>CM043315.1:14721878-14999653 GCA_023736055.1 Quercus glauca | reverse complement strand
ACAATTCTCTATTTTTCTTTTATGATAATTCATTAATTAGGGGTGGTGAAACATGAACCTTGGTCTAATGAGTGATGGCATGTCAGTTTTTAATTTGGTAACCATTTTTAAACTTCAACGACTAAATTTCTTGTGAGCTAGACTTAAAATATATATATATATATATATATATATTTGTGTAGGCGATTGAACTTCACATCTCTTATTCAATTATCAAAGAGTTCACCAATTGAACTAACTGGAACCCCAAATAAAATAAAATTCTTTTGAGCTAAGCTTTAGGGATTGACAGTGTATTTAAAGCCTTTTCCTTTTAACAAAAAAAAATAATTTGAAACGGAATCCATCCAGAGATTTTAATACACTATGTTGTAGTATCAGGATAAAAAGACCTGGTTTTTAAGATCTCAAACCAGAAATGTAGGGGGTAGACACTAGACACCATACAGAGAATGAGAAATAGGCCGTTCGAAAAGGACAAAAGCATGAGCACGGTAATTCACCCAAACTCCTGACATGTATAATAGGAAATAATTAGACAAAGCAGATAATAGCATGAGAAAGCACCAAGCATAAGAGGGAAAATGCATAAATGTAAGACATCATATACCATAAATATGCAATTGAACTAGTCTTAAAGCTATTGTCCATCCTTCAGAACATGTGCTCAACATAAATTTTATTTTATTATTATTATTTTTAACATTAAGGAATAGTAGCATAAAAACGGACAATCATTTTTTTATTATTTTTTTATAAAGAATGGGCAATCATATTACGAAAGGAAAACACCCCTAATTTTCACCGTAAATTTTTTATAATGAATGGGCAATCATATTACAAAAGGACAACACCTACACCATCATCTATATCTTGAGTTTGAGTTTTGAACATGTGTCATAAAGATGTTCACCTGAAATGACAAGTCAGCGTGAAGTGAAAAATGTTTGTTTTTATTATTATTATTATTTATTTCTTGCTTGCCCCAACAAGAGCCTTGGGTAATGTTAGGTCCTCTTTTAGTTTTGCAAAAATGATGAGAACATTGTTATTTAAAGGAAAAAATTTCCTAGAGATGTCTTGTTGGAGAAAGCTATGCAATGTTACTTTTGCGGAGAGATGGGCAATGCAATAGTTTTAAACAGTGAAATTATCGTATAAGACTGTCTCATGGTGCATCATTCTTATAACATGTGGGTTTTAGAGATGTATGAGCCTACTAGATATGAGAGGGGCATGTCAAGAGATGTTCGAATGAGTAGGGACGGAGCCAGGAATTTTGTTTAGGGGAGCCAAGTTGCAGCTAATATATTCATCAAGACAAACCCCCACCCCTCCCCCCCCCCCCCCCCCCCCCCCACACACACACCACACACACTTTTTTTTATTATACACACACACACATATATATACATAAGCTTTTTTTATTTTATAAGTTATATGTATAAGTTTCATTTTCTATACAAATTATCAAATTTTATACTAGTGTAAGTAAAAAATCATTCAATTGAACTAATGAAATTTTCAAAAACATGAATATTCCAAAACTTGGAGGAACAAGTTAAGCTCCAAACATATTTGAAGCTATTTTGCTTTAACCCATTATGTGGCAACTAAAGAGACATTTCATGTGTAGTTTTAGTGGCAAGATTTTTTTAATGAGTCAATGACATGTTAATTGCCACATAACGGGTTGAAAAAGTTGAATTCAAAAATATTTGGTGCCAAACTTTATCAAATATTTAACAGAGATAAGAGCACATTTTACAATAAAAAATAGAATTGCAAAAAATAAAGTTATTTCTCTATAACTATAAGACTAATTATTTTTTTTAGAGCATCATTGGACTTATTCAAATACTTGGCGGGGCCAACTCTTATTTTTGTAGACAAAATTTTGAAAACATTAAAATAATATCTATATATATATATATATTTTCAAAATTTTTGTGGGGCCCCACCATCCTTCAACATAGCTTTGCCCTGTGAATGATACACTTTCTCCTATGTAGGATGGTCTTGTGCAATCTAAATGGTGTATTTCTTACACTATATAATATCTAACACATCATGATTTTTACGTTGGGTTTTTGGGATTTCTCTTTTCTTTGGAAAAAATTAAAAATATTATGCATTTTACTACATAAACATTACAAATTAATGTGATAATAAGTGTGATTAGTGGATTTGAAAAACACAAATAATGACTATTTAGATATATATTTCTTTCTGGTGATTGGAGATACGTTAGTTTGTAAAGACAATATAGTAAAGTCTAGGGTTTTCCCAAGACAATTTGAGGTCTAAGGCAACAATTTTAATTGAGTTTTTTTTTTTTTTTTTTTTTTTTTTTTTTTTTTTTTAAATTCAAACATCATTTAATATCATATTTAAATTTTATATTGTAAATTTATTTTTTTGATTTTATTTTTCTTGCTTTTTTATGTACAAAATTACTAACTATGTTTCTAATTTAAGTTTTTCTAACATCTACTTTTAAAATTTGAGTAGATTTTGTAGTATCATGTGGAAGCATTTCAATGTTTGATATATAAAACAGTAATTTATTTTCCTCTAAAATTAGGTCAATATATTTCCTTTTCTTATGTAAAACAACATGCTTTTAATGTGATATTATCCTTTTTCATATGCCTTTTAAGGGTTTTCTTTTTAAAATGATGTGTGCCAGAATAGCCCATGGCTGGATGGTGTTTTAACACAATTTGCCCCCATTGCAAACGAAGCAGGACAAAATGCTTCAAAATTTTATTTTTTGCTAGTTGTTTCATTTTTCTAAGTTTGATAGGATTTTTTTCAGGTATATACACCTTCAAATTTCACTGTTCACTCTTTGATATACTAATCAAACCGTTCTTCCTTTCTGCAGTCATTCTCCAAAACAATCCCAATAGAAATAGAACAAGTTAGATTTACTATCAAATCATCAATATTTTTACCAAAGGTTAATATGTTCTCTGTTCCATTTAGAGAATACCTATATATGCATTGGCTTTTGGCTTAGGCTGCATGAATTCCTTACATGCTAAGATTGTATATGACAAAGCTCCAATAGATGATATAGTATTGATCTATGATGGAGTATGTTTTGTGTTGCTATTTTATAGTGTGCATTATTATGGGATAATAACTGAGAAGGGTGAGGTTTCGGTTAAAACTCAAGAAATAACTTGCATCATGAAAATGGAAATTCTCACACCATACTTCCCTCATCATTAGTGATAACTGCTAATTAGGCATTAAATTATTTAAATTGCTTCTTTAGGATTGTATTTTACTTGCTACCGTAACTTAAATATTTGATCTCATAAAGTTTACAAAAGAAAAAACCTATATAGATCAGGAAGCATGTGACGGAATTTGCTATGAGCATTGTGACTTTCACTATTTCAGTACAAATGAACATATGAGAGTTACAAACACAACTAAGAAAAATAAATTATGTGTCATGGTGTGCTCCTCTTACAACTTGTGAGTCTTATAGGTGGGGACTATCAAACATGAGAGGGAATATCATGGTGCGTTCCATTTTTATCCCTAAATGAAATTGAATTATTATTTTTTTTTTATTTTAGGAAAAAAATAATAAAAAGAAGGGTAAAATGCAAAATTGACCCTCTAAGTTTCTTCAGATTTCATTTCAGTCCTCTAACTTTGCTTTTGTTCATTTCAATCCTCCAACTTTCAAATTTATTCAATTAAGGTTTTTTTCATCAACTTTTGTTATATGTTTTGGTTAATTTTACAATTTTATAAATTTTTCTTCAAATTTTTTAAATTAAAAAAATTCAATTAATGATTGAAAAATATTTTGTAGATTTTTTTTTTCAAAAAAAATTAATAAAAGTTAATGGAAAGGCCTTAATTGAATAAATTTGAAACTTAGAGGATTGAAATAAATGAAAGCAAAGTTAGAGGAATGAAATGAAATTTGAAGAAAGTTAAAGGGTCAGTTTTCAATTTTAGCCTAAAAAGAACTTTCATAGTAGTGGGTAAAAAGATATGGTGGACATGATCACATGAAGTCGGCAACTGTCATGGTCTAGGTTATCTCGAATAATACAAAGTTTATAATATTAGTGATATAGCTAGATTAGTATTTACTATGAAATAGTTTCAAAGAAAGTACTGGATAGGTCTTTGGCCTTTTGTTGAGTCTAGGTCTCCTCAAATAATACAAAAGAAACGATCACTAGTCATCACTACGAAACATTTTATAGGAACATATTACATATGAAATAGGAAAACACCAATGCTATGGGCTAGTTGTCACTATGAAACATTTTCTTTGAAAGCACTATTCATGAAACCAAAGTTTTCAGTCTCTTCTTAAGGGTGCGTCTTCTCAAATAATGCAAAACTCCAAACCATTAACAAGAAAGTCTTTGGCACCTTCTTGAGTTTATTTATTCTCAAATAATGCAAAGCTCATAACAACAATGCTATGACCTAGTCATTACTATGAAACATTTTCCACGAAAGCACAATTGAAACCAAAGTTTCTAGCCTCTTCTTGAGAGTGGATCTTCACAAATAATGCAAAACTCATAATATCATGAACTAGTGTTCACTATGAAACCCTTTTCAACAAGGCACTAAACTCTAAACACAAGTTGGGAAAGCACAGTTGATTCCAAGTCTTTGTTCTTTTGTTGTGTCCAAGTCTTCACAAATAATGCCAAACACATAATACAAATAGCATGACTTAAGTTCCAAGCTACCTCATTCCAAAATATGACTTAAGTTCAACAGGCAAATTTTCATTCAAACCAACAGCAACATGTTCCAAAGTTTTAACTTTATCTAGCAAGAGCATATTCTCAAATTTCACATTGTTCAAAAGATCATTAGCATCAAACAATTTAACAAGCAAATTCTTCTTTTCAAGCTCAAGAGATTCAGTTTTAATTAATGCAAAAAACAGATTTTATGAATGCAGAAAAATATATTCGATTATTGTGAAATTTAAACATGAAAAAGCATTCAGATTTGGTGTTTAAATTTAGAAAACACGATTTCACTAGGTGTTTTATGAGAAAACAGTGAACAATTTTTTTAACAGTAAACAGAAAATAATTTATGCAGAAAAGAGAGTGAACAATTTCTTAAAAAATGCTAAACAGAAAATAATTTTATACAAAATCGTATAAATAGTTGTAGGGACTCAAAATGTAATGGCCCCTAGACAATAAAATTTATAGAGAAATGGGTCTAAGGGTTTGGCCTCACCGAAGTAAACAACGGCTGGTGTAAAGTCTATAACAAAATAATGGATGACATGAACTTCCTGGGAATCTTGGGAATTTGGCTAAGTGTTTGCGATGGATATTTATCCTCGGCTTCGGCCAAGGCTCTATTTTTCTTTGAACTAATCTTCCTTCCGTCCTCCTTTCTTAGGACTCCAAAATCCTCCCTTTATGCTGGGAATCCTCTTGGTTATATAGTATTGTTTTAGTTAATCTTAGCCGTCCATTTGTCGGTTATCTGAACTTTGTGTATAAGGGTTTGTCCCATCATCTGCTTTTGCAGGCTTTCTATTAGTTGAAGTGATCGAGGTATCTGGGTTTGCTGGTCACTTCACCATTAAAGTAGTCAGAATATTGGTGAGATATATTCGAAGGATATGAGATATTTTCCCTTTAGTGAAGTCGGTGTGCCGAGGATGTGTCATCCTCGGCGCGGGCCTTGGGACGTTCTGGGTCCTTTCCCATTGTCCTCAGCCTTAGCGCTATCCTCGGCGCGGGCCTTGGGCCGCATGTAGTGGGCCAGCGTAGTGAGCGCGATAGGGCCCCACAATAGTTTATACGGAAAATAGTGAATAATTTTTATGAGAAAACAATGAACAATTTTAATTAATGTAGAAATTAAATTCATATTTTGAAATTAAAATCTCTATATTTTACAATGCTTCTGTTTAAATAAACAAAAACATAAAAAAAGCCAGTTACTTTTATCTTTATGTTTACTTGTCGATTATCCCCAAAAATAAAAAAAATAAAAAAAATTACATAGTACTCAAGTTTGGTAAACTCGAGTACTGTGTAAATTTTTTTTCATTTTATTTATAAAACGTACTCGAGCCTGGTACACTCGAGTATTGTGTTGCATGGAACTCGAGTTTACCAAGCTCGAGTACCACATAATTTTTTTTAATCGCACAAATTCTAGCTCAGCAGCGCCACGGTGGCAAAATTGAGAGGAACTCGAGTTTCTGAAACTCGAGTTCTTGAAAAAGTGGTAATTTCTTATTTATTTCCGAAACAGTGTTTTTTTCCTAAAAATTTCAAAAATTAGTGGTATTTGGCCATTTTGGCCGAGTAGTTATTCTAAATCACACACGTGTGCCACAGACGGACCTAGGTTATGAACTAGGAACTATAGCGGGATGACTTCTCCTGACACTAACCCCAAATATTTATTAATTTAATTTTTTTAAGAATAAATATACTTATATAAAGATTTTAAGCTTGGCCTCTTAAAAAAATAATTAATTTAAAGAGGCAAAATAGGAAAACCAATGATTTTGTTTCGATGTATATTGATTTCCAAAAAATATTTTCATATTTACAAGTGTTTGGGGTTAAAATTGTTGGTCAACCTAAAAATAATTTTAGGTAGACCATAAAATATAATCATTTTGAATGTAAAAAATTTTTTGTCTTTATTTGCGGTCATAAGATTTTAAATTTCACCCAAAATTCATCAATCCAACCTTCACCCCCCTCCCAACTGTCAACAACCCAATCACCACCTACACTAACATCACCCGTCTCTAGTTGCTAGTCACCATAGCCGCTCTCTCTTTCTCACAATTTTTTGTATCTAAATTTCTCCTATTTTCTTCTTCTTCTTCTTCTTCTTCTTCTTCTTCTTCTTCTTCTTCTTATTATTATTATTATTATTATTATTATTGTGTGTGTGTATGTGAGCTAAGAAAATATGGGAAAGTCGTAATAGGAAATATCTCTTTCATAACATTTTCAGGAATACAACAAAACACTTGAAAATTTTTTCTGCAACAATGGAACCAAATACTCGAAAAATTTTTGTTGTTGTGAGGTTTAATGGTGATTTGTGCCATAAAAGAACCTTTTTTTTTTTTTTTAATGATTTCTAGGGTTACCAATGGCACCACTTGTTTTTTATTGTGTGAACTTTTTGGAACAAGATTGGATGGTCCATCAACATCACGTTTTCCGCAAGGCTGATGGAGTTGCAGAACCAAGAAGATCAAGCAAAGCAGTAGACGAGAAGAATATGATCAATATCTAAATTTCGTTATGTATAGCTATGTGTGAGATCTTTTTCAAATTGATACTCCTTATAAGTGCCTTATGGTCCCTTTTATAACTAGTTATCTATCTAATATGGCTTTGGGACAGATGTATTAGCTTCTAAGTTGTTAGGACATATGTGTTTTCACATGTTAAGAACATATGTCATACTTAGTTATGTAAATTGGTTAATCCTTTGACAAAACGCACTCTACTTGTAATTGGGTAGTTCTAGGTGTTTTTAATACTTCAAGAAACAAGGTTTCAAGATCAAGTGTTGAAGTCATCAAGTCTATCCAAGAAAAACAAGCTGAAGTGCAATTTCATTCAAGCTCGACACCTTCTCGATAGCTCTTTGACACCTGCTATCTGTCGAGAATTAAAAAATCAGATTTTCTGTTCTGATTTATTGGGATGCGTGAATATGTTTTCGGGCCTTCTTTTCTTCTAACCCTAAACATATAAAATGAGTGTTTTAAGAGCCGTCATGATAGACACAAGTTACAAAAGCATTGAGCAATCCTTGTTCAAGAAAATTGTGATCAAAGACGAAGTTCTTGACCTAGTTCATCTTCTCTGAAGAAGTTGCTGTGTATTTGCACCAAAGGGTTTTGTGACCAAGCATCTTCCTGATCTTCATCGTGTATGATGAACTGAAGAACTTTGCAATCAACCTCTCCTTCTAAGTTGGTGTTTGAAGTCGCGTACTGGGATCCACGCATCCGGTTAGTTACGTACTTGGGAGCTGTGCATCAAAAGGGGAAATTGTCACTACAGATCAAGTCTAATTAGGTATTGGGGTAAGGGTTCAACTGTAGGTTGGTAAGGTAATTGGGATTCCTTTTCTTGTAACCGCTTGATTTGATAATAGTGGAGTTTCGAGAGTGGTGACCTGAAAATCATCTGGTGGGGTTTTTGCCATTAGGGTTTTCCCCATTCGTGAACAAATCACCGTGTTATTTAATTTCCGCTGCATATTTAGTTATTTAGTGATTTGTTTGTACTGCTACGAAATTGCATGATAAATTGATTAATTAATAACTTGGCTAATTAATTAATTGCTTTAACCACAAGGGGTCATTCAGTTTGTGGCCTATCATAAGTTTCAATAATTAAATCCCTCTTTTCACCCAATTTTTTTTTTTTTTTGATATATATATATATGCTGGGTGTCAAAAACTAACTACCCTAAGGAAGGAATCCACGGGGTAGAGTTTAATTGACTAACAGAATTTATTTATAAAAGAGAAATAGAGAAAAAAACACTCTACAATGGGAAACTCAAGCAATTGATTTCCTAAACACCATATATTTCAGATGAAACTAAGGTATAAAAGTAGAAAAAAAATTCTATTTCTTATGGTGTTAAACTACATCAGATGGTTATATCTCCCTCTCTTCTTTGGTTTCTTGTCTTTTTTTTCCAACCCCTTTCTATTTGCCTGTCTCCCCCCCTTATATAGGTACATTTCTTGCCCTTATCCCTACAGCTGTCCTGTCGCCAGTCAAGTTTTCAGGGATATTTTCCTCCCCTTTATCGGTTTCCTCCCCTCCCTTATCCTGGATTTTTGACTTTTAGGGGTGTTTGTACTGTTTAGGTTATCTCATATGCATTCAATGTGGCAGAGATTAGGTGGAAGTCCCCTCATTAATGCAGAGGTAAAGATCGTCATCCTTCTTACATATTCTGGAAGATTCACCGAGGTTCTAGATGCTAGCTGGAAGTAAGATGTGGATCATCCGTGCACATCTCCTCAGATAAGACATGGCTCCCCTTAGCTTGCTACCTATCTCACAAGAACGATCTGCATGGATTCCTATCTCCTCCTGGGTGCTCAGGATAGCCTTATTCCCTTCAACTAGATCTTATAAGCTATTGGGCCCTTCTATGAGCGTATGGGTTCAATCCATGAGGTCCAATAGGTATTTGGGCTTTAGGTCTAGATGAGGACTCTTCCACTCCCCACAATAGCCCCCCATGATCTCCAAGTCATTATTACTGAAGCGGGGATCGTGGTTCGAGGAAAATGGAGCAATTATTAACTGGCATTTATGAGAAGTGGCGGTGTTATGTAATTAATGCCCCGAACATGCCCGAGCTTCTCGCCCTACGATTAGTGGCACGCGTTACAAAATGGACGGTCAGATTGGGTTTTTGGAAAATGGAAAATGGTCGGGTAATGAAGGGTTACTTCTACTCTTTCCCACCCCTTTTTTCTCTCTATATAAGGAGGAACCTAAACCAAATTCTAGGTTCCCTTTTATTACCTTCTCCTTAGAAAAGAAAAAAACTTTTCTTTCACTGTAAATCTCTCTGGTAATCTTCAAGCAATCTTTGGTGTGCTTCTTCTGTTTTTCTCTTTTTGTAAGTCCATTTCCTTTTCCTTCTTCGTGTTATCTCTGCCTTTTCTTCTTTTCTCTTCTTTCTTTTTTTTTTTTTAGTCTATACCATAGTGATCTGTAGATAATGGAAAAGTTTAAACCCATGGTTAACCCCTGAAAGGTTAGCTAAGTTTAGGAAAACGTATAACATTCCTAATGATGTTGAGGTGAGATATTGCCCGGAATCCGAGGTAATACTCTCGAGAAGGGAGGATAGAGTGGTAATTCCACTTGTTGTAGTCGTAGAAGGGGGAGTTAGAATCCCTATAGTGACTTACTTACAAATTTTTTAAGGCGCTTTAAAGTTTGTCCCGACCAATGTACTCCTGATGTATTTAAAGTTGTTAGTAGTGTAGATACTCTTAATTAAAGGCTCGACTTGAAGCTAACCAAGCATGATGTCAACTATCTATATATATATATATATATATATAGTTTTCAAGATAGTAAAACTTCTGGATTTTACTTTAAAATACAGCATGGGGAGGTGAGACTCGTCTCGGGCCTTCCGGATTCGAACAAAGAGGCAGAAGGAGACTATTTGGTCATCTCGAGGAACTAGTAACCCGGCGGAATCTACTGCCCCACAATTAGGGGTAGAGCAGGTAGGTAGATCTTATAGGAGCTTATTTTCTTTATTATCTATATATATATATAAAACCGAAACTTTTGAAGCTCTCACAATTTTCCACATCATCACTATTTTCTTTTTCTTTTTATTTTTGATTCTTTTTATTTTAGGTTTTATATCTTATAACAATAATATTGAAAAACGTATACAAACTTGGAGGCCTATTTAAGGGCTCCATAAAACTTGATGGACAAGAAAATATATTATAAAATAAGCTCTAATTAATACCTAACCATAATAGGAACTAAATTTGACCTAAAAAACATTAAAAGAGCCTAAAAACAAGGAAATAAATCACATAGACCTAAAATAACGTTTTTTGCATAAAAATACCAAAATCTCTTCTCTCCTTAAAACCCTAGCAATTACCATCTCAAAACCCTAAACTCATAGCGTAGGTTTTGTCTTTTTTTTTATTTGCTTTCATATGTGCCTGAAATTTTCATTTTATCTTATTGTTTTATTATGTTTAGAATTGATTTTCTTATAAGTATTTGGGTTAATCTCTATATTTTAATAGTGTTTTTATGGGTTTGGTTTTTGAGTTGAAATTCTAATAATTATTTTATATTGTATATGGCAGATAAAGTATCTCTATTTTTTGGAGAAAAATCAAAACTGCAACTTATGTCTTCTAGCCCAAGGTGTGGAAGCATAAAACCCAACAAAAACTTGGTACTCTCTCTTCTCTGTTTGCAATCTCTACTACTTTTTATTTTTATTTTTTATTTTTAACTTTTGCATTGCTACAAGTGTTGTAGAGGATCCTAAAGAAGTATATGTGAAGCCCTAGAAAGCCTTAACATTTAATTATGTATTATGCAGTTATGATTACAATGCGATTCAAATCTTAGTGCTTAAGACCAGCAACAAAGCCTATTGATTGTCTGTGCATGGTTTGTGTCAGTTTTATATAATTATTATTTGTAGTTGTGATATAGAAATTTGAGTTAGAGAACATGCAACCCTTTAATTTGAAGTTAGGAATTTGCTTTTGATAATCAAGTGTGCTATTCATAAATCACCGTTGAATTTCCAATAAATTTATACAAATTCTGAAACACAATTGTTTCTTATGATAATCCCCCTTTGGTTCTTAAATCTTTTGGTATGTGGCTATAAATTTTCCACAAATTAAATTCATATACAAACTAAGGCACATTTATTTCTTATGATAATCCCCTTTTGGTTCTTAAAATTTTTGGTTTGTGGTTATATATCTTGACAAGTTCTAAAATTATCTTGAGCTTCTTCAGTTTATGAATCTTTGTTTTCATGGATGATTGATTTTTTCCCCCTTCATAGGAAGGATTTTGCCTTGAATGTTGTTGGTGTAATGCTAGATGAACTACTTTGAATTTCTTCTTCAATAGATTTATCTCAAGATAACAATTTTGTTAAAGCAAAATTTTACATAGAAGTTAAAAGTAGTAATTAATATGCAAAAAGAGAATGAAGATCAAAACTGACATGATATCTTTCTGGTAAATTACATATAGGATCTTAGTAATAACCAGATTCCACCTTGATGAGTTGTTTGGACATGAAATTTTTCTTTATATCATTTTGATAGTAATTTTATTCTCAAATAACATTTTGCGATGAATATTGTATATTTTGTGTTTATTTTGATAAGTTATGATGTTTTTTCATTTTAAATTTTATTTTAAGCAAAGTGAAATATATTCCGTGCATCGCACGGGTTAGCGACTAGTTTCTTACATTCCCGAGCTATCGTATATTTTCTTTTTGGCTAACTTTCATTTCTTTTCTGCTTCTAGAGGACCAAAATTTCAAAAAGAAGAGGCAATTGATCAACTTTACTGACTTGAATAGGTTACTAAGGTCCCCCATCTATCCTTATTCAGACGGTCAGCTTCGAGTAGCCTACCTTATTCTTGGGTATTCTCCCGTGTATCGAAGCTATTAAGCCGAAGGAAAAGCTATCACCAAGAATCACCCACTACTTCCCTATATTGACATTCATTGCAAGAGATATATTTTATCCCCTTTTGAACGAGCTCGAAGAGAAGAAGGGAGATACCGAAGTAATTCTCCACCTCCTTTTACTCACTCTAGCAGATCTTGAAGTTACAATTGTTGTTCCAACCTTGGCCGATCACCCTTAGCGCAAAAGAAGAAAGAAGAAGGGCAATGCTCCTTCCTGAAGCCCTACACCTGTCCATCAAGAACCTACAATTCAAACCTCCATTCCTTTGGAAGAAACCCTAGCTGAGATGTTATTCCAAAGGGGATGGGTAACACTTAGCCAAATTTTGGTTACCCCTGTTGTGGCTCAAGCCCAGGCTACTCCTAATCAAAGTGTTGCTGCTCCCGCAGCCCCTCTAGTTACCATGGTAGCTGCTACTCCTGCTTGAGAAACTAGAGCTGGGCGAAAGTGTGTGAGAGGGGTGAGTTCAAGCTAGCCAGTGACGGTGCATGACCCCGAGAATTCTCCTCTCGACTTAGGTGACACTCCTGTTGACCCTACTGGTGCTCCAGCCTATATTAAGGCTTTCAAAGTGGATGGAGAGCCATTTCCTGCAACCGATAGAGTCAAGCCTTGGAAGGAAGGCCGCGGGGGCAAGGTTGCAGAGTGTGTGGGCAAGAATTTCCTACTTCTCGAGGATATGAACCATTAGGCAAAGTGGGATGATGAATCCCTACTGCTTAATATGAAGAGGGAGGCCATCGTGGTGGTTGAGGAGAGGTTTCTAGCTGCCAAAGCTAAAGCCGATGAGTTGAGTAATGACAACGAAGATCTTTAGAAGAAGATTTCTGATGTCATGAACAAGGTCTTTGAGTCCGAGAAGCTATGGTTCGAGGCCGAGGAGAACACTAAGGTCATAACCGAGAGAAAGGAGGCCTTAGAAAAGGAACTGCAAGAGGTTAGGAAGGCTCTTGAGGAGAAAGATGCCGAGCTGAAAGGTTATATGACAGTTGATGACGCCAAATTGTCCCTGGTAATAGGCAAAATTTATAGATTCCGTGAAGCCTAAGGTGCAACAAAATCTGCAAGTCTACTTCTCGAAGGGATGGATTGTGGCTTTGGACAAGATCCAAGCAGCGGCTTCATCCACCTTGAGGTAGAAGGGCAACATTCCTATTCCAAAAGAATTAATCATTGTCCTAAACCCCCGAGATCCAAGCTACCATCAATGATGAATCTCCTGTCCATGAAGTTGGAAGGGCTGGCCCAGTTGGAGTGTTAAGAGGAGAAGTGACCACCTCTACAGTGGTATCCACTACCAAGGAGCCCATTCAACCTTAGCTTTCTTCACTTTTCTTATTTCAAAGATGTTTCTTTACTTTGCCCATTTTTGGGGGCCTCTGTTTTGTAACTAACTTCCTTTGGTACTTTAAACTTTTATGCTTTATAGTTTTACTTATTTAAAAATACTTCTAGGTTCTTATATTCATTTACTCCTTATACTAGCATTCTTCAAGTCATCTTAGTGTTAGAAGGTTATTTTCTATGATTTATCCGCTGTGGAAACGTAGTTGGTTCCACGGGACATATGCATATACCTTTCTATTAGATCTTAATCTCATTGTCATTTAGTGACCTTTTGGATTAGACCAAGATAGGAAATTTAGCTAACCATTTACCCGGGGTAGTCATAGGGTCCTTTTTCCGTCAAGTTTTAGATTTATTTCCCATTAGTGACCTTGAAGTCAGGTTAAGACAGAAAATTCAACTTAAAACTTACATGAGGCAAAGACAAGGTTTAGTGCCACAGGGTTTACTTCCCTTCTCTTGTCAAGTCTTAATTTTGTTTTCCATTAGTGACTTGGGAGTCAGGCTAAGGTAGAAAACTCAATTTAAGACCTACCTAAGGCAAATATAGGGTCTAGTGCCACGTGTTTTACTTCCCTTTGATAATCCTAATGCCCTAGGTTGGGCTTTCTTGATGTATGTCGCTATTTCTTGAGTTGAATGAGATTGAAGTGTGAGTAATGCACATATTTTCATATAGTAATTAAAAGTAGTACTTTTTCAAATTAAATACATTCCATGGCCTTGCCATAGGTCTTTCATCTAGGTCTTCTAATTGGTAGGCTCCAGTTCTAGCCATAGACGTGACACAGTAAGGCCCTTCCCAATTTGACCCTAGCTTTCCCATAGTAGGGTCTCTGGTATTTCCCAAGACTTTCCTCAACACCAAATCTCCTAGTATGAACTCCTTGCATTTGATGCCTTTTTTGTATCCCCAGTTGATCCTTTGCTGGTAGTTAGCTAACTTCACCGAAGTAATTTCTCGATTTTCTTCTACGAGATCCAAATGTTTGCAAAGTAGTTGAGTGTTCCTTTCCACCTCAAATACATCGGTCCGTGAAGTAGGTAGCCTCGTTTCCATGGGTATTACGGCTTCCACCCCATATGTCATTGAGAAAGGAGTTTCTCCAGTAGACCGTCTTGGAGTGATTCGATATGCCCATAGCATGCTAGGAAGCTCTTCTACCCATCTTCCTTTTCAATCATCCAATATTTTCTTTAGCCCATTCACAATAGATTTGTTAGTTGCCTCAGCCTGACCATTACTTTTGGCGTAAGACGGGGTAGAATACTTGTTGACAATTCCCAACTCCGTGGAACACCGCAAAAGAGCTTTGCTATCAAACTGTAGTCCGTTGTCTGATATGAGAACTTTAGGTTTGCCAAACCATGTCACGAGATTTCTCCACACAAATTTCTTAACATCAGTACCACGGATATTGGCTAGGGGCATAGCTTTGACCCATTTTGTAAAACAATTGGTCCTTACCAGGAACCATCATCTGCTGCCAGTTGCCTTATGAAAAGGTCCCACTGTGTCTTGCCCCCATTGGGCGAATGGCCCCACGGGCTAGAGATTAGGTTGAGGAGGCCCTTGGGTTGATGGATGCTTGGAGCGAATTTTTGGCATTGGTCACACTTCTTAGAGAATTCCTGTGCTTGCTTTTGCATGTTCGCCCACCAATACCCCTGAGTAAGGGCTCTGTGTGCCAATGGCCTTCCTCCTGTATGACTTCCACATATTCCTTCATGTAATTCTTCCAGAAGTACCTCAACTGCCTCGGGATGCATACACAGTAGGTAGGGTCCCGAATATGACCTTTTGTACAACTTCTATTCTTCGGATACCAAATATTTGGGTGACCTTCACCTAATTTGCTCAACCTGTTTTCTATCCTCAGGGAGGATCCCTTTTCAGAGGTACGTTACAAAAGGATCCATCCAACTGGTGGATGGGTGTATACTTAAGATCAAAGCTTTGTCAGGAGGGGAAATATTAGAGAAAGGCAGTAGTTCAACTGATACGATCATGGAAAAGGCTAGTGTGGCCAGAGAATCAGCATGGTTGTTGTTGTCCCTAGAGATTTGTGAAATTTCCACTTTCTCGAATTAACACTTTAGGACCCTGACCTCTCTCAGGTAGCTCATCATTCTTTGATCCTTAGCTTCAAACTCACCATTAACCTGACTGACGATCAGCCGAGAGTGACAATGCAACTGTAACCTCTTCGTTCAAACTCGTTTAGACATCCGAAGCAACGATAAAAAAGTTTCATATTATGTTTCATTATTCGATGCTTGGAATCCCAGTCTGAATGATTTCTCCACTCTAATTCCTTTCGAAGAGACCAGGATAATACCAACTCCTGCTCCTCGGTAGTTTGACACTTTGTCCACGTACACTTGCCATGTGTCTTCCTAGGGCTCTTTCGATTTACTTCCTTGTACTCACAGAATCTCAGGGTGTCTAAGAGTGAATTTCTCGATAAAATCTACTAAGACTTGACCCTTAATGGAGGTTTGGGGCCTATACTGAAAATCAAAGGCTCCTAAAAAGACTCCTCATTTAGCTATCTTTCTTAAGAAATCAGACCTTCTAAGCAGTGCTTGCAAGGGATGCAATTACTATATGAGCTTGAAAGTAGTGAGGCAGTTTCCGAGCAGCATGGATTATTGCTAGCGTTGCTTTTTCTAAGGGGAGGTAACGTGTCTCAGCTTCCACAAGAGTTTTACTAACATAAAAGATTGGCTTCAGAACACCTTGATCTAATCTTAATAAAACAACACTTACCATGTGGCTCGTCACGATAAATACATATAAAGCGTCTCCTTAGCCACCGGTCTGGATAAAATTAGAGCCCGAGACAAATACAGCTTCAACTCATCGAACACTTCTTTGCATTCATCTATCCATTGAAAGTCCTTTCATTTCTTCAATAATTGGAAGAAGGGCTTGCCCTTATCCGCGGATCTTGAAATGAACCGGTTGAGATTCCTCGGGGACTTTAGGTTTTGTAATGCTATAATCTAGTCTGAGTTAACCTCAATCCCCCAGTGAGTAACTAAATAACCAAGAAACTTTCCAGAGCTGACTCCAAAGGCACATTTAGAGGCATTCAACTTCAATCGGTGCTTCAGCAAAGTCAGAAAGATGATCCTCCATGACCTTACTCTTCACCACCATATCATCTATATAAGCCTCCATATTCCTTCCCAACTGCTTCTTGAACATGTTGGTAATCATTCTTTGATATGTGGACCTTGTAATTTTCAATCCGAATAGCATGACTTTGTAATGGAAATTACCTGTAAGGTTAATAAATGAGGCTTTCTTTTGGTTCTTGGGAGCCAAGGCTATTTGATGGTATCCTTGAAAAGCATCCATAAAGCTCATTCTGAGGTGTCCAAAAGTCACATCAACAAGCTGATCTATCTTAGGTACTGGGGGAAAGGGTCTTTTAGACATGCTTTGTTTATATTCGTGAAGTCTACACATACTCACTACTTTCCATTCTTCTTTTTCACTACTACCGTGTTGGCTAGCCATTTGGGATAGTTGACCTCTTTGATTGCCCTAGCTTCTTTAAGCCTACCCACTTCTTCTTTCATTGCTCCAGGGTGGAAATCCGAGGACCTACGGGGTCTTTGTTTTTTCGGGGGGCATCGGGGGTTGACATTAAGTCATTGACATATGAATTTCGGATCTATTATAACTCTTCTAAGGCCTAATCCTTTATATAAATTAGGATACATTATTTCCGTCCTGCTTCCCTGATCTATTATAACTCTTCTAACATCAAAGCTCCTAATCCACAGTGTCACCACTAGTGCATCTTCGTGGGCTGAACTGTACCTTCCAATTCCTGCCTGTAAAACCAATGCTTTCATCTTCCCACCGTCCCTTTTTAGGGGTGGGCAAATCCACTTCTGGATCTAAAACTGAAGCTACGGTCATGACCCGGGATGAAGTTTGTGTCGTCTGAACTCATTTCTTGGTTGCATGTATCACCCCCATGATCCCCTATGATGGAACCGAAGTTCTTGAGGTGCTTGCCCCTTTAGGATCTTGGGGCCAAGGATCTTCCCATACCATAAATTCTTTCAAGTACCCTGCCTTCTCGAGCTTGTTCAAATGGTCCTTCAGGGTTCAACAATCCTCGGTTGTGTGCACCCGGTCCCGATAATGTGAACAGTAAAGGCTTTGGTTCCTTCTTGTAACATCCCCACTTATCTTGTTCGGCCAATGAAAGTAAGGCTCATTCTTTATCTTCTCTACAATTTGATAGACGGGCTTCTTGTATAGCGAACTAACTATCTCACATCTTGGTTTCTGAACCTGAGGGAAAAAGTCCCTTCGGCATTGGGGAGCTTGATCCGTTTTAACCTCTTTCTTCTCCGTAGCTGGTACTTTAGCTTTAGCCTTATTTTGATCCTGCAACCGGTCATCTTCTAACCTCTTATTCATATCCGTGACTGGCTTCAGGGCTAACGAAGCTCTTAGGTAGGAGTCAATAGGGAGCTCCACTTTGAATGTGCTAGCCACAATCCTTCCGTTATCTCCCCCAATCTCATTATATAACTCCCAATAACGATCTAAGTAGGCCCTAAGGGTTTCCTCCTCCTTCATAGACATAGTAAGGAGTGAGTCAAATGGCTTTGGGGTTCTACTACATGTTACGAATCACGCCCCAACACTCTAATTAACTCATCATACCCACGGATGGATCCTTCTTCCAATCCATCATACCATCTTATTGCTGTTGGTCCCAGGTTGGAAGGGAATATCTTACACTTTAGAGTTTCATTTCTATAATATATGGCCATGCTTTTGATTATAATGGCTGACATGCTCAACGGGATCAGTCTTGCCGTTATATATCATGAAGGTTGGCCTTGTGAATCTACACGGCAGACCCGTCTTTTCAATTTCTTTTGAAAATGAGGATCAAGATATCTTCTGCAAGGCTTTACTAATGGCATTAGCACTAGAGGCTTGAGGTGTAATGGGATCTCAGGGATTGGGAAACTTTGAACGCTAAGGGATTAGCCTTTTAGACTTCTCCTTATCTCACTTTTCTCTTCTGTTCCTCCTATAGGGGGGAGAGACAATCTTTTCCCTATGAAGAGATTGCTTCCTATCCCCATAAAGGGGGAGGGGGGGGGGGAGTCGCCTTCTGTCTCATTTCCTGTGCCACTCTTTTACACTGTGCTCGTCTCCTCGGGAATGACTTTGCACGGGTTTCAGTCCCCTTTGATGAAGAAGCTCTTCATCCTTCCTCCGAAGGAGCTCCTTGTTTCTCTCAGCTTCCTACTGCGACATTATCATTTGCTCCCTCAACCTTTCCACCTCCCTATCTCTACTGGAGTAAGAAGGACCTATTGTATTGGTGGCTAACCTTTCTTCCTGCAAGTGTGGGTTAGGTTGTCTTTGAGTCTCTTTATGAACTTTAGATCACAAGCATCGATCTACATGGACAGATTCCTCAGAAATGCTTGAACAAGATAGATGGGCAGGCCCACTCCAGGATCAATATGCCATGTTTAAAAAGAAAATAAACTTTTGAGCCTGCTGCTTGGTACAAGATTCCCACAGACGGCGCTAATTGTGGGCGTCAAAAACTAGCTAGCTAAGGATACCGAAGGGATCCACGAGATAGAGTTTAATTGACTGACACAATTTATTTTTAAAAGAGAATTAGGAGAAAAAAACACTCCACAATGGGTAACTCAAGTAATTGATTTCATAAACACGATATATTTCAGATGAAACTAATGTATTACAATAGAAAAAATTCTATTTCTCTTGGTGTTACACTACATCAGATGGGTATCTCTCTCTCTCGTCTTTGGTTTCTAGTCTTTGTTTCCCAACCCCTTTTTATTTGCCTGTCTCCCCCATTATATAGGTACATTTCTTACCTTTATTCCTACAACTGTACTGTTGCCAACCGAGTTTTCAGGGATATTTTCCTCCCCTTTATCGGTTTCCTCCCCTCCCTTATCCTAGAATTTTGACTTTTGGGGGTGTTTATACTGTTTAGGTTGTCTCATATGCATTCAATGCGGCAGAGGTTAGGTGGAAGTCCCCTCATTAATGTGGAGGTGAAGATCTTTATCCTTCTTACATATTCTGGAAGATTCCCTGAGGTTCTGGATGCCAACTGGAAGCAAGATGTGGATCATTCGTGCACATCTCCTTAGATAAGACTTAGCTCCATTTAGCTTACTACCTGCCTCACGGGAACGATTGTAAGGATTCCTATCTCCTCCCAGATGCTCGGGATAGCCTTATTCCCTTCCACCAGATCTTATAAGCTATTGGGCCCTTCTGTGAGCATATGGGTCTGACCCAATCCACTTCACCAGGTCCAACAAGTATTTGGGCTTTAGGCATGGATGAGAACTCTTCTACTCCCCACACACACACACACACACACACACACACACACACACACACATATATATATATATATATATATATATCAATCTTACAAACAAAAGTTTTCTCAAATATTATGTTTGGTAATCACAATTGTGTTATTTAAAAATAATAATAATAATAAATAAGGCGACATATAGCTATTTCTACTGTTAAGGACATATTTTATGTAATTGGCTAATCCTTTGACAAAATGCACTTTACTTGTAATTGGGTAAATCTAGGATGGGTTTAGTACTTCAAAAAACAAGAGTTTAAGGTAAGTATTAAAGTCATGAAAATTGGACCAAGAAATAAGTGAAGAGAAGCTCTTCATTAAAGCTCGACAGATACCTCGACAGAAACAGTATGTATCGAGACTTAAGAACGAACTCGACAGAAGCTCGACAGAAGCTGAATCTGTCAAGATCTACGAAATCAGAATTTTCAGATCTGATTTTAGGCTCATGCTGACATGTATATGTAGGGTTTCTTTTCTCACAACCCTAAACATATATAAGGCTTATTTTAAAGGCCTTTATACAAGGAGAACATATGCAGAAAGTGACCTAGTGCCTTATTCTCTCTTTCAAGAAGTTACTGCGTCTATTGCGCCTTGGAGTTTTGTAACCAAGTACTTCTTGATCTTCATTATTGATGAAGTGAAAAACTTTGCAGCCAACAACATTTTCCAGTTGTTGGAGTTAGTCACGTACTGGGATCCGTGCAAAACGGTGGCATTCAAATATTGAAGAGTTCAAAGGTTCTGAAGCGGTAGAAGGTTTCTTATGTAAGTTCATCTACGAGGATTGTAGGTCTAAGGACAAAGGTTTTGAACTAGATCTGAAACATCTCTTTACTATAGTAAATTGCTTTTCGGGAAGGTTTCCCCCCAAGTTTTTTTACTGTGAGACTAGTTTGTTTCATTAGTTTTGCTAGGTCATCATATATTGTCTTATTTACTATTCCGCTGTGCATGATTTTGACTTGATATTGATGTTTGTTTGTTTTAACAAGGTTTATTCATAATAAATCTAATTAACAACTTGGGTTTAAAATTTGTTAATTCTATCAACCGGGGTCTAAATTTTCCAACAAGTGGTATCAGAACGGGTACACTCTGATTGGATTAATTTCCTGATTGTGATCTTTGACCCCTGTTGTCATGGATCGTAGACAATCCCTTTTGATTCCTCCTTTGTTTGATTGTGGACAATCTCTTCGTATGAAAGCTTTTTTGCAGGCTCTTGATGAAAAAATATGGCAAGCTGTTGAAGTCGGCTGGGTTAAAGCCAAGGAAGCGTCGATGGATGGGGATGAAGCAAAGATCAAAGCGGCAAATTTCAACAGTAGGGCTTTGAATGCTCTGTTTAGTGGTGTGACTAATAAGTAATTCAAGAAAATATCATCCACGAAACTTGCTAAGGAAGCATGGACAATTCTTGAGACCACCTATGAAAGTACCTAGGCCGTGAAAACCGCTAAGCTTCAAAGACTCACCAGCAGTTTTGAAGAAATAAGGATGGAGGACGATGAGACCTTTGATGAGTTCTATGCTAAACTCGAGGGTACTGTGAATTATGCCTTCAATCTTGGAGAATCTATTGCGGAACCCAAAATTGTTAGGAAAATTGTTAAGTTCCTACCCAAAAGATTCCATGCCAAGATCACTGCCATTGTAAAAGTGAATTCAGTGTTTAATATGTGTGTAAAACACCCTTGAACGTTTAGACCCCAAATAACAAATTATCAATTTAAACTTAATATCAAATGATTAACATACAGAACATGAACATAAGCAAAACACAGAATTGATAAACAGTCTAAGCCAAATATAATCACATCCACAGCAGAAAATAAAAGGCAAAGATAAAGGGAAGAGAGATGCAAACACAAAGACAACACACGAGAGATATACAAATATCAGCAAGATAAAACACACAATCTGAGAGATATGTGCAAATGAGTGATACATAATGTGTAAGAGACAAAACCCATACCTGATCTTGAAGAATGATGAAGTGTTTACAGAGAGATTTAGGGTTTTGTGTGTGAACACAGTGGTTTAAGAGAGTGAAAAATGGAGAAGACAATGAACAGTCACACAAATTCGAGGGAAAAACTGAAAAGTTTTAAAAACTAACTTGAAAAAGCAAAAACACGCATTTTTCACGACTGGGTTAAGCCGCGTCCAAGTCGCCAGGTTAAGCCGCCAAAACACTTTAGACCAAATTTTTAAAAAATTTTCTAAGTGTTTTTCGCAACTGGAAGATCTACCCACGAGAAAGTCGCGAGGTGAGCCGCGAAAATCTCTGTGTACCCTTGCGACTGGACCTTCCACCCACGAACAAATCACCAAAATAAGCCGCGAGAATCATAAAAACTCAACTTTTGAAAAATATTCTAAGTATTTTTCGCGACTGAGACATTAACTCGCCAGTGAGCCGCGAAAAATCTCAGAAAGGGCTCGCGACTGAGACATGCGACTGGGACAACCCGCGACTGAGTCGCCAAAACAGGGCAAAACTGTTTTTGAAATTTTGACAATTTTGTAAAAAAAACAAAATACTTTCCAAAAATTACTAAAAACACTCAAAAATATTTTTGTGTTTGATCAACAAAGATTGAGCATGTAAAAACACATTTAATCAAGTACAATCACATAAATGAATATGGCTTTCATTGAACATATACTTGTGTGATGTGTGTGGGTATAAAAAATGAGATAGTCCTTAGTCCAATGTAAAGCTTCAATGATCAATTCAATCAAGGTATACACAACTAGCACTAGATAATGTGATCCATCTCAATTATAGAAGTATGCATATATGACCTCCCACATAAACTTGATTACAATTCTTTGAAACTTTTCATTTGGTTCCGTATACATCATATCATTTGAACTTTTTGAGTCAATACATCTCATTGTGAGATAGATTTCTGAAATTTTGTATATTTCAATTTATGAATTAGCCTTTGACTTTTTAGGCATCATACATTTTATTTTTGGTCGCTTTCCCTTTTTCCTAGTCAAATATTAGTATGTGCGACAGGCTTTTGCAGCTCAATATCTCTTTTCATTTGGAGATTTACATTTGGTGAGCTCATTAAGCAAAACAATAAAATAAAGAATGGGAAGATATATAGGCACAAGTCTATGTATGTATCAAGATCTGCAAAACCATTCACTAATCATTCATGACAAGGTTGAAGATCTATTTACAATAGTCACATAGATTTCAAGATTTCTCCCACAATGATATGAGTGCAATAGAGACAAGTTAAGCTCGTAGATGCACAAAGCCATTAATACAAAGGTACAAGGCAAAACATGCTTTGAGACAAAAACTCAACAAAGTCGATCAAACTTTTGGATTTTCTACTTTTTATGTATTTTTGGATTTTTGACACAAAAGTAAGAAGAAGATTGATCAAAAACAGCACAAGGAAAAAAATTTCATATGAAGGAATGCTAAAAATAATCAGAATGCAGAAAATAATTCAAACAGCCCACATGGAAGATAGTGTTTAGGGAATGATACTGACACCAATGGTCTTACGCAAGGATTACAACCTCGGGCCATCAAGAGGTTTAGTGAATATGTCTGCCTTTTGATTTTCTGTATTGATGAACTCTAGACACACTATCTTGTCTTCTACCAAGTCTCGAATGAAATGATACCAGATTTCGATATGCTTTGATTTGGAGTGCTGAACTGGATTCTTTAACAGATTTATGGCACTAGTGTTATCACAAAACACACACATGGTGTCTTGAGAAATCCCATAGTCATATAGTAGCTTTCTCATCCATAGCAATTGTGCACAACAACTTCCTGCTGCGATGTATTTAGCTTCAGCCGTTGAAAGAGAGACTGAATTTTGCTTTTTGCTCATCCATGAGACCAAGTTATTCCCTAGATGGAAGCAGCCACCAAAAGTGCTTTTCCAATCATCAATACACCCTGCCTAATCAGCATCTGAATAACCCACCAAACACTCATTCGAATCTTTTGAATACCAAATCCCATAGTCAGATGTGCCATTGACATAGCGAATGATATGCTTTACTGCTGTCAAGTGGGACTCTTTAGGAGTAGCTTGGAACCGTGCACACACACCAACACTGAATGCAATATCTAGCCTACTTGCTGTGAGATAGAGAAGATTGCCAATCATGCTTCGATAATGTGTTGGATCTACGTCAACACCGACTGCATCTATGCTTAGTTTTGCTGAGGAACTCATGGGAGTAGAAGTGTGTTTCTTAGAATCTAAGCCAAATCTTTTGACAAGATTTTTGGCATATTTCTCTTGAGAGATGAATATTCCATCTGTACATTGTTTCACTTGAAGCCCTGGGAAGTAGTTCAACTCTCCCACTATGCTCATTTCAAATTCCCTTTCATTTCTTTTGAAAATTCATAAGCTAGTTGATCAATTGTGGATCCAAAAACAATATCATCCACGTACACTTGAGCAACAACGAGAGATTTCTCATCTCCTTTAACAAACAAAGTTTGATCTGCTTGACCTCTTTTAAAACCACGATCCAATAAATAAGTGGTGAGGCGATCATACCATGCTCTTGGTGCTTGTTTCAACCCATACAAAGCTTTCTTCAATCTTAACACATGATCTGGAAAGTGATGATCTTGAAACCCCTTTGGTTGCTCAACAAAGACTTCTTCATTTAGAAAACCATTCAAGAAGGCACTCTTCACATCCATTTGGTACAACTTGAAATCCATAATGCATGCTATGGACAGGAGAATTCGAATTGACTCTAGTCTTGCTACTAGAGCAAATCATTCATCGAAATCTATGCCTTCCACTTGAGTATACCCTTGAGCCACCAATCTAGACTTGTTTCGGACAACTTCACCATCTTCATCAGTTTTGTTCTTAAAGATCCACTTGGTGCCGTTCACATGTGTATCTTTAGGCCTTGGAACCAACTCCCATACATCATTTCTAACAAATTGATGTAGCTCATGGTGCATAGACTCTATTCAATTCTCATCTTTCAAAGCTTCTTCTACCTTTTTGGGTTCAAATTGAGCAAGATAACAACTGTATGTCACATGGTTAGCACTATACTTTGGCCCTTTTCTCAACCGAAGTCCCTCGTTTACATCACCAATGATATTACTTGATGGGTGATTGAGAGTTACTCTTGATGAAGGTTTCTTGGAGGTTGAAGGTTCCTCATCACGAGAAATTGGGGGTTGAACTTCTGGAGGTGTGAGTGGGCTTGAAACTTCTTTTATTGATCTAGTCTATCTTCTTGATATAAGAGGTGTAGACTCCTTTTCCGGTGATTCTTTCTCAGCATCATCACTTAGGGACATATCATCATCATCCACATTCTTCTTAAGATTTAGCCCCTTTCCATCATCATCAAAGTCTTTTTCTGATATGGTGTCATCTATGACCACATTGATTGACTCCATCATCGTCTTGGTGCGCTTGTTGTACACTCTATAGGCTCGGCTATTTGTGGAGTATCCTAGAAATATCCCTTCATCACTTTTAGCGTCAAATTTTCCCGGATTTTCTCTGTAATTTAGAATGTAACACTTGCTCCTAAATATTCTGAAGTATTTCACCTTGGGTTTCTTTTCTTTCCGTATTTCATATGACGTCTTCTTTGTCCCTACTCGGAAGTAGATTCTATTACCAATGTGACATGATGTATTACAGCTTCAACCCAGAATTTTTGTGGAATGTTTTTGTTGAGTAGCATGACTCTCGCCATCTCTTGGATCACCCGGTTCTTCCTTTCAACCACCCCATTCTGTTGTGGAGTTTTTGGAGCTGAAAATTCCTTCTTGATGTCGTGCTCATTGCAAAAAGTTTCAAATTTAGCATTCTCAAATTCCTTCCCATGATCACTTTTGATTTTGACTATGGGAACCCCTTTTTCATTCTGTAGTCTCTTGCATAGCCTTTCCATTTTATCACATGCTTTCGACTTCTCTCTAAGGAATTCCACCAAAGAGTACCTTGAAAAATCATCAACCACCACCATAATATAACAGTTTCCTCCCATGCTTTCAGTTCTTGTTGGACCCATCAGATCCATATAAAGTAACTCTAAAGGTCGTGAAGTAGCAACTACATTCACTTTAGGATGAGTTGATTCTGTTTGTTTTCCCATTTGACATAGACCACACACACCTTTCTCAATTTTTCCAAACTTCGGTAAGCCCACCACTGCTTCTAGCTTTGAGACTTTAGCCACTTGCTTGTAATTATCATGCCCAAGTCGTTGATGCCATAGCTCCAAGAGATACACTCGAGCATTCCGACATGCTATGCCTGGTTTGGGAATGATACCATAGCAATTATTGATGGTTCTAAGTCCCTTCAACACTTGAACACCTTCGTCATTTAGTATCAGACAACCTTTCTTCGAGAATTGGACTAAGAAGTCTTCATCACATATTTGAGTGATGCTCAGCAAGTTTACTTTTAATCCTTTGATGTACAGCACATCTGTTAATAACGGCAGTCCCGGAATCTCAACAGTTCCATTTCCTCGAACTTGTGAATGACTACCATCTCCAAAGGTCACATAACCATCTTCCTTCTCTTTAAGAGTCTTGAACAAAGATTTATCTCCTGTCATATGCCTTGAACAACCACTATCAAGATACCACAAGCATGAATTCAATACTTTCAATGCGGTATGAACAAAAAGACAAGAATATGATAGGCATTCTTGATCATCAAAGCAAGATTCATCCTTATTTTCTTCATTTATAGAGAACTGTAACTTTCTTTTCAAACCATCAAGTTTATCACACAATTGTCAATTCCTTTTCTTATATTTTTCAATCAAGGAAATCGACTCACACAAGCTATTATGAACATCATGATTTCTATGAACTAATGATTTCAGCATGTGTATTAAAGCTTTAGCATGTTTCTTTTACTTGAATAACTCTACAACTTCATTACCAGACCAACCTCCAAAAACATTCATAGAGTCATTATCACAAACATCTTTACTTCACTTCATTTTGGCCTTTGCCATAGCACTTTCCATAGCAAGCCAAGGGGTCTAGGATCACACTTAGGTAATTAAACCACAAGGAGTGCACCTGCTCTGATACCAATTGAATGTTCAATATGTGTGTAAAACAACCTTGAACGTTTAGACCCCAAATAATAAATTATCAATTCAAGCTTAATATCAAACGATTAACGTGCAGAACATGAACATAAGCAAAACACAGAATTGATAAACAATCTAAGCCAAATATAATCACATCCACAGTAGAAAATAAAAGGCAAAGATAAAAGGAAGAGAGATGCAAACACAAGGATAACACACGATGTGTTATCGAAGAGGAAACCGAAGCCCTCGGCGTAAAACCTCTCCGCTGCCCTCCAAGCGGTCAATAATCCACTATAAAATGTAGTTGGGATACATGAACATCAATAGACCCTCCAAGCTTAATCTACCCGATGTACCTAAGCCCTCCAAGCTTCTTGCTCCAACGAGGTTACGCCGAACCTTTTTCTTTTCTAACTTACCGGATTCCGCTATAGCCCATAGCATCAACCAATATGAATTGGTCCCTTCCTAACTACTTCCTAAAACACCAAATAAACCTTCTCACAGATATAGGTATGGTGAGAAAAGGATTTGGCCAAGAACCTCTCAAGGATGTATCAATGGAGAGGAAGCGAGCAGAGGAATTTGAAAAGTCTCTTAGATAAAGATTATGGATGAATCAATCTTTTTTTTCTCTAGGTTTTCTCTCTCAAAATTCTCTCTAGAAGCTCTCTACATTTCGTGGGTATAAGGGTCTATATATAGTGGTGTGTGTTTGAAATGCGAAGAGTCAGTTTTTTCCAAATAAGGTGGTCTGGCGGCTTGGCCTTACGACTAATCTGAGTCACAAGTTCCAGCTGCGAGTTAACGGCCTGGCCAGCCTAGGACTTTTGTCCTGTAGTACGACAGCTAACGTGACCCTTCAACTCCCCTGCATTCTTCTCACGTGTGCTGCAGTTGGCGGCTTGCCAGTCGCGAGTCAACCGCGAGTCCCAGCTGCGAGTCTCTGCATCCTTGCACTTTCTTGAGCATTTCTTCACACTTTCTCACACATTACCCTTACATGAATCCCACCTAAATACAGGGTTACTAATTGCTAAAATACAAGCAAATTTGGCACGGAATAAAGCCAACAAGATGGTTGATTAAATTCAACCTTACATGAATCACATTGATCAAATTCCTTTAACTGAGCTTGTAGGGAACCTTTAAACCTATGAGATGAAATTAGGTAAAATGGGAAAAGGTGGAAAGAGTAAGAACAAGGCTCTTAAGGGTATAGAGGAAAAGAGTGATGACTTTGAAGATGAAGATGAAGATAAGGATGAGGATAAGGACTTAACCTTCATAGCTAATGATATTATCAAGCTTCTCCAATATAGGAAAAAGGATATGAAAAAAGCTCATAGGAAATCTGAATCCTCTCAGAAGGGCAAGAATGAGAAACCCCTCATCTAGTGCCGTGAGTACAAATGTTTTGGTCATATGAGGATAGAGTGCCCAAACTATCTTATGAAAAAAAAGACCAAGAATTCAAAAGGTAAAGTGTTGGTTGCTACCTTGAGTGATTCTCAAAGTGATCTTTCTGATAAGTATGAGGATGAATGTGGTCATTATATGGCTTTTACAGCCACAATCAATAAGGTGATTGTGGAGACTGCTAGTGACACTAAGGATTCTTTTGATGATGAAGTACCTAAGAAGTTAACCTTTCAGTAAGCTTATGATAAGCCATGCACTGAATTTATAAAATTTGAGAAGACTTCTCATCTTTGTAGAAAAGACCTTAATGAGGTAAAAATTGAAAAAACTGAATTGTTAGTCAAACTAGATGAGACTACAAGGTTAGTTGAGACTCTCGTTATAGAGAACACCTCATTAGAAGAAAAGGTTAGGAATCTCAAGGTTAAGCTTAGTCAAGCTAGAACTCAAATAGAGAGGATGTCTAGTACAAAACTTGATGAGGAATTAAGTGCTCAAAAGCCTAGTTCTGATAAGACTAGCTTAGGATATGTTGTTTCTTCTGGCCCTCCTCTTCCACAGCTTCTAGGTCAAAGACTGTCTGTGTGCCCCAATCTGAGAAAGGTTATAAAGGTATGAAATCCAAAACTGATTTGGCTAAACCTAAATTCTTTGTTAGACCTCACTCTAAGAAGTCTAGTAGTTCAAAAATTACCCATGTTTGTCACCATTGTGGTGTTTTTGGACACATTTGTCCTAATTGCTTTAAGTTGTATCCTCATAAGCAAGTGTCCAAACAGTTTCAGGTTCCCTCTTAAGGTTCAACACCTTTGTTTGGAGAATTATTAAAAACTTTGAGCTTTTTAACTCAATTTCAAAAGAATTCTAATTCTTCTATGTCCTTTAGTAGACATACTAGGGCACGTGCCTTTTCATCTTCGTGGCCAAAGACTCATGATATGTGGGTGAGAATGGAACCTAAGACTTAATTGTCATTTCCACCTATCCTCTGCTTTAATTCTTTCTCTCTAAAGTAGGACTTTCTTGCATGATTTCTTATTGGTTTTTGGTATCATGTTTTCATGCATCTGCATCTTTTTTTCATGCTTTCATGTTGTTTGACTATTTAGTTTGGTTTTTTAGTCTTTATTTTGTTTGGTTTTCAAAATAAAAAGAGAAAAATTAGAAAAAATACAAAAAACAGTGTGTATTGTGTATATTGGTACTTGTGTACTTTTGGATGACCATTGAAACAAAGTTTACAAACTTTGTAGCTCTTGTAGCTTAGATGAGTATCTCTATGCACAACTAAGCAAGTGAGCTTTGTAACTCGTGTTTGTGATAAGTAAGATTAAGTTATCACTTATGTCTCATACTCATATCACTCTTTTTAACGAGAAGGACTAGAAAATCCTAAGAGAAAGGCATAAATAACCATCTCACCACTAAAGCCCACCAATCATGTATAACATCTGTGTGCTTCGGCATAGCAAAATTGTGATGTTTTGGCTTACATAATTGGGTATTTCTTTTCTCTCTTATATGCCAATGTATGCTATGCTTAAAATAAAAATATGCAAAGAAAAATAAAAGTAAAAAGAATCAAAATACTTTTAATATGGTTGCAAGCGTGTTTCTAGGAGATGTGGGAGTTATAGAATGTACCTCAAAGGTGATAGTCCCCATCAAATAGTTATGATTGTGTGTGAATGTATTTGATTTTCTCATGTCTCAAATCTTCATAATATGAGACACTTATGCACTCTTGCTTTGTTTCATGCACAACACGCAAATTCTTTGCTACTTTGATACATATGCAGGTACAATGAGATTTGGCCATCACAAGGGATACGTGTGTTAATATATGCTTGCTAAATTGTCTTAACTCGTTTTTGAAAAATAAAATTGATTAGACTTGTTTAGTGTGTGTGTGTTTTTTTGTTCTAGGAATGTTTTGCATCTAGAGTTTGAGGCGTGTTTGAGTGCTTAACATGTTGCTTCAATGCTTGTTTGAGTATGCTATCTTGTTACATTCATCTTGTATGTTTTTCCTCCCTTGGAAAACCTTGCTTCTGTCTTCTCGATAGCTGCTAAATACCTTCTCGATAGCAGTTCGACATAAGTCTTTTCTATCGAGATTTCTAGGTTTAACCTTGATAGCTTCTCGATAGCTAGGTCGATCCATCGAGCCAATTTTCTGTGCTCTCTGTCTACTTGATACATTCTCGACAGATTCTCAATCCATCGAGATTTCTGGGTAGCCTCTCGATAGATTCTCGACACATATCTCGATTGTAGGAAAAACATAGTTTGTATTGCATACAAAACATAAGCAGTGGAAAATTAATGGATCTACTTTATTCGCAATTGATAATATGTACTATGTAAATTTCTGAATTTAAGAACAAGAGAGTGTACCTTTGTGCGATGAAATTCAAAACCAAAAATTAGAAGTACTTAGGAACACTTTTAATATTCACTCCAATTCCACTTATGCCCAAGAAGTGTGGTCTCTCAATCTGTTTATACGTATATGTTCAAGGGAGAATAAGAGATTGGCTTACCCTCACATATACACAATTTTCATACATTACAAAATTTTGTATGTTTCTCTCCTTATGTATAACTTATTATCTAATTAGGCTACCCTTTTGGGCCATTCCAATTGGGTTTAAGTATATGGCTTGGAGTGGGACTAGAAGGGACAAATACGACTCTAGCTCCATGGGTTGTGGGCATTTCTATCAACTCTAGACAAGTTCAAAATTACAATTAATTATATTTAATACTACTATACAAATATAATTGCACTCTAGGCCTTATTAATAAATTATATCCCAAGAATTTATTATACGTATAACCCCTTCATTAAAATATTCGTAGTAATACACAGTCATGAATGTTGACTGCCACTTTGAAGATTACTATATTTTAATCCTTGAGTACCTGGTTTAATCCTTTAATTTATTCATCATATATTTATGAAATCCAATTTCATAAATATATACTTTGGTAACTTCTTACTAAAGTGGTTAGGCTTAACACTCTAAATAACCAAACTCATTAAACTTATCTCAAGGGAATATTTTATATCTCCGTTAAGAGATTGTGAATTCCATCTTGAAAATATATGTTCCTTCAACATTAAATGTGGTTACCCAACATATTAAGGTTCTAATCGTGATTAGATCTCACTCCTGATATATCAAAGCAACCTATAGTTCATGATCAAGTTCATTATTCTCTTAGTATTGAGAGCTGATGTAAATAGAAGTCGTGAGATTTATTATTCATTTAACAGTTGTTAGTAGAATAATAAATCTCACAGCGGTCCAGTTCAATATGTCTTAATACTTAAAACATATCAACATATCAACTAGAAGTCTCCACTTCAATGATCAAGACAAATTATCTTAGTTGATATGTTATAGTCTTTGTAGATGAAATACCCAATTTCATCACTGACTACGAACTAAAATTTTGAGTTTACAAAGAACTTGTGATTTATATCTTCTGTGACTAAATCACATAAATCACATACTATGTATTTCATGGACTATATGATAATGTCCAAATATTCATGTTACCATTATTTTAGATAATAATAAAACAACTTTATTAATTACAACATAATATTATATATAATGTCATACATAGCATCATACAATAGGTTTTAAAGGAAACATATCCTAAAACATTTGCCATCGATGGGATATGAGATCTTTTGTGTTCATTTGGGCCAAACGATAATATCCACTTGTATTAGCCTCCATTATCACAAAGGGTTCTTCCCACTTTTGCGAAAACATAGATGGTCCTACTAATCCTTTTCTAACATGGTCTGCTATTCTTAACACTAGCTGACCTTCTGCGAATACCCTTTCCTTTATGGTTTTACCATAAGCCTCAGTCATCTTCTGCATGTGTTTGCAACCACATTCTTGGGCATTTTTCCTTCTCTCATCTAACCCTTTCAAATCCTTGCACCTTTCGGCCGTGAAGACCTCCTTCTCCCTTTCCTTCTTTCGCATCTGCATGACCTCCAGAGAAGGCATCATCAATTCTACAGGGCTGACAACTTCTATCGCATATACTAAGGAGAAATAAAAGAATCCTGTGACAGATTTCGGTGAACTTTGGTAAGCCCACAACGCGTCTGCCAGGTGCATTACCTTGCCTTCGTTGTACTCTTGACTCATCTTGCTGATAATTTTAATGAGGGTCATGTTCGTTGCTTCAGCTTGCCCATTTCCCTGTGGGTAATAGGGTGATGACTGGTGATGCTTTACTCGATAAAACTCCAACATCTTTCTAACTTCCTTGTTCACAAAAGGCATGCCATTTTCACTAATAATTTTTTGGGGTACTCCAAAACGTGCAATTATATTCTCCTTGATAAAGTTTACCACAACTCCTCCGGTGGTTTTGTGAAGTGGTATGGCCTCTGACCACTTGGTGAATTATTCTGTTGCCACCAGGATCCAAATATACCCATTTGAAGGCAGGTTGTCTAGCCCCACCAAATCGAGCCCTCACTTATGGATGGGCCATGGGGTAATTATACTTTGCAATTTCTGTGGGTGGGTATGGATCAGATTGGCTTGCACCTAGCAACCGTGACACTTCTTCACAAATTCTATTGCGTCCTTCTTTATAGTCGGCTAGTAGTAGCTCATCCGCAAGATGCACCAGTACAGCTTCTTCCTCCCTTGGTGCTCTTTGCACTCACCTGAGTGTACTTTCTTCAATATTTCCTTGGCTACTTCTAGCCCTAGACATCATAGTGGGTCTCTTTCATACCCTTTCTTGAATAGAACGCCTTCTTGTAGGAAGTGGCAAGTTACCAATTTTCTAAGTTTGTACCTCTCTTCGTGCTTCTGTAGTAAGATTCCCACTGCCAAGTATCCCACAAACGGGCTTCTCTAGTCCTTCGTAGAGAACACGGCGTAGCTCTCTTCTTGGTCAATGGCTAGATGGTATGCCTCACACTGGCTCTGGATCTGATCCTCTTCCCCATTCATGATCGGCCAACAAAAACTTATTCTCTGCAGCCTTCAATGCAAGCTAACTTCCTTGCAGAACCCATAAGTTATGCTATGCACTTCTTCCAGTTTTCTTTGGGCCTCTTCGTGCCCCACTCATCTCGACAAGATTCTTCTTGGCATTCTGCAATACAACTCTCCTTTCATCAAGACGTAATCCTTCACGGCCTTCAGTTCTACTACATTTTCTTCCTTTAATATGGCTTCCCTGATGGGAACCCTCAAATCTTTCTCACATCTCTCCCTTTAAGGGAACTTTTCTTTAAGTATTTCAATTATAGACTCCTTTTGCTTCTTTACCTCCACTGTGGTGCTGCTTCTTTCAAAGGCTATCTGCAAGCCCAACGCAGCCAATGCATCTGCATATATGTTCTTGCTCCTTTAGGTGTGCTCTATCTCAAACGTGCATAAATTTTCTTTCATCCTCTAGGCTAGCATCCTATAAGATGTGAAGGTTAGCACTTTCAAAGAAAAGCTTCCTTTCGCTTGGAAAAACACTAGGTTGGAATCACTCACTACTCTCAGATGTAGGATCCCCATTTCAAGGGCCATTGCCAATCCTGTCAGGTAAGCCTCATATTCTGCTATATTGTTTGAGCATGGAAATTCCAATTTCAATGATAGTACTATGGTCTCCCCGACCTTGTGATAGAGGACCACTCCAGCACCTCCTGAGCTTGTTATAAAAGAGATGTCGAACTTCATAACCCACTAATGTGCTGTTATCTTTGATGTAACCACTTCTCTGGGCACCTCGTCATCCAGCGAGAACTCTTCTTCTCTAGGAAATTAGGCCAATAAATCTGCTATAGCTTGGCTTTTTACTGCTTTGGGTTTGCCCGATTTCAGGTCGTACTGTGATAATTATAGCAACCACTAGGATATTCTGCCAGACAGAACAGGTTGCTGGAGAAGTGCCTTAATCACATGAGACTTTGTCATAAGATGTACCACGTAGGCCAAGAATTAATGACACAGCTTCTGTGATGCGTAGACAATTGCTAAGCATACCCTTTCTACCTAGGGATAGCGAGTCTCAACTTCTCTTAAAGCACGGCTTACATAATACAATGGATACTAAATGCCACCTCCATCCTCCTAGGCTATCAATGCCCTAATGGCAGACGAGCTTAAGGCCAAGTAATGCAATAGTGGTTTTCTGTAGCCTAGGACTTGTGCCGTTGGTAGATTCATCATAATCTACTATAGGTTTCGGAAAGCTTTCTGCTGTTTGCTTCTCCATTCAAAATTATGACCTTTCTTCAACAACATCATAAAGGCCGAAATGATTGATTTTGGGCTAGGTATGAACCTTCTAATGTAGGAAACTTTGCCCAAAAAGCTCTTCAATTCTTTGACGATGGTAGGTGGCTTCATGGTTGCTATAGCCGTAGCTTTGGCTAGATCTACATCTATCCCTCTGCTATGGACCAATAACCCCAAAAACTTCACGACAAAGACCCCAAAAACGCACTTCAATGGGTTCATTCTTAGTTTGAAAAGCCTGCATCTTTCGAACACCTTTCTCAATACTTTGACGTAATCCTTTTGCTTTCTTGACTTTACCACAATGTTGTCCACATAGTCCTCCATTTCAAGATGCATCAATGTTGTGGAATATCCCGGTCATGGTGCGCTCATAAGTTGCACCATCATTTTTTAGCCCGAAGGGTGTTACGATGTAATAGAAATTCCCAATAGGTGTTCTGAAAGCAGTGGGAACTTGTACTTGGGGTAGGCTTGATTGAGGTTTCTAAAATCCTTGTAACATCAGATCTGCCCATTCTTCATCTTCATAAGTACAAAATTGGATAACCACCTTGGGTGTTGGATTGGCATGATAAATCCTGCACAAGTAGCTTTTGTACCTCTTGTCTTATTTGTTTCTCTTCATCAGTGTGGAACACTCTAGCTGGCTAGGCCACTAGCCTAGTCCCTAGCTCCATATTAAGCGCATGTACCACTAAGCTTAGGTCTAGCCTAGGCATCTCGCTATACTCCTATGCAAAAATATCCTTGAACTCTTTCAACAACTGAATTAGATATAACTTTTCTTCTCCTAACAACTTCCAACTAATTGAAATCGGTCTTGGTTTTTGCAGGTTTATGCCCAAGTCTATCTGTCGAGACTTAATGAATAAATTTTCTTCACTTGTTTCTTAGACCAATCTTCATGTCTTTTAATAAGAACACTTGTTATGCTAAAACAACATATTTCTTGATTTAATAAACCCATCTTAGATCTACCCAATTGCAAGTAAAGTGCAAAAGCTCAAAATTGTGTGAAAATCACAAGAGCTATTTAAACCCCCAAATTAAAACTAACGGCTCGGTTGATTTTACTCTTACTTAAACTAAGTGCAGAATAGAGTAATTGCAAGTGAACAAACAATAAAACTACTCTAAGCCATATTCATCAAATCATAGTAGTAAAATGAAAGCTAAAAGAGTAGGGAAGAAGAATGCAAACACAAGATAACACGCCGATGTGTTATTAAAGAGGAAACTGAAGTACTCGACGAAAAACCTCCAAGTGGTAAATTGATCCACTAGAGAATAAGTTGGAGTACACAAATAACAAAAGACCCTCCAAGCGTAGTTTACCCTATGTACTCGAACCCTCCAAGCTCCTGCTACCAATTGACTTCGCCAAGCCTTGTCTTCGCTAGCTCTCTGAATCATGCAATTTAGCCTGAATGCATCCACCAAACAAATGGCTTCTTCCAATGCTTCCCAGTAGCACCAAAACCTCACTTTACCCTCAGAATGGGTGTGGTAAGTGTTTGGGCTATCAACCTTTCAAGGATTTGAAAATGGAGAGGTAGGAGTTGAGGAAAACCATAATGGATTGTGTAGAGAGTTGTGGGTATGACAATCTCTCACTCTCAAAGGTTTTGTGGCTAGGGTTTTCTCTCTGAAGAACTCCTCAACATATGTGGGTAATGATGGTATATATAGTGTGGGCGAGGATGTAGTGAAGAAAATATGACAAAATAGCAAAACATAATATTTCGTGGGTATCTCGCGAGAAGGCCTTACCCGCGAGACACTCGCAAAAACCAATTGTCACCATCTATCATGACTCTTCTCATTCCAGTCATGTGCTGAGCACATGCTTCACTTCTCAAGAAGGCTACTCGTAAGCTACCCCTGAAAACTTCTTTGGTCTTCAATTTGCCTTGAGTCTTCATGCTTTCTCTCACACACACAACCTTTACAAAGAAATCTCACATAAAATACAGGGTACATAAGATTGAACATAATTACAATCAAATTTGACATGGAATAAAGCCAACACAAAAATAGTTGTAAATCACAACTTTACAATCTCCCCCTTTGGCTATTCCATAACAAAGCCCCTAAAACAAACTTTAGACTTAAACGTGAGTTGGGAACAGTGGTAAAAATCACTCACACCTAATCTAGAAGCTGTGAAGCACTTGCATGTATACACCTATATCCTGAAACACTCGCACACAAACAAAATTTTCATTAAGCTCATGACAAGTTGAATAAAAGGTACGTATATAAGCAAGTAAAATGTGATCAAGGCAATAAACACTACATAAACAATGAAGGCAGAGATTGTAAATGATCATCTGGACACGCAATGCAATTAAGCGCAACGCAAAAATCAATTGCATGTCCAACACATAACCAATGCGAAATACAAGAAGTATTTGCATTAAGGATACAAGATCCAACAAAGGCACAAGTGTGTAGTACTCAAGATAATGCAACAAAATCAAAAGAACTAAAAAAATGCTACAAAGCAAGGATATAAAAACAAGTACTGAATATAAATTGAAAGTTATAAACCAAAGTACTTGAAGCTTTAAAAGAAAGCAATGTAAATATCCATAAGTTATAAACACTATAAAGATAAAAAGTAATAAGCTGTAAACTAGACTAGCCAAACAATGGTTAGACTATCCAAAAGTATGTGTGTGTGTGTGTGTGTGTGTGTGTGTGTGTGTGTGTTAGCTTTTCTCCTTTTGAGCTCACAAAAATCCCCCTTTCAGTATGCACACTTCCTTTCTTGTGATGCTCTCCCCCTTACTATATGCTATCGTCCAATCTATATAGTGAGTTGCTCTCCCCCTTTTTGGCACAAATAGCTAAAGGCTCTCGTCTAGTTTGTGTTGAATCGCATCTAACTGTGTCTCAATGGTTGTGAGATACATTTGAGCTTGGCTGTTGGTGGAGTAGATGACATTTGCAAGTCCTAAAATACGCTCATGCACACCTTCAACCAAAATAGTCAATCTGTCAGCATGAGAGCTAGATTGTCTTGGTTGGGTGCTAGTAGTCTGTGGCTCAGGAATGTGGGGAGATGCAGTCTCGGTATGTCCAGGGGTAGTGTGATCAACTAAGCCATGACCGAAAGGAGTGGCATGTGGGAAAGATTCACTCTTTGGTTTTCTGGACGGATTTTGCTTTTCCCACACAGCAGAAGAATGACTTTTTCTCTTTTGAAGAGACATCATGGATATTGGGCACTGGCGAACTAGGATCATTCCATTTCTTGGTGAATGAACACCTTTAGATACCATGATTTTCATGATGAGACTACAGAAAGGAAGACACATCCGTGCTGCTGTTCTTGTTGCTGTTCTCCCTATAGTTTGGAAGACCTGAGCGCAAATATCAATTGGAGTTCCTGTGATGAGATCACATAGGAACTATGCTCTTCCAAGATTGATGAACCCCGTGTTAGACAGTGGATAGAGATTGGAGAACATGATCAATGTGAGTGTCTTTAGTTCAGGTCCAAACTTCGTAGTCCCAATGGATGTTCCTTTGGCTGAAATCTCACAATCAGGTCTAAGAATCTAAAGAATATCTATCACTGGAGGAAGTCCGTCATCATATGGAGAAATATCTACATTTCCCAGTTGATTAATTTGGAGGACCTTTGCAAGGTAATCCAGAGTAATGATAAATTCCTTTCCTCGCACCCAACACTTCAGTTCAACTCTGATGTATCTAGCATTCAAGTAGAACTCCTTAACTAATTCATCAATCGGATCCTTGAAGTTCCCGAATAGATTTGCCCAATCTCTATTCTCAAAAATCCTAGGGATAAAAGTAGATCCCATAGTATCAAACTGTACAATTCGTTCCACCACGGTATGAGCATCCTGAAAAATGCTGGAAAAGGTCTGAGAATCTAAGGGAGTCTTGAATCTCTCGTTGTTGGAGTCGTTAGACAAATGTCGAGTCCTTTTTGATATAGGTGATGACGTAAGGTCAATCATGGGTTCTTTACCGCGAAAGGAACGGTGATACATCTACAAAAACAGACACAAAGTAGAGAAACAAGTGCAAAAACACAAAACAGGAACACAAACTTGATTACTGTTAAGTTAGTCCATAAAAATAAGCACAAAGTCCAAAAAAGAACATAAAAACCGTCACACAAACATGTTAAAAGTGCTAAACATGTAACAACATATGATTAGCACGAATGAAACGCAAACAAATGATAAGTGCAAGTGTGTGCATCCAGTGTGCATATGGTGTGCCTATGTGATGCATGTGCTAGGCATGGCAAAGCACATTTGGGTCAAAATGTGTTAAACACACAACCAATGATCAAAACATGATAAACAAGTCCAATCATGGTAATCCCCAAAGTTTGGAACTCATTGGAGTCCAAAACAACACCAAAATGCCATTTGGGCATTTTACCAAACACTTGATATGCACCAACACAATTAACATGTAAACAATGCATAAACATAAGTGAAACTTGCCTAAATACATGTTAAAATGCCACAAAGGGCCGATACAAACACAAAAAAAAATCAAATGGGACAAAGCCCAATCAAGAAATTGAAAAAAGTCTCACGAAAATTAGAGTTCCTAACTCGTTTTTATTTTTTATTTTTTTATTTTTTTTTAAATCCCAATTTAAGAAAAAACTAGAAATTTTCTGCATAATCTAAGGAAATAAAGTGAAAAGATCGTATAGACATACCTTAGATATGATTTGAAGAAGTTTTCTCTTGAGTTTTGATTGGGTTTTTAAGTGAAAATCAGTTTGGGGTTGAGAGAGGCTCGAGGGAAGCAAAATGAAGGGAATAGTGAATTTTTGAAAACCTATCTACATCTGCCCTTTAAAACTGAAAACACGTGTTTTTCGCAGGTTACTATCTCACGAAGTTACTTGCGAAAAATGCATCTGAAGCACAAAATTTTTTGCAGGAAGACTTTCGCGAAATAGTTGCGAGATAGTCGCGCAAGTTTCTTTCTGAATTTTTTGTTTTCACTATTTTACCTTAACCCATTTTCACGGGAAGAGTTTAGTCGTGAGCTTCTCGTGAAAATGCCTTTAAGAAAGTTTTTGATTAAAAAAATGCAAAATGCAATTTGAACAAAAACTTAAAACACGAAAGCATAAAAACTCTTTCAAAAACATATAAAATACTCAAAAATATTTTTGGGTTTGATTGACAAGCGATTGAGTATACACATCACATTTGAATATGTACAATCACATAAATGAAATAAGCATTCATTGAACAAAGTCTTGTGTGTTATGTGTGAGTATCAAATGTGGAATAGTCCTTAGTCTAGAGTGAAGTTTCAATGATTAATTCAATCAAGTTATACACAACTAATACTAAGTCAAGTGGTCTATCTCAATTATCGAAATGAGCATATATGATCTCCCACAAGAAATGATTACATCTCTTTGAAGCTTCTCATTTGCCTTCTTTAAAATTCATAAAATTTTATCATTTTTGAACAATACATCTCATTTTGAGATCGATGCCTGAAATATTTTATATTTCATTTTTGAGAATAAGCCTTTGGCTTTTTGGGCACCATACATTTCAATACAAGTCACTTTCCCTTTTTCCTAGTTAAATATTAGTATGTGCGACGGCTTTTGTAGCTCATTATCTCTTTTCATTTTGAGATTTACATTTGTTGAGCTCTTTAAGCAAAAACAAAAAAAAGTGTGGGAAGATATATAGGCACAAGTCTATACATGTATCAAAACCATCAAGACTATTGACCAATCATTCATGACAAGCTTGAAGATCGATTTACAACAGTCATGCATAGATTTCAAGATTTTTCCCACAAAGATAAATGTGCATACAAAACAAGCTAAGCTCATAAATGCACTACGCCATTAGTACGAAGGTACTAGGCCAAACTCACATGTGATATACACAACACAAGCGATCAAACTTTTTATAGACTTTTCAATTTTTATGGGTTTTTGATTTTTCAACACACTAAAAAACAGCAAGTACAAAACAACCTTAAATAGAAACATGCTAAAATGTGAAACATAAGCAAGCAACCAAACAAAGTCATAACATATAGGAAAATTTGATGCATAGACCTGGTCTAATGCTTATGCATATGTACCCTTCTTCAGCCACACAGCACATGTGTTTGGGGTGATATCCCTAAAGGATTGGGTACTAGAGTTGTGATTCTCAAACCTTTGGCTCAAGCTTGCCAAACAGGAAGTGATGGTATCAATTATCTTTATCACATCACCAAAACCAAAATCAGCTTCTCACCCTTTTGTTTACTTGGCGTTCCAATTTCCTTTTCCTTGTCCTCTTAGCCTTTGAGAATCCACATTCTTCAATGAATGAAGTTTATAATAGTTAGATCTTGTGTGTCCTCGAACTCCACAATGGTGGCAGAAGTGTGAACTTGAAGACCTCTTTGAGACTTTGGGAGAGACTTCCCTTTAGCCTTGGGTTTGGCCACAAATGGATTTTGAGGTTTTGTTAAAACCTTTTGAGTAGTTCCATTTGGATTCTTCTCCACTTTTACATTCTTAACACTTGGAGTTCGTACCATTGGTTCCTTAGCCTTAACAAATTTCATTTCCTTGGACACATTGACACTAGAACTACTCGCTCCAGAATATCCTAAGCCACTTTTGTCAAAAAAAGGCTTTTGATGTGCAAGCACTTCGTCAAGCTTCTTGGAAGCAACTCGCTCCACTTTGGCATTAGCTTGAATCACTTCAAGCTCTAGAAACTTGATCTTAGAGTAGGCTTCGGTTAGTTCTCCATTCATCACCTCAATTTCACACTTCGCTTCTTTGTACCTCATGAGTATGCTCTTGTAGTCTTGCTCAACTCTCTTCATTTTCTTGATGGCTGCTTTAGCCACTCTTGCATACTCTCCGGACTTCTCTAGAAAAAAGTTATAAGTTTCCTACAATCCATTTGTTCCTTCATAGACACATTCTTTGATGGATTTAAAGATGAGTGCAGCGGAAAATAAGTTTTGAAACGGATCTACTTCTTTCAATATTGATAACATGCATAAAGTAAATTTCAGAATATGAGAACAAGAGATCATACCTTGAAACGGTGAATTTCAAAACAGAAGATTGAAGCACTTGGGATTACTTTTAATCTTCACTCCAATTCCACTAACGCCCAAGATGTGTGGTCTCTCAATTGGTAACAAAGGGATTCTTAGAGAGTGACTTTCACTCACTTCCACATCACTTCAATGATGTTTTTCTTACCAAAAAATTTCTGTACGTTTTTCCCTTTGTATCTAACCAATATATCTAATTGGGCTGGCATTTTGGGCCTTACCAATTGGACTTAAATGTGTGGCTTGGAGTGGGACCAAAAGGGACCAATAAGACACTAGCTCCAATGGGCCTTGGGCTTTTCTATCAACTCTTGACAAGTCCAAAGTTACCATTAACTATATTTAATACCACTATATAAATATAGTTCCACTCTAGGTCTTATCTATATATTATATCCCAAGACTTTATTATACATGCAACCCCTTCATAAAATATTCGTAGTAATACAAAGTCATTGAAATAGACTGCCACTTTGTAAATTACTACATCTTGATCTTTGAGTACCCGGTTTAATCCTTTAATGTTATTCATTATATATTTATGAAATCCCATTCCATAAATATATACTTTAGTAACTACTTACTAAAGTGGTTAGGCCTAACTCTCTGAATAACAAACTCATTAAACTTATCTCAAGTGAATACTTTATATCTCCATTAAGAGACTATGAATTCCATCTTGAGAATATATGTTCTATCAACACTTAATGTGGCTGCCCAACATACTGAGGTTTTGACCATTACTTTAGATCTCACTCCTGATATATCAAAGCAACCTACATCTTATGATCAGGTCCATTATTCTCTCAGGATTAAGAGTTCATGCAAATGTAAGTCATGAGATTTATTATTCATTTGACAGTCCTTAGGCAAATAATAAATCTCACAGCGGTCCAGTTGAATATGTCTTAACTCTTAAAACATATTAACACATCAACTAGAAGTCTCCACTTCCATGATCAAGACAAATCATCGTAGTTGATATGTTATAGTCTTCGCAGATGAAATGCCCAATTTCATCACCGACTACGAACTATAATTCTGAGTTTACAAAGAACTTGTGATTTATATCTTCTGTGACTCTTCACATAAATCACATACTATGCATCTCATGTACTATATGATAATGTCCGAATATTCATGTTACCATTATTTCAGATAATAATAAAACAAATTTATTAAACATAATATTAAGTCATACATAATGTCTAACACAATGTCATACTTAATATCATACATAGCATCACTCAATAGGATTTAAAGGCACTAATCCTAACATTCTTCGCCTTCATCATCGAATTCCTCCCCAACTCCATTAACTCCACTTCGGTGTGCTCACCGAGCTCTTCCATTAGTGCATTCAAATCTTCTAAGGAGTCCACAGGTGCAATGGTCATAAATGCAAAATAGTTTCCTTCTCTATCACAGCTTTCTTTCGAGTCAGAATTTGAACCATCTGAGTAACTAAGGGTAGTTGCAAAGACTTTACCCTTTGCTTTCAAATACGTGGGGCATTCTTTCTTCACATGCCCATGTCTTTTGCACTCAAAGCATGTGACAATTTCAGATGGCGAAGAATCTCTTGAATCCTTCTTCTTGAAGTCTTTCTTGTCCTTCTTGAACTTTGACAATTTGCCCTTCTCAAAAGACTTTCCATCTCTCTTGAACTTTAGGAACTTACGGAAGTTCTTGGCAAGGTATGCCACATCCTTTTCAACCTCATCCTCATCCGAGGAGCCTTGAGCATCCAATCTCTCATTGATTGTCTTGAGGGCAAGAGATTTGCTCTTCCTTTGAGATGGTAGAGACAGCTCGTAGGTTTGAAGGGAACCGATGAGTTCTTGAATTTTAATCTCATCTAGGTCTTTGCTCTCTTTGATGGCAGTGACCTTTGCACGGAAACTCTCCGGCAATGATGGTAGAATCTTCCTCACAATCTTGGAGTCTTCCATCTTTTCTCCCAAGTTGAATTTCCCAATCACCACTTCATTTAGCTTTCTATAAAATGAGTGAATGACTCATCTTCACTCATCTTCAGCTCCTCAAAGCGTGTGGTAAGCATTTGCAACTTGGTGTCCTTTACCTTCTTGGTGCCTACATAGGTCGTCTCCAAGATTTGCCATGCCTCCTTGGCAATTGTGACTTGAGAGATCCTGTGAAATTTGTCAAGAGAAACACCACAGAAAATAACATTTAAAGCCTTGCTATTAGCATGAGCTATCGCAAGTGCTGCCTTATCTGATTCGAATTAGGCAGCCTCCAGCCTAGTCCATCATATCTCAACAGCGTCCCAAACACTATCATCGATAGAACAAAGGAATGCCCTCATACAGACTTTCCAAAATGCATAATTGCTCCCATCAAAGTATGGAAGAGCATTGAGTGATTGAGATTGACCCATATCAAAAAGGGTCTTGGATCATACTTAGGTAATGAATCCACAGCAAGTGTACCCACTCTGATACCAATTGAAAGCTCAAAATTGGGTGCAAAACACAAGAGCTGTTTAGACCCTCAAATTAAAATTAACGGCTCAGTTGATTTTACTCTTACTTAAACTAAATGCGGAATAGAGTAAATGCGAGCGAACAAATAATAAAACTACTTTAAGCCATATTCATAAAATCATAGCAGTAAAATGAAAGCTAAAAGAGTAAGTAAGAAGAATGCAAATACAAGATAACACGCCGATATGTTATCGAAGAGGAAACCGAAGTACTCGGCGAAAAACCTCTTCGCCACCCTCCAAGTGGTAAATCGATCTACTAGAGAATTAGTTGAAGTACACAAATAACAAAAGACCCTCCAAGCCTAGTTTACCCCATGTACTCGAGCCCTTCAAGCTCCTGCTACCAACTGACTTCTCCAAGCCTTGTCTTCTCTAGCTCTCCAGATCACGCAATTCAACCCGATTGCATCCACTGAACAAATGGCTTCTTCCAATGCTTCCCAGCAGCACCAAAACCTCACTTTATACTCAAAATGGGTGTGGTAAGTGTTTGGGCTATCAACCTCTCAAGGATTTAGAAATGGAAAGGTAAGAGTTGAGGAAAACCACAATGGATTGTGTAGAGAGTTGTGGGTATGACAATCTCTCACTCTTAAGGGTTTTGTGGCTAGGGTTTTCTCTCTGAAGAACTCCTCAACATATGCGGGTAATGATGGTATATATAGTGTGGGTGAGGATGTAATGGAACAGATATGACAAAATAGCAAAACAGAATGTTTCGCAGGTATCTCGCGAGAAGGCCTTACCCACGACACTCACGAAAACCAACGGTCACCATCTGTCATGACTCTTTGCATTCCAGTCATGTACTGAGCACATGCTTCACTTCTTTAGTCTTCAATTTTCCTTGAGTCTTCACGCTCTCTCTCACACACATAATCCTTACAAAGAAATCCCACATAAAATACAGGTACATAAGATTGAACATAATTACAATCAAATTTGGCACAGAATAAAGCCAACACAAAAATAGTTGTAAATCACAACTTTACAAAGCGCATTTTGTCAAAGGATTAGACAATTACATAATGTTATGATGCTTTTTTTTTACACCTAATTTTATTTTAGTGCCACCTATTTATTTTCAAATACCACTAATAAGCTATTGGGTTTTCCCAAATATTTTTGCTCTATTATTATGTTAATACAAATATTTCATATCTCATTATCTAAATTGGGTCATGATATAAACTATCACAAAAAGCCCAAAAAAACTCTTTTTTTTTTTTTTTTATCATTTTTTAGCCAAGCCCAAAACTAGCCCTATGAGCCCAATACACACATCCTATTCTATTTAAAGCCTAAGAATACTTATGCTTGGAAATATTTGAGAAGCCCATAATTCAAGTCCATGGAAAAACAATTATATTAATGGAATTCAAATCCATAATCAAAGCCCATGATTTAAACCCATGGCAATTTTATCAATGGAATTCAAATCCATAATCAAAGCCCATGGTTTAAACCCACGGCAATTTATTTATCCAAAGCCCAATTCACATTGGCAATATCAAAGCCCAATTCTCATTGCCAATATCAAAGCTTAATTTTCATTTGCAACATCAAAGCCTAATTCTCATTGGCAATATCAAAGCCCAGTTCTCCTTGGCAATATTTAAAACCCAATTTTCATTGGCAACATCAAAGCCCAATTCTCATTTGCAATATCAAAGCCTAGTTCTCGCTGGCAACATTTAAAGCCCAATTCTCATTGGCAATATCAAAACCCAATTTTCATTGGTAACATCAAAGTGCAATTCTCATTGGCAATATCGTAGCCCAGTTCTCGCTAGCAATATTTAAAACCCAATTCTCATTGGCAATATCACAGCCCAATTCTTATTGGCAACATCAAAATCCCAATTCTCATTAGCAATATCAAAACCTAGTTCTCGCTGGCAATATTTAAAGCCCAATTCTCATTGGCAATATCAAAAGCCCAACTTACGTTGGCATTATTAAAGGTCCAAGCTAACTACTTGGCACTATTTTATCAAAAGCCCAAGGTTATTAATACTTGGAAAAATACTATATCATAATTATTTAACTTAAAAGTTCAATAATGAACAATAATTTAGATTCTTAAACCTATTACTATAATATTACAAGCTCATGGAATTTATGAATTATCTATTCTTAAAACCTGGGGCAATTACCTAATAAAAGCACATGGAAAGTTATGATTATTTATCTTGGACCTTTAACATTTATTTATTTCATATCATATTATAAAATCATGTTCACTATCAATCATACATCACAACATTCATAATATTTATTTCCAAAACTCATAACAATTATTCAGCTTACAAGCATATTATGATAAAAAAAAATAAAAAAAAAATAAAAAAAACCATGAGAATATCACATTATTCCACTATAATGGTTGTTACCATATTTTTTTTGAAACCATGGATATTGCCTCTATTTAAAACCCATGGTAAATATTATATTGGAGATCATTATTTAAAAGCTCTAAAGAAAAATAATCCATAGCAAAAATTATGAGAAACTATACAAGTTGTTATTTAAAGCCCATGAAAATTAATACCCAAGACCTATCATAAATATTTATTAAAGCTCATGGATTCATTTTATTTCTACTAACAACTAAAGGCCATGTGGAATAAAAATCCATTGCAATATATGATAGAAATGTCCATTTTGTAAGGCTCACAATAAGAAAGCAAAAGGATAGGCCCAAGTGGAAAGAACCACCAAGTCAGAGGCCCACCAAAATAATTAGCCCTCATGGCCAAGCCTAACATGAAATCCCAGCCAAAACAGCCCATGTGTGCAAACAGACCCCGCTAGAGAACTCCATTCAGTTCTGCCTTCCGCATGAGGTCACCTCAAGAAGCAACCAAGCTTCCAAACCAAATTAGGAGCTGGCCACCTATCCCACTGCCAACTCTGACGTGAACAGTACTAGAGGCTGACACCTAAAGGCTAATGGGCAATAAATACCCTTCTTCCCCCAAGTTTTGATCACAATTCAAGGAAGTCATAACCAAGACCTCCAAGCTCATGAAATCCTCAACCAAATAGTTTATTTTATTACTAAAAATGTATGTAATTGGTTCATGAACCAAGCCCATGAATCCTAAAGGGGAAAATTTGGGAAATTGTGGTTTGAAGGGCATAAAGGGATCTCCAGTGGAACCCTATGAAGTGGACTTTGAAAAGTTGGCTAATTTGGCTAATTTGTCATGTTTGGTTTACCCAGTTTTTACCCACACTATATATACCTTCATTACCCACATATTGTAAGGAGGGCTTTTTAGAGAGAAAACCCTAGAAAATACACTCGAGAGTTAGAGATTGTTATACTCACAATTATCTACACATTTCCTCATGGTTTTCCTCTACTCTTACCTCCCCATCTCTAAATCCTTGAGAGGTTGATAGCTCAAACACTTACCACACCCAATTTGAGTGTCAAGTGAGCTTTTGGTGCTGCTGGGGCGCATTGGAAGGGGCCAATCATTGGCAGATCTAATCGGGCTGAATTGCGGGATCCGGGAAAGCTAGAGAAGACAAGGTTTCAAGAAGCCAATTGGTAGTAAAAGCTTAGAGGACTCAAGTACATTAGGTATACTAGGCTTGAAGGGTCTTCTGTTATTCGTGTACTCCAACTTTATTCTCTAGTAGATCGATTACCACTTGGAGGGCGGCGGAGAGGTTTTTCGCAGAGTTCTTCAGTTTCCTCTTCGATAACACATCTCGATGTTATCTTGTGTTTGCATCTCTCTTCCCCACTCTTAAGCTTTACTTTATATCATTGATAATGGATGAATATGGATTAAGGTAGTGTTATCAGTTGTTTACACTCATGGACTTTTATTCCGCACTTAGTCTAAGTTAGAGTAAAAGCAATCTAGTCGTAATTTTAATTTGGGGATCTAAACAAGCTCTTGTGTTTTCACACTAATTCGAGCTGTCAATTGGTATCAAAGCGGGTACACTTATCGGATTTCATTATTCGAGTGTGATCCTAGACCCCTTGTCTTTTTATGGATATAGCTATGGCGAAGGCCAACATGAAGTGTAGTTCATGTGTTTGTGATAATTACTCTATCAACATTTTTGAAGATTGCCCTAGCAATGAGCTTCTAGAGTTATTCAAGACTAAGAAACATGCTAGAATTTTTGTACACATGCTAAAATGTTTAGAGCATAGAAATCATGAGCTTCATAATAGCTTTTGTGTGAGTCTAATTCTTTAATTGCAAAATATAAGAGAAGGAATAGACATTTGTGTGATAAAATTGATGGTTTGAAAAGAAAGCTTCACTCATCCATGCATGATGTAAAGGAAGATGAGTCTAGCTTTATTGGTTAACAATGTTTGTCTCATGCTTATCTTTTTATACATACCGCATTGAAAGTGTTTAATTCATGTTTGTGGTATCTTAACAATGGGTGTTCAAGGCATATGACCAGAGATGAATCACTCTTCAAAAGTCTTAAAAAGGAGGAGGACGGTTATGTGACATTTGGAGATGGTAGCCACTCACAAGTCCTAGGAAACTATTGATATTCCGGGACTTCCTTTGTTGACCGATGTGTTGTATATCAAAAGCTGAAAGAAAACTTGCCGAGTATCACCCAAATATGTGATGAAGACTTTCTAATTCAATTTTCAAAGAAAGGGTGTCTAATTCTCAATGAAGAAGGTGTGCAAATCTTGAAGGGACTTAGAACCATTGACAATTGCTATGGCGTGGTTCCCAAGCCAAATGTATCATGCCAAAGTGCACAATTAAATCTATTGTAGTTATGGCACCAACGTTTTGGTCATGCAAATTACAAGCAAGTGGCAAAAGTTTCAAAGCTTGAAGTCATGATTGGTTTGCCGAAATTTAGAAAGATTGAGAAAAGTGTTTGTGGCCCATGTCAATTGGGAAAACAAACTAAACCAACCCATCCCAAAGTAAATGTAATTGCTACATCTCACCTTTTGGAGTTGCTTCAAGTGGATCTAATGGGTCCAACGAGAACGAAAAGCATGGGTGGGAAAAGATACATCATGGTTGTGGTTGATGATTTCTCAAGGTAATCTTGGGTGGAATTCCTTAGAGAAAAGTCGAAGGCATGGTGATCATGGGAAGGAGTTTGAGAATGCCAAATTTGAAGCATTTTGCAATGAGCATGGTATTTAGAAGCAATTCTCAACCCCAAACAACAGAATGGGGTTGTTGAAAGTAAGAACCGAGTGATCCAAAAGATGGCGAGAGTGAAGCTGCTTAACAAAGACATCCCACAGAAGTTTTGTGCTGAAGTAGTGAACACATCATGCCACATTAGGAATAGGATTTTCATTTGAGTGGGAACAAAGAAAACGTCATACAAGATTTGGAAGGAAAATAAGCCTAAAGTGAAATATTTTCGAGTATTTAGAAGTAAATGCTATATTCTCAATGGTAGGGACAATCTTGGGAAATTCGATGCCAAGAGTGTGAAGGGATCTTTTTAGGATACTCCATAAATAACTGGGCATATAGGGTGTACAACAAGCAGACAAAGACGGTGACGGAATCGATAAATGTAGTCATTGATGACACCATTCCGAAAAGGATGTTGGTGAGGATGGCGAAGTTCCAAGCCTCAAGAAGAATGAGGGTGATGATAACATGTCTCAAAGGGATGATGGTGAGAGATAATCACTGGAAAAGGAGTCTACTCCTACCACATCAAGAAGGGAGACTAGATCAACTCAAGGATCTTTAAGTCCACTTACACCTCCGGAAGTTCAACTCCCAATCTCTTGTGATGAAGAACCCTCCACTTCCAAGAAACCTTCATTTCTCAATCATCCCAAAAGCAACATAATTGGTGATTTGGATGAAGGGCTCCGTTTAAGAAGAGGACCGAGCTATAGTGTGAATCATGTGACGTATCATTACTACCTTGTGCAATTCGAACCCAAGAAAATGGAAGAAGCTTTGAAAGATGAAAATTGGGTAAAATCCATGCATCAAGAGTTACCTCAATTTGTTAGAAAATGATGTATGGAAGTTGGTACCGAGGCCCAAGGACACACATGTAATCGGCACCAAGTGGATCTTTAAAAACAAGATCAATGAAGATGGTGAAGTTGTCCGAAACAAGTCTAGATTGGTGGCTCAATGATATACTCAAGTTGAAGGCGTAGACTTTGATGAGTCATTTGCTCCGGTAGAAAAGACTAGAGTCAATCCAAATTCTTCTCTCCATAGCGTGTATTATGAATTTCAAGCTATATCAAATGGATGTGAAGAGTGCCTTTTTTAAAGTACATTTGAACGAAGAAGTATTTCCTAAGCAACCAGCAAGATCCTCATTTTCCGGACCATGTGTTAAGATTGAAGAAAGCATTATATAGGCTAAAGCAAGCACCGAGAGCATGGAATAACCGTCTCACCTCATATCTTTTAGATCATGGTTTTAAGAGAGGTCAAGCCGATCAAACACTCTTTGTCAAATGAGATGAGAAATCTCTCCTTGTTGCTCAAGTATATATGAATGACATTGTATTCGGATCGACAATTGATCACCTTGCTCAAGAATTTTCGAAGGAAATGAAGAAGGAATTTAAGATGAGCATGGTGGGGGAGCTAAACTACTTCTTAGGCCTTCAAATGAAACAAAGGAAAGATGAGATATTCATATCTCAAGAGAAGTATGCCAAAAATATTGTAAAGAGATTCAGTTTAGACTCCAAGAAGCATACATCCACTCCAATGAGTTCCCCAGTAAAATTGAGCTTCGATCCAGCAGGTGTGGAAGTAGATCCAACACTCTATAGGAGCATGATTGGTAATCTCCTTTACCTCACTGTGAGTAGGCTAGACATAGCCTTTAGTGTCGAGGTATGTGCACATTTTCAGGAAGCTCCCAAAGAGTCCCATCTGACAGCAGTCAAAAGAATCATCCGCTATGTCAATGGTACATCCAACTACGAGATTTGGTACTCAAGAGATTCAAATGACTGCCTAGCCAAATACTCAGATGCTGATTAGGCCGAGTGTGTTGATGATAGGAAGAGCACCTCGGGAGGTTGCTTCTATCTTGAAAATAATTTGATGTATTGGATGAGCAAGAAACAAAATTCAGTGTCTTTATCAACGATTGAAGTAGAATACATTGCAGCAGGGAGTTGTTGTGCTTAACTATTATGGATGAAGAAACTCCTTCATGATTATGGAATCTCTCAAGACAGCATGTGCATCTTTTGTGACAACACTAGTGCCATCAATCTATCCAAAAACCCGATTCAACATTCAAAGTCTAAACATATCAAAATTTGATATCATTTCATTCGAGACTTGGTGGAGAAGAAAATTTTGTGGCTGGAGTCCATCAACACCTATAATCAGAAGGCAAACATCTTTACTAAACCCCTTGATGGTCCATGGTTTGAATTTCTTCGTAAGACCATTGGTGTCGGTATCATCCCTTGACCCATATCCTTTGTGTGACCAACTGCTGTTTATTGGTGCATCATTGCTATATAGGTCTCACATGTGTATGTTTCTTTTTCAAGTTTTTGCTTGTTTTTATTGATCTTACTTTGATTGTTCTGTTTTTTAGTGTGTTGAAAAATTCAAAAACCCATAAAAAGTGAAAAATCTTAAAAAGTTTGATCGCTTGTGTTATGTATATCACATGTGAGTTTGGCCTAGTACTTTCGTACTAATGGCATAGTGCATTTATGAGCTTATATTGTTATGTATGCACATTTTCTAAGTGTGAGCAACATCTAGAAATCTATGTTTTGATTGTTGTAAATAGATCTTCAAGCTTGTCATGAATGATTGGTCAATAGTCTTGCTTGATCTTGATACATAAGTAGACTTGTGCCTATATATCTCCTCACACATTTTTTTTCTTTTTTCCAAAGAGCTCTACAATTGTCAGTCTGAAAAAGAGATTTTGAGTTGAAAAAGCCATCGCACAAACTATTATTTGACTAGGAAAAAAGGAAAGCGATATGCATTAAAATGTATGGTGCCAAAGCCAAATGCTCATGTTTGTCAAAGTTATATCAAAATGTTTATGGCATCACTTCTAAAAAATTTAAGTTGTTTTTATCAAAAGTGTGAAAAATGGAAGCTAAATGAAAACTTTCAATCTATTGTAAACACATTAGTAAGGGGTCATATATGTTCATTTCTATAAGTGAAATAGGTCACTTGACTTCGTACTAGTCGTGTACGACTTGATTGAATTGATTATTAAAGCTTTATACTAGGCTATAGAGTAGTTCGTACTTAATCCACACACACAACACACAAGTCTAATGTTCAATGAATGCTTATTTCATTTGTGTGATTGTACGTGTTCAAATGTGATGTATATACTCAACTGCTTGTTGATCAAACCCAAAAATATTTTTGAGTATTTTATATGTTTTTCAAAGTGTTTTTATACTTTTGTGTGTTTGGAGTTTGTGTTCAAAATGTCTATTTCTTATCTTTATCAAAAAACTCTTTCTGAGGAATTTTCGAGAGTCAATCACGAATTAGCTCTTCCCGACAAAATGAGGATGGCAAAAATAAGAAACATTGAAATTCATACAGAGAGTTCGCGACTATCTCGCAAGAAACAGCTACCCACAAAAATTGATGAGTGCTTTAGTGGTATTTTAGTGAGTAACTTCGTGAGAAGCTTAGCCTCGAAAAGCACGTTTTGCAGTTTTTAAAGGCAAACAATGACAATTTTTCAAACATTTGTATTTTGCCTCCTTCGAGCCTCTCTCAATACAAAACTTATTTTCTCTCAAAAACTCACCCAAAACTCAAGTTCAATCACTTCTAAGACTCATCTAAGGTATGTTTCAACATCTTTTTACTTTTGATTCCTTAGATTAAGCCTTAGATTCTAGGATTTCTAGGGTTGGGTATATTTTTGAAAGGGTTGGGAAAAACTTAAATTCTTGCAAAATGTTTTGGTTTTCTTGTTTGGGCTCTGTCCCATTTTGTTTTTTTGTGTTTGTGTTGGCCCCAAGTGGCATTTTAACATGTATTTAGGCAAGATTTCATCATTCTCATGCATTGTTTCACATGTTAGTGGTGTGTATGCACACTATGTGTTTGATGAAATGCCTATTTGGCATTTTGTTGTTGTTTTGGACTCCAATGAGTACCAAATTTTGGGGATTACCATGTTTTTACATTCTTAACATGTTTTAAACTTTAGTTGTGTGTTTTACACACTTTGCCCCATGCATGCTCTATTATGCCTTGATCATGCATCACATATGCACACCATATGCACACTTGATGCACACATTTGTTCACTTGACATGTTTTGCACTTCACTCATGCTAGATAAGCTTTGTTAGGACTAGTTGTTTGGTTCATGGACTAACTTGTATCTAATCAAGTTTGTTACCTTGTCTTTGTTTCTGTCCTTGTTTCTTTGTGTTTGTGACTGTTTTGCAGAAGTCTTCCCTTAAGAAACCAGACACAAAGAAGTCCTCCAAGCGTCAATGCACTTCCTCAGATGCATTTCAAAGTGATGATGTAGACATAGCCTATAACAACTACTACAAATGGGCCCCGATCGTCTTGGAAAGGACTGTGGAGTTAAAGTCCCTAGAACACACTTTCATTCTTGAAGTGTTCAAGGAAAGGACGTGGAAAAAGTTTCTGAACCCAATGGGGAATGTCCATGCCGAAATCATTAGGGAATTCTTCGCCAATGCCATTGTGGAAGGGGATCGTATAGGTTGTTGGCTGAGAGGAAGGGAGTTCTATGAGACATAGGGGTCCATTCAAGAGATCTTGGAGATTCGTCCAACGACTCCACACACATCCCTCCAATACGATGAGAGAAGGGAAAAGCTTGGACCAATTATGGACATCCTTGGAGGTGAAATTAATAAGAAGGCATTGCACACCATTCCATTCACACTGGGGATGAGAACATTGGCCTATATCATGATCTTCAACCTCTACCCGTTGAAGAATTTGACTAACTTGTCAGCACCATGGGCCATATTTCTGCTTAATCTCTACACACACAAGGAGATCGACATTTGAAGTCAATACCACATCTTCACCAAATGCATCACAAAGAGGAATACAAGGCTAATTTTGCCATTTTCAAGCATTATCATGGCTCTTATCACAAGGGCAAGGGTGAAGATTCCTAGTGGTCTTCCCGTGCTGCCATGGGATTATCCAATCAGTGCTCAAACAGTGACTCGTAGCAAAGCCTATATCCCCAAACTATCTGTTGGTGTCTCTCAAATCCCAAGAGACAATGTTGATGAAGAAAAAGGTGGAGACACGAAAGAAGAAATAGACTATTTCACATCCGCTCTGGAGGACACTGCACAACCCTCTTCTCAAGCACGTACACGAGAACCTGATTGTCTTGATAATATATTTGCAAGGGTTGAACAGATGTTTGGTATGCTAGAATCCCATTTACAACACTGCTTAACTTAATTCACCTACATCGAAGGTCAAATCACTGCACTGTCATCTCAAATTGATGACACGATGAGGGACCAACAGCTGTAGGAGGATTTAGATTCGGAATCTGCACAATTCTAGTCTCTTTGGCCATTCCGGTAAAAAATGGGGAGTAGTTTGAAGGGGAGTAGCATAGCTTGAAGGGGAGCATAGCTTACCATCCTAGAGCATTGGCTCATTTTGGTGGTTTTTGGTTTAGCAGTTTACCTTTTTAAGTTTTTATAACTTATGGATATTTACATTGCTTTCTTTTAAAGCTTTAAAGTATTATAGTTTAAAACTTTGTTTATCTTTAGTACTATTTGTGTATCTTGGTTTTTATAGCCTCTTTGATGCTTATTGTTTTCTATCACTTTTAGCTTTAGTTTCTTCAATGCATCATGCTTGTTGGACATGCAATTGTTTTTAGCATTGCTCTTAATTGCATTGCGTGTTCAGGTGATCATTTACTAGATAAATGTTCATTGTAGTCATTCCTTAATGACCGTTCATGTTTGATCAAGTTACACTTCATAGCTTATATCTTGCTTAATATCTTGATTGCATTTTACTTGCTCCTATACGTACCTTGTGTTCAACTTGTCACAAGCTTAATGAAAGTTTTGTTTATGTGCGAGTGTTTTAGGATACAAGTGTATACGGTGCAAGTGCTTCACAGCTTCTAGAATTAGGTGTGAGTGAGTTTTGCCTATGTTCCCAAACTCACATTTAAGCCTAGAGTCTGTTTAAGGGTTTTGTCATGGAATAGCCAAAGGGGAAGATTGTAAAGTTATGATTTACAACTATTTTGTGTTGGCTTTAATTCTGTGCCAAATTTGATTGCAATTTTATTCAATCATATTTCACTGTATTTATGTGGTTTTTAATTGTAAGGGATAAGTGTGAGAGAGTGTGAAGACTCAAGCTTAAAATGAATAACAAATGGAGTTCGAGAGAAGCTTACGAGAAGATAACCCGCGAAATAGCCATGTGTAGAACACATGACTGGAATGCGAAGAGTCATGCCAGCCTGGAGTTTTCGCAAGTGTCTCGCGGGTAAGGCCTTCCCTCGAAACATTCTGTTTGGCTAATTTGTCATGTTTGGTTTACCAAGTTTTTACCCATACTATATATACCCTCATTACTCATATTTTTAAGGATTGCTTTTTAGAGAGAAAACCCTAGAAAATATAATTAAGAGTTAGAGATTGTTATAGCCACAATCATTTACACATTTCCTTATGGTTTTCCTCTACTCCTACCAATCCATCTCTAAATCCTTGAGAGGTTGATAGCCCAAACACTTACCACACCCAATTTGAGTGTCAAGTGAGGTTTTGGTGCAGCTGGGAAGCTTTGGAAGGAGCCAATCATTAGCGGATGCAATCGGGCTGAATTGCAAGATCCAGGAAAGCTAGAAAAGGCAAGTTTCTGAGAAGCCAATTAGTAACAGGAGCTTGGGGGGCTCAAGTACATTGGGTAGACTAGGCTTGGAGGGTCTTTTGTTATTCATGTACTCCAACTTTATTCTCTAATGGATCGATTACCGCTTGGAGGGTGACGAAGAGGTTTTTCGCCGAGTTCTTCGATTTCCTCTTCGATAACATGTCTCAGTGTTATCTTGTGTTTGCATCTCTCTTACCTACTCTTAAGCTTTACTTTATACCGTTGATAATGGATGAATATGGTTTAGGGCAGTGTTATCGGTTTTTTTCGCTCATTCACTCTTATTCCAAACTTAGTCTAAATTAGAGTAAAATCAATCTAGCCGTAATTTTAATTTGGGGGTCTAAACAAGCTCTTATGTTTTCACAAAAATTTTGAGCTGTCAAACTTAAACTTTGACACCTGGCTTGGGGTGTTGAATCCTACTTCCTAGGGTCCAAATCTCAGTTGCAGCATTAGGATCCCTCCTTAATACCTGCCTTGATCCCATTGGCTGAACACAATCTAAAAATTCTTAGCATTTAATGCAAGATTATGCTGATTTTTACTCGTGTGACATTGCCCAAAGAAGCAAAATAGCCCCAAAAGCAAATATCCCATTTTAGGCTAGATCCTAGGATAATTAATTCAGTTGTCCTACCCTTAATCAGTCCTACATTTTTGGAATTTTGCTAATCAATGCCTTAAGCTTCACTATAAAAGGGAACTACCATCAACTCATGGAAGACAATTAATCTTATCATAAAATTTCTCACCCATTATGCTATTTTCAGCCCATAAGTCAGTCCCTTAGTTCAGAAACTAGCCTTTAGTCCATAAATGCTCATATACACTTACCCATAAACATCACATTCCATCTTCTCAGAAAATCCCAGCACCTTAAAATAGACACACCAACCAACCAATCTGAAATTTCTGATTTTCTTACCACTTTGCTTGTGGTTCAAGTCTCCCCAAGCTCGTAAATTATTCCCCTTAGCCCACACCCACTTAGTTTCAAACATTCCCTTTCTTTTTCTACATATTCACAGCCCATAAATGTTTCCTAATCAATCACAAACAACTCTTTACCCATTAAAGCCTTAGCCTCAACATTAAATCCATCACACCACCGCAAGCTTACATACCCACTCACTCAAAACAACCTATACTACCCCATTCATGCCACATATATATTCCCCAAAAATCTTAGTTCAATATATGTTGCACTAAGCTGGAATCTCTCTCTCCTTTCATTCCATCCTATTTTCACTCTTTTATTTGTAATTATGAAGCCTTTAATCCTTATCTATTGTTATTATGATGAAAGTCGTAATGTTTTGGATACTATGGAAGTTTTCCCTTATGTTGAATTAATAATAATAAGGAAAATATATGATTTTTATCATGTAAACACACTTATTAATCTGTTAGCATCTACCACTGGAGGTCCATCATATTCACCGCATGGACCATTTTTCCTCTTGTGTACTTGTTATAATGGGCCCACTTTTATATTAACCAACTATGGAGGAAATGCTTAATTTTTACTACGCAAATACATTTATTGATTTTCCAAACATCTACCGTTGGACGTTTCTCTTGCTGACCGCTAGACTATTATTTAAGTACTTGCTATGGTGGGCCATCCTTTGTGCTAGCTTATCTTTGCAGGAGGTATTTTTAGGGTCTTATTATAATCTTCGTTGGATGCAACCTAGACCTTGAGCAAAATGGGTCTTTCACACTTCACCGATAGCCTTTGGGCCATGTTCCAAGCCTAAAGTCGAGTCTCGGTCTTGACTCCCCTAACATCATGTGGGCGAAAAAAAAAAAGGCCCCCGACACATAAAATATGATCATAACATATAGAATCATTCTATATTTAAAATACTTTGGAGAAAAATATTTAATTGGTGTGAAAATTAGAGAAAGATTCCTAATATCATAATTTTTAGTACCGTTACTACTGTACGAAATGCAATATGAATTATATCATGTACAAAAAGTTCTGTATCATAAGGGCATATCAGAATTTGAGCAAAGAGCATGAATAGTACTCTCTAACCCTTCATTACAGCAAAGACAAACATCAGTAGTCTCTAACCCTTGTAAGATACGAATAAAGATACAAATTAAATGTAATATATAAATTTTTGAAATTTTCATTAATGATTAGTGTAATTGGTTAATTAGGTGTCATGTCAGATGCAGGGATGAACCTATGATTTTGAGTTAAGAGGACCAGAATATAAGTAATAAAAAGAATCATGAAATTTTAATTAAGCATCGATTTAGTATTAACAAACCATCAACAAAGAAAAATACACAAAATCATTGTCTTGTAATACATTATGATACAATCATCTACTAACAAAGACAAACATAAAACACCATTGTTTCTTACTACATTAGAGCATTTGCATTAGCTTATGCAAAATTTTATGTCTATTTTAACATAATAACCTTTTTTTTTTATATTCACATCAAATTATTTATTTTACACTCTATTTCATCAAAATATTATTTCCTTATCAATTTTTATTATTATCTCAAATCATCTCTCTCTTCTACAACAAAAAATCATTCCTCTTAATCTAAATAATTTCTAAAACATTCATTTGCATAGCTACAGTAATTGTGTAAATTTTTCCAATCAACCCCAAAATACACCCACTTCAATCTATGTATCATTGTACAAAATTTCATTTGTGCTATAGTAATTGTGTAAATTAGCAAAAATACATTTGTGCTACAATAATTGTGTATATTTACACAATTAGTGTAGCACAATTGTATAACAAATGTATATTTACACAATGATACATAAACTGATGTGGGCATATTTTGGGATTGATTGGACAAATTTAGGGTCTTATGTATTTTACAATTGAAGTAAATGCCATTACAATGAAATCAATGTAAAGTTGTAGGGGGGCCCAAATATAAAATTGTAAAAAATATACCTATATATATGTATGTATGTATGTATGTGTATATATATATATATATATATTTTTCTCCCAAGACTAGGGGCCCGGGCCCCCATGGGTCCTAACTAATTCCATCCCTAGTCAGATGGTACTAGAAAAAAATGAGTAGTTAATATAATATTATTGTGTATAAATTTATATCTCAACACATTGTACTCATTTGATATTTGATCTTATATAAAGCCAAACAGTAGACTAAACACGACTAAGGGTGTTTATTGTATTTATTTTATAGGTCTGATTAATGTATGCCCTAAGAGTATTCATTAATCATTGTAGAGGGCCTTTTTTTACTATTGGGCCTCAACTCTTTCTACTATGCTATGGCCCGTTAGTCTGAGGTAAGAGAGTTGGGACTGGTCTTGCTAGAACCGCACTTCAAGCCAGCTTATGCTCAAATCAGGCTTACCCATCATAGACATGTCCTGATATGAGTGCTGTGGGCTGGTCGCAAGGCGTGATCACGGCAAGAGTAACTGTTACAAGTATTACGGTAGGAATACACTACAATAGGATAACTATGATAATAAAACATACTAAATAAAGCTAACATCGTAAATAAAGTTAATAGGGTTATAGCAGAACAACACAGGAAGTAGAAATAACACTACAACATAAAAAGGTAAATAACTTAGTAAGTTCTAGCCAAACAAGAGGAATATCATCCAATAAGCATAACCAACAAAACAACTTGTCTGCTAGATTACAGGTTGAGCTTTTTGGCAGAAGAGAATCCAAGAAGAGAACCAATCTCCAAGGCAAGTAACCTCAACAAAAGGTTCTTGCCATAGAAATTACTCGCTCTAGAGAAAGGGGCTAAGTGATTTGAGCTTCAATTTACAATCTTCAGAGAATGGGTATGTCGTGAGGGAGAGAAAATATGATCTATTGATGCATGCCTCTATTCTTACTACTTTACTTTCTCTTCGATTTTCTTTCATTCAGTCCTTCTACCTTTTCTTTTTCTCTCTGCATTTTCTCTTCTTTATTCTTTCCAACCTCTTGCTTTCTTCCTTCCCCCCCTCTTTACTGTTCATGGCTATCCCTTTTTACACCATTTGCCATCGTGGAATTCACCCCTTTTATCCATCAACCATTTTTGGCTTCTTATGGGAATCTCTCTAGGACTGCCCACTAAACTGCCGGTTGTCCAGCCATTACCTCTGCCCAGAGTGTGTTGGTTGCACCACTTCTTATTTCCAAACAAAATTACTTGTCTTGTTTCTTACATCTCTCTATTTTTGTTTCACCTCAATGAATAAAGGTTAAGCTACCTCACCACCTACCTTTATAGCATGCATCAAGTAGTCCCAGCACACACTTCCCTCTTTTGGGTGAAATGCCATCCCAACAGGACATTCTCCCTAAGAAGCTTGGGTGGGAACCCTAGAATAAACCTCGTTTGCTCCCCACCACCAAACCACACCCTCTAAATACCCTGACTTATGGCCTACCTCCCATGTATTGGCTGGGTATTAGTAGGTGGTGCCCTAGTCCTTTGTGCGAGTTCCACTCCGTCTATGTTTACCTCCTTCTGGCCTTCACACCATTTCTGCTGCTCTTGCGTTGTCTTCTTCTGCTGTGCGTACTAGTTTGTGTATTATCCTTTGTGGCGTGAAGGATGCATGGGCTTTCGGGCTCGTGTTTTCTTCCTTTTATCCTTTCTTGGGCTGGTTATTGTCTAGGCGAAAGCCTTTGTTTCCATAGCCTGCTAGGCCCACCTCCTGTCTCTCTTCTTCATGGTCGTGGGCCTTTTAGACATTAATCCTGCCATACTAATTCATTGTGTTTGCTATGGCCTTTTTTTTTTTGCGTTTACTTCTTAATACCCCCATGGGCTTGTTGGTTGGTGTTCCTACCGTATCAGCCCATTAATTCTCTCATTTGGGCTTCCTTGGCCTGTTTACTACATCTTTACCTCTTAGCATTCCTATGGGTTTGTTGGCCACCATTCCTACCATGCTAGTCTATTGAGTTTACCACTTTATTCCTTAGGCTTCATTGGCTCATTTACTTCTTCTTTACCTCATTTTACTCCCATAGGTTTATTGCTTGATTCCTTAGGCTTCCTTGGCCCTTTTACTACATCTTTACTGCTTATAACTCTTATAAGCTTATTAGCCCTTATTCTATCCATGTCAACCCAATTAAGTTTGCCACTTTATCCCTCAGGCTTCCTCGGCCCATTTACTTCTTCTTTACCTCTTGTTACTTTCATGGGTCTGCTGGCTATCAATCCTGCCACATCGGTCCACTGGGCTTGTTACCTAATTTATTTTTTTTTACCGTTTTGCCCCACGTTTTCTTCTCATCTCCCTTATTGTTGGCTGCTTATGCTGTTGGGCCTTTTTTCAAAAATGAGCATCAACATTCAGCCCCCTGAGCATATGGATTGCTCCTGCAATTCATATGTGAATACTTATGCAAATTTCTTTCACAGGTTTTTTAAACAGTGGACCCGCCTTGTTTCCTTTTCTGCCATGAACAAGCTTGTCTCTTCGAGTTTACCAATTTAATAGTTATTCTGAAACACAACATCCGCTATATTTTATGCGATGCTTCTCTTAATGGTTGACATGTTGCTTCCTTTCATAGCGCTTTTATTTATCTAAGCCTTTTCACTTTCTTTTTCTCACACTTTCCTTAACCTTCCCACAATCTTTCTTTTCCCACTTATTCCTTTCACCATCTCACCTTTCCCAAATATCTTAACCCATTACCCCTACCACTCAATCCATTTACCATGTAACCAACAAAGGGTGAGAGTTCTTCCCACTGTAAAGGAAAAAAGGTTGCCACCAATGATCCACCCATTGAGGCCATTGGTAAAGAGTCTCCCCATTTCAAATCAAACCGTTTTGAGAAGAAGGAAGGGGGTCACAATCTGGGTAGTGAATGTCCTCCTCTTATCGACCCAAGGTACTATACTCACATCCACTTCCCAGTGGTATCCAGTAACTATTCACCTCCTCTGTCGGGCAGTGTGTGGCTTTCCCTTTGTCATTGTGATTCCAAAGTTTCTTGGGCTCCCTTAGCTTCCTCCATTCCCGACCTTGACATCCGCCAACGAACCGCATTAACCGTGCCCATTCTCTTTGAGTTTGGGTCGGGTACATCATTGGGTTGAAAGGAGTGGGTGAACACAGAGTTGACCGATGTGGGTTTTAAGACAATGCTTCAGCGGGCTGGCATGTTAAAGGCTATAGTTTCCTCCCGATGATTATCCAACTACTGCGACTTGTTCTATCTCCTCCATTTGATCCGTCGGTGGTGTAGCTCCACCCATACTTTCTTTCTCTCTTGCAGCGAGATCACTGTGACGTCAGAGGATGTGGCCAATCAATTGCTGCTACCCATCCTCGGTGACATAGACCCAAATGACATTGAACTTTCTGCTGATGAGGAGGCTGTGGAGGCCAAGTTGAAGAAGGGGGTGAGTGGGAACGCAAAGTTATCCCATTAGGTTAAGGCTTTCTTAAAGGCTACAATCGTTGTTCACCATGCCGCCTTCTTCATGTTTTGGCCTTGTAAGTTCATCTTTGGTTCACACCCACACTATGCTGTAAAGCCCCTTTATTTTCGGTTAATTGTAAAGATTTCTACTGGAGTGAGTCTACCATTGGCCATTATGTTTTTAGGTCATCTGTATATTTAGTTGGACATCCTATAGAGTAATGAGAGGCAAGCAAGTTCTTGCCACATAGTTACTTCTTCTGTCCACAGTACCATACTGCAACATCTTCTTTAGGAACGTTGTGCTAGGCATCTGACTAAGTGTAAGCCACTCCGCCATGTTAAGGAGAAGTACCAGTCTTTCCCCAAGGTGATTACTAATTTCTACAATCACTTTGTTACCAATTTTCCTTTGGCATATTGTTAGGTTGGGTTAAAGTCATTTGGGCATCCTACTATGGAGGTTTTTGTTAAGGAGGTAGGTTTTTCATGGAAGGCTTATAGGAACCTAGGTAATGGGTTCCCTTGTGCTGATTTGGTGATGGGCCCTTTCATGGCCATTGTTAGGACCACTACACTATTGACAGCTTTTGATGAGAGGGGGATCACTTACTTGGCAGCCACCAATGATGGGTGGTTGCCTTACCTGGCTGACGAGGGTATTCGATATGTACACTATTCTGCCGATAGAGTGAGGAAGCAGTTTGGGCTTGATCAAGACATAGCTGATTATTTTACTCTGATCTTGGAAACTACTACTTTAGTTCACCCTTTCTTGCGCCTTATTACTTTTGAGTTTTGGAGCAAGCATTTTACAACAATCACCATTCCGAGTTCCCAGAGAGAGGGTCTTTGTACTACCCAGATGCATGGGTATTGGAAAGTGGCAATGATTTCTTTTAGCTAGGAGTTATTGGGTGGCCATGGGTTCTATCTTGAGGGTCTAAATGCCCTATCTTCGCGAATCTGCGGCTATTGCTTCCCACCAAGTCCATGGTGGCATATGCTAGGAAGCATAGTAGGTTAGCCATATTGAAGTGGCAAGAGAAGGAGAATTGGTGGTATCTATATGCTGGTGAGTTCTCTCTTGGCTAGGAGAAGAAGATAAAGGTGGTGAACTTCCCCATGCCAACGAAGAAAGGCTCGGCGTCTCAAACCGCCAAGCCTAAGTCCGCCAAGAAGGGTGATGATTCCTTTAAGACTTGTTCTGACATCGTCTCGTACAAGGAAGGCCTTCCCCCTATTGGCAACGTAGCCCTTGAGAGCTCTCCCCCTCCTTCTACCAGGACCCATTCCAGTAAGCAATCTACTACAGCTAGACCTAGGCCTCCCACATCGAAGCCATCTGTGGATGCTGCTCTTTCCAGTAGGACCTGCAGCAACAAGAGAAAGACATCTCCTCCAGCCCTATCTGCCACTGCTGAGAGGAAAGTATATTATCTTTAAATTTTGCTTCTTCTTTATTTTAGTTATTTATTAGGCTTTCCTACGACTAACTTTGTGCACATGTTTTCTCCTCATTTGGCAGTTTAAGTATAAGGAGGACACTTCTGCTACTCGCCTTTTTTTTTTTTTATGAGCCCGAGGTTGAGGTACATTCCTTTTCCTCTTTTTTTTTTTTTTTTTTTTTGCCTTTCGTTATTTATGCATGCATTCCTGTTCCTTCTTTATATTATTATTTTTTTAAATGCCTGTTTACCCTTTTTTTCTTATTTCGATATCCTTTCCTTAAGTTGCTCTCGAGCCCATTTTCGTTTACCATCCCATGAACGATGAGGCTCCTGTTACCACTGGTATGCCCATAGAGAGCTTCTTTGATGGAGCGGACGCCGTTGCCTAGGCCATGGCTTCTGCAACTACTGCTGCTGCCCAAGGAGTTCCTACCAAGACTCCAATTCCTCCATCTGAGCCTATTTCTGCTGAAAAAAGTACCCATGCTAAAAGGGTTGTCATTGTGGAGTCCACCCCTGTTTCTGTTGAGATCCCTATTCCCCGAAAGGGAGTCATTCCCATGGAGGCATCCCAGACCGAGAGTATTTCTCCTGCTACTCCTCCGCCTATTATATCTGCTAGTGACCCCTTTGTTACCCTCTCACAGACCGTAAAGGATGGATCTTCACTAGTTGTCACCCTGCCTTCTATTCCCAGTTTTGCCACCCAAGGGCCTGACTCAGACTTGTCCTCCAATGAGGGGTCCAAGGAGGTCCTTGAGGATTCTAATGACAAGCCAGTTGTGAGGACACGAGTTTCTGATTTTGATGAGACAAATGATGATGAATAGAGGGTTGAGGCTATGAGCATGTACCTTTGACTCTTGCTATGTCTTATTTTTCTTCTCTTCCTGTCACTTCTTAATGCATTCCTTTATTTACCTTCCATATTGCTCTTGCACACAGTAACAGACATACCTAAGGGGTCTAAGGCTACAGCAGGTCCTGCAATGCCCACAGCCCCCATTTCTGTAGTACTCACCGCCCTTATTCCTGCTGGTTCTGGTAACCTCTTTGCCCTTGTACCCTTTTCAATTAAAATTTCATAATTGTGCCTATTTCTTTTCTTCATTTCCATGCTAGGGGCTTATACTATGCTTTGAATTTTCTTTTAGGTCCAGCACCTGCTAAGGGAGCTCCTTGCACTAAATTTGAGATTAGTAGTAGTTCTGCTTCCATTCCTAATCCTGTGAGTGAGGCCACTGCCTTCTTTGCCCGTTTTGAGCAAGTTGTGACTAATGACCTAGACCCGACAGACTTCTAAGGGGCTGGGTCTCCCTATGTGGACTTTCATTAGTACCGGGTACCTGAAGAGTGCATTGTGCACTTAGAGGTAGTTTACAGTAGCCGTGGGGACTTTATGCAGGGATTCCCCCTTGGTCATTCTGTGAGGGAGCACTTTCTCAAGTTGTTGGGTGTGCGATGAATGACATTGAGCATAACTTCATCGACACGGTTTCTGTTGAAAGGATCTTGTAGTGGAAGGCTGCAGTTCAGGAGCTAATTCGGTCAAGTTTGCCGTGGAGTTTCTGTTAGAGCATTTACGATAGATTGCCCAAGCCCTCTTTATGAGAAAAATCCAGCCTGCTGTTGATGCAATTAAAACTGGCCTCAAGAATCTGGCGAATGAGGTGGCAAACTTAAAGGCTCATCGTGAGCGTCTCCTTTCTAGTGTTACCAACCCTAGCTGCTTTAAGGACCATACTCTTATCTCAAGCCTTTGATCACTCAAACGTATGTCACTTATGGTGTAGCTTTGCTATTGTTTTTCTTTTGTGTTTATTTATTTTCTTCTTTCCCTTCGTGGGACACTTTATTTCTCCAACACTTATAACTTATTTGATAAGTCCAGTATGACTTTTACATTTTGGCTTGTAACCTAGTATTCTACATCTGCTACAATTATTATTATACTTTATGATAGAGTATGTTTCTGATAATATCTCACATATGATCTTTCATTACTTTTTGCTTTTCTCCTTTAAACATGATTACAAGAAAAATAAACTTCAATGCTTTCTTGTGACACTATATCCCTTGCAAGGGTGGTCACTTGGAAGACAGAAAAATAAATAGGAAATGATTACATAATATTTTCCTATGCATAATAGCATTGTAGCCACTTGCCGTTAATGGGGTCCACTAAATATTTTCCATCCATCTAGACTAGGCGATAATACTCACTTCATGAGCTTCCCTTACCACAAAGGGTCCCTCCCATTTTGGTGAGAATTTAGATGGTCCTGCCATACCTCGCCTGACATGGTTCGTTGTTCACAACACGAGTTTCCCTTCTATGAACATCCTTTCATTAATAGTTCTATCATAAGCTTCGATCATTCTTTGCCTGTATATGTGGCTACGCTTTTGGACTTCTTCCCTCTTTTCATCTAATCCTTCTAGGTCATCACACCTTTCTAACGTAAAAACCTCATTCTCCTTTTCTTTCTTTCGCATCTGCATAACCTTCAGGGGCGGTATCATCACCTCTACTAGGCTCTACGCTTTTGGGCTTCTTCCCTCTTTTCATCTAATCCTTCTAAGTCATCACACCTTTCTAACGTAAAAACCTCCTTCTCCTTTTCTTTCTTTCGCATCTGCATAACCCTCAGGGGTGATATCATCACCTCTACTAGGCTCACTACTTCTGTCTCATATACTAAGGAGAAAGGGGAGAATCCTGTGGCAAATTTAGGTGAGCTTCGATAAGCCCATAACACGTCTGGCAAATGTGTCACCCAGCCTTCGCTATACTTTTGACTCATTTTGCTGATAATCTTAATGATGATTTTGTTTGTCGCTTCCGCCTGCCCATTCCTATGTGGGTAATAAGGTGATGACCGGTGATGCTTCACTTAGAATTCTAGCATCTTTCTCAATTCTTTGTTCACAAAAGGCGTACCATTGTCACTTATGATCCTGTGAGGTACGCCAAACAAAACAATTATGTTCTCCTTGAAAAGGTTTATCACGGCTCGGCCAGTGGCTTTGCGAAGTGGTATGGCCTCCACCCACTTGGTGAAATATTCTGTGGCCACAAGGATCCATATGTACCCATTGGAAGATGGATTGACTAGTCCTACCAAGTCAAGCCCCCAAGTGTGGAAAGGCCATGGGGTAACCATGCTCTACAAGCTCTTTAGGTGGGTGTGGATTAAATTGTGTTAATACATATGTGAATCATGTTAGGAACATATGTCAATATAGAATTGGCTAATCCTTTGACAAAGCGCACTTTACTTGTAATTGGGTAGATCTATGATGTGTTTAATACTTCAAGGAACAAGGTTTCAAGTTCAAGTGTTAAAACAATGCAAATTTGTCCAAGAAAACAAGTGAAGAAGTGCTGGATTTTAAATCTTGACAACTAGTATCAATCGAGATTTAAAAGGCTGTTCAAGCCCGATGCTCGATAACTGCTCAATAGATAGGGTATCTATCGAGGTTTATGAAAATTAGTTTTTCAGATCTGGTTTCACTCCAATTCGAGAATAGATGTTTGGGCTTTCTTTTCTCTCAACCCTAAACATATATAAGGATTGTTTTAAGATCCGTCACAATTGATGCAACTCAATGCAAAAAATTTTCACAAACATATTGTAAACCGGAGACATATGCCCTAGTTCATCTTTCTATTCAAAAAGCTACTGTGTTTGTACACCATAGGGTTTTGTAACCAAGGAGCTTTGTGATCTTCATCGTGTTGATGAACTGAAGAACTTTACAGCCAGCATCTTTCTCAAGTTTGTGAGTAAGTTGCATCCTGGGATCCGCGCATCGAATTGGTTAGTAACGTACTGGGTGCCATGCATTGAAAATGAGAGATTGTCACTACAAAACTAGTCCAATTAGGTATTGGGGCAAGGGTTCAACTGTAGGTTGGTATAAGGTATTAGGATTCCTTTACTTGTAACCGCTTGTTGTGATAATAGTGAATTCTTGGGAGTGGTGACTTTAAAATCACTCTGCGGGGTTTTTGCCATACAGGTTTTCCCCATTTGTAAACAAATCACCATGTCAATTTATTTTCTGCTACATTTTAACTTAGTTAATGATTTGTTTGTGCTACCACGCTTATTGCATGCTAATTGAATTAATTAATTAAATTGGCAAATTAATTGGTTAATTCATAACAAGGGGTCAATACATTCTTGGCCTATCAAATTGGCTTGCACTTGGCAGCCATGGCATTTCATTACAAATTATACTGTGTCCCTTCTCATAGTTGGCCAATAGTAGCTCATTTGCAAGATACATCGGTATAGCTTCTTTCTTCCCTAGCGTTCTCCATATTTTCCTGCATGTACTTCCTTCAACATATCGCTGGCCTCTTCTGGCCCTAGGCACCATAGTGGGTCTCCGTCGTACCCTTTCTTAAAGAGAATTCCTTCATGTAGGAAATAGCAGGTGGCCAATTTCCTAAGCTTATACCTTTTTCAATGCTTTTGTGGCAGAATCCCTTCTACCAAGTATCCCAAAAAATGGGCTTCTCTAATCCTCCATGGTAAACACGATGTAGCTCTCTTCTCTATCTACGGTCAGATGGCAGGCTTCGTACTGTGTCTGGTTTTGATCCATCTCCTTCCTTATATTTGGCCAGTAGAAGCCCGCTCTCTGCAACCTTTGGTATAAGATAACCTCCTTGCAAAACCCACAAGTCCTACTATAAACTTCCTCCAGCTTTCTCTGGGCCTCTTCATGCCCTATGCGTCTTGATAAAATTCCTCCTGGCATTCTACGGTACAGCTCTCCTTTCATCAGGACATGTCCTTTATTGTTTTCAATTTTACCACATCTTCTTCCTTCAATAGGGCTTCCCTGATGGGAGCTCTCCAATCTTATTTACATTCTTCTTTTTCTGAGAACTTTTCCTTGAGTATTTCAATTATGGATCCTCTTCGCTTCTTAATCTCAACTCTAGCACTGCTTCCTTCAAAGGTTATTTGTGAGCCTAACATAGCTAATGCATCTACATATCGATTTTCGCTCCTCTGCGCATGCTCTATTTCAAATGTACAAAATTTTTCCTCCATCCTTTCGGCCAACATCCTATATAAGGCAAAACTTGGTTCTTTAAAAAATAAATAAATAAATAAAATAAAAAATAAAAAATAAAAAACTTCATTTAGCTTGCAGACCACCAAGTTAGAATCGCCTATCACCCTCAGGTGTTTGATCCCCATTTCGAGGGTCGTCGTCAATCCCACCAGGTAAGCCTCATATTCAACTGTATTATTTGAGCATGGGAACTCCAACTTGAATGAGAGTGCTATGGTTTCTTCATCATTGTGATAAAGGACCACTCCCGCACCCCTTGAGTTTGCCGTGGAAAAGCCATCGAAATTCATGACCCACTGTTCTCTTGCCATTTCTATTGTAGCTACTTCTCTGGGTACCTCATCGTTTGGAATTCCACTTCTCCAGGAAATTGGGCCTACAAATTTGCTATGACCAAGCTTTTTACTGCTTTAGGTGTTCACGCTTTCAAATCATACTATGATAACTGCAATAGCCACTGGGATATCCTGCCGAACAGAATGGGTTGTCGAAGAAATGCTTTGATTGCATGGGACTTTGTCATCAAATGTACCTTATAGGCCAAGAAATAATGGTGCAACCTTTGCGACGCATAAACGATTACCAAGCATACTCTTTCAACATCCCTTAAGGCATGACTTATGTAATAAACTAGCTGCTCAATGCCACCTCAATCTTCTTGGGCTATCAGAGCCCCAATGGCAAACAGGCTTGAGGCTAGGTAAAGCAACAACAGTTTTTAATGAACTGGGGCTTGCCTAATAAGGAGTTCATCATAATTTGTTGTAACTTTTGAAAAGCATTCTACTATGCATTTCCTCACTCAAAGCTCTGTCCTTTCTATAATAACTCATAAAAGACGAAGTAATTGATGTTAGGCCCGGTATAAATCTCCAAATGTAGGAGACTTTGCCAGAAAACTTTTTAACTCTTTAACCGTGGCTGGTGACTTCATAGTCGCTATCACCACTACCTTAGCTGTATCTACGTCTATCCCTTTGCTGTAGACCAAGAATCCCAAAAAAAATTTCTATAGACACTTCAAAAGCACACTTCAACGGGTTCATTCTTAGCCTGAAAAGTCTGCATCTTTCAAACACCTTTCTCAGCAACTTGACATGATCTTATTGCCTTCTTGACTTCACCACTATGTCATCCACATATTCCTCCATTTCTCGATCCATTATGTCATGAAATATGGCAATCATAGTGCGCTAATAAGTTACGCCAGCATTTCTTTAGCGTGAAGGGCTTCACCATGTAGTAGAAATTCCCAATAGGTGTTCTAAAGGTAGTCTTTTCCGCATCTTTTGGTGCCATCTGAATCTGATTGTACCCACTGAATTCATCCATAAAGGACAACATAGAATTTCCCGTGGCAAAATCTATCAGCAGATCCATGTTAGGCAACGGGAATTTGTCCTTGGGACAAACCCAATTAAGATTTCTAAACTCGACGCAGCATTATATCTACACATTCTTCTTTTTCACAGGTACAATGTTTGACAGCCACCATTGGTGTTGAATTGGTTTGATAAATCCAGCTACTAACGGCTTCTGCACTTCCTTTATTATCTACCTTTCTACTTCGGTGTGAAACACCTTAGCAGGCTGGGCCACTAGTTTGGCCCTAAGATCCACGTTGAGCGTGTGTACCACCAACCCTGGGTCTAGCCCAGGCATTTCACTATAATCCTATGCAAAAACATCTCTGAACTCCTTTAAAAATAAGATCAATTTTGACTTTTCCTCCTCTGACAACTTTGAACTTATCTAGATTAGTTTAGGCTTCCATAGGTCTATGCCCAAGTCGATTTCTTCCAGCTTTTCTTCTACCATTACTTGTACTTCCTTCTCTGTCATGATCCTCTTTTCACCTTCTGTGTTACTTTCTTCCCCTGAACTTTCTTGGGCCACATAGCATACTAGGGTCTTATGCTATGGCTCTTCTCTAGGACCCCCTTGCTTGCTGCAAGTAGGCTCCCGCGCACCTTCATAATTTATATATTATCCTATCGTCAAGTGCTTGGACCCTGACGCATCGTGGCGTACTATCTGGCTTCGAGGTTGGCACCTTTTTTTCTTTTTCTTTTTCACAGCAATAACTTCCTAAAATTGGGTTTTAGGTCATCTTGGATGTCCTCCCACTTGGGGACGAAGGTGCCAGCCAGTTTGGATACTGAACTTTCCTCAGATAGTGCTCACTCATTATAGAACATAGTTTTGACTAAGTGAAAGTCTGCCTGCTCGAATAGGGATGGGTTTGCTGTAATCTGTATCATTCTACCATTCAATCTCCCTTTCACGCACTGGTGATAGGTGGATGGAATGAGGCAATGCTTGTGCAGCCATGACCTTCCTAGTAATATATGGTAAGAAACTTTCTTCTTCACCAAATGGAATCGAGCCAATAAGGCAATTGGGCCTACCTTTGGCCAAAGCTATATGTATCCTACTATGTACTCACCTTTTCCTCCAAACCACGTCACCTCCATTGGGTATCCTTGAATCCTGTTCTCTGGTATTCCTGCTGCTTGCAATGTGTTAAGTAGGATAAGATTTATTAAAGCACCCGTGTTAACCAGGGCTCTCTTATGGGAATCTGATTTATGGAAGCTGCCAAGTAAAGAGGCCTTCTGTGGTCCAGGTATCCCATCTCCATGTCTTCATCGCTGAAAGTGATCTCATTGGTATCTTGCAAAAAGGCTTTATCAGTCCGAGCATCTGCAGTGAGGCATTCTATTCCCGCTCCTAAAGCGATGTATACCAAAGCTTCCGTGGCCATCCTTCGTTAGTTTGCTGTAAGCTCCAATTGGTCAAACAAATTTTTGAACCGAAAGCTTCTCTGCAAGGTTGTATTGGTTGTGTCTGGCAATGATAGTCTTTCCTCTTCGTCTTCTCTTGAGTCTACACAAATGACAACTGCTGCTACCCCCCTTCCCTTTGTGATTAGGGAGTGGGTTCCTCTAGACCTCTAGTTAGGACAGTTCATGGGTCCCTTCTTTAATCCTACAATGCACTAATATGCGAAGTGTCCAGCATTCTATAGTAGCGTGCTACACATAATTATGTAAGTGGCAAAAATGCGAGTCTCTCTGTTCTTCTTCAGTGGGCTCTCTAAAGACATGATTGGGTTTGAAAACCCCATCTGCAATCCATTTGTTTAAGAGCACATCTAGCTTCTTTGGTGTACACAGTATTGGTGAAGGGCTATCGTACTCCTTCCCTTCTGACTTTTTCCTCTTCTCGCCAGTGGACACTATCATGGCTTGCAGCGTGGATTTGAGCCGTCTTCTTGGCCTTCTGTAATAGTTGGCGAAGTGGGAAATTTCTAGGTTCTCCAAGACAGCATTGTATTCCATAATCGTATTGCCCATACACATTTCCACCAACGTCTTTTCCTCGCAGTGATCATAGCAGTCGAGGGCTATGTCCTTGAACCTCTTGATATATTCCATGAGATCTTTTTCGCTTCTTTGCTTGGTGCCTTGCAAAGTTACAAGCATCATTGTTTCTTCTCCATGGAAATACTTGGTGCAGAATACATCTACCATATCATCCCACGTTGGGATTGATCATGGCTTCAAGTCAGTGTACCATGTATATACCCAGTCACATAAGGAGTTTGAAAACTCTCTGAGGCAAAGGTCCTCGTCTACTGCATAGGGACTAAGGGTATCTATAAACTTGCTTACTTGCTCGACGGCATTTCCCCTCCTACCATCATACTGTGTGAAGATTCCCGGCTCGTATCTATCAGGATATGGCTTGTTAAGTATCCTCAAGGGATACAAAGGTCTCCTTAAATAAAATCTTTCCTTAAGCACCGTGGCTTTAGCTTGTTCCAGCAGTGCTACTATGTCTACAATTGTGACAAAACGTTGTTCCGTGTTATGTGGGCCACAACCCACAAGAGTCTCTTCCTTACAGTCTCTTCCTTACTGCCACGTGCTCGAGGTCATGTTGACTCCCCGTTTCCTTCATCATATCTGCCTTTAGCTGGCAAATCTCTTCCATTAGCTGCTATTGGGAATGCTATACTAACTACAACACTTCAATAAAGAAGTTAGCATTGTCAGCGGGATTCTTTTGTTTTTGCTGTGGCCCAACCCCCGCTTCGTTGGCACTCTTTGCTTAATTGGGCTGGTGCGGCGTGGCTGGCCTTGACTCCGCCTGTGATGACACTACACTCATATTCCACATCGACTTTAATCTTGGAGGCATAGCTTGTGAGGGATTTGTTCATTTTCCCTATCTTTCTCCCAACTCCCCTGTGAAGTCGCCAATTTAAATGTGGGGGCCTTTTTGCACTATTGAGCCTTAAACCCTTTTACTATGCTATAGCCCATTAGTCTGAGGTAAGAGAGTTGGGATTGGACTTAATAGAACCGTGCTTCAGGCCAGCTTGTGCACAAGTTAGGCTTATCCATCGTAGACATGTCCTAATATAAAAGTTGTGGGCTGGACGCAAGACGCGGTCACGGTAGGAGTGGCTGTTACAAGTATTACGGCAGGAATACACTACAACAAGATAACTATGATAATAAAACGTACTAAAAAAACTAACACTGTAAATAAAGTTAATAGGGTTATAGCAGAACAACACAGCAAGTAGAAATGACACTACAATAGAAAAAGTTAAATAACTTAGTAACTTTTAGCCAAGCAGTAAGAATATCATCCAATAAGCATAACCAGCGAAACAACTTGTCTACTAGATTATGGGCTGAGCTTTTCAGCCCAAGAAAGGAACCAATCTCCAACACGAGTAACCTCAACAAAAGGAAGTTACTCGCATTGGAGAAAGGGCCTAAGTGGTTTCAATTTTGATTTACAATCTTCAAAGAGTGGGTATGTTGTAAGGGAGAGAAAAGGTAATCTATTGATGCATGCCTCTATTCCTACTACTTTACTTTCTCTTTAGTTTTCTTTCACTCAGTCTTTCTACATTTTCTTTTTCTCTCCGTGTTTTCTCTTCTCTATTCTTTCCTACCTCTTGCTTTCTTCCTTCCCCCATTTTTACTATTCATAGCTACCCCTTTTTATACCGTCTGCCATCGTGGAATTTACCCATTTTGTTCCGCAACCCTTTTTGGCTTCTTGTGGGCATCTTTCTAGGATTACCCATTAACCTGCTGATTGTCTTGCCATTGCCTCTGCCCAAAGTGTGTTGGTTGCACCACTCCCCATTTCTAGACAAAATTACTTGTCTTGTTTCTTACCTCTCTCTGTTTTTGTTTCACCTCAATGGATAAAGGTTAAGCTACCTCACCACTTACCTCTATGGCATGCATTAAGTGATCCCAGCCCACACTTACCTCTTTTGGGTGAAATACCATCCCAGCAGGACATTTCTCCAAAGAAGTTTGGGTGGGAACTCCAAAATAGACCCTGTTTCTCCCCACCGTAGAACCACACCCTCTGAATAACCAGACTTATGGCACACCCCCATGTATTGACTGGGTACAAGTAGGTGGTGCCCTGATCCTTTGTGCGAGTTCCACTCCATCAATGTTTGTCTCCTTCTGGCCTTCACACCCTTTCTACTGCTCTTGCGTTGTCTGGTTCTGCTATACGTACTGGTTTGTGTTTATCCTTTATGGCGTGGAGGATGTGTGGGCTTTTGGGCTCATGTTTACTTCCTTTTATCCCTTCCTAGGCTGGGTATTGTTCAGGCGAAAGCCTTTGTCTCCATAGCCTGCAGGGCCCATGTCTTGTCTCTCTTCTTCATGGCCGTGGGCCTTTTGGCCATTAATCTTGCCATACTGCTTCATTGTGTTTGCTATGGCCTTTATCTAGCTTTTACTTCTTATTACTCCCGCGGGCTTGCTGGCTAGTGTTCCTACCGTATCAGCCCTTTAATTCTCTCTTTTGGGCTTCCTCGGCCCATTTACTACATCTTTACCTCTTATCATTCTTATAGGCTTGTTGGCCACCATTTTTGCCATGCCAGTCCATTGAGTTTACCACTTTATTCCTTAAGATTTCTCGACCCATTTACTTCTTCTTTACCTCCTTTTACTCCCATGGGTTTACTGCCTGATTCCTTGGGCTTCCTTAGCCCTTTTACTACATCTTACCTCTTATTACTCTTATGGGTTTATTGGCCCTTATTCTTGCCATGTCAGCCCAATTAAGTTTACCACTTTATTCCTTGGGCTTCTTCGGCCCATTTACTTCTTCTTTATCTCTTGTTACTTTCATTGGCCTGCTAGCTATCAATCCTACAACGTCAGCCCATTGGGCTTGTTACCTCTCTTTTTTTCACCATTTTGCCCCTCGTTTTCTTCTCATCTCTCTTATTATCGGTTTCTTTTACTGTTGGGCCTTTTGTCAAAAATAAACATCAACAATCATCCATTTTTGAAACTTTTTATGTGAAACTTAAAAAGTGTTAAAAAAAAATTAATTATTTTTTCATAAATTTTTTTTTTAAATAGTTTATTACTGGATCCCCTCAGGCATCCGTCAATAAAACTCGTATTTTTTGTCTTTCTCTATCGTTCGATTAGTAGAAGTAATCAATTTCAATAATTTTCTGTGCTGAACTGTGCTCTTGTTGAACTGCAGTGAACTGTGAAATGACAAAACGACAAATAAAACTTATGACGTGGCAAATATAGTGGATCGAAGATATATGCCAGCATGCTTCAGATTCCATTCCCTAGTACCTAGAACCCAAACCTTCTCTATTTTTTTAGGTTTTTTTTTTTTTTTTTTTAATTTATACTTTAGACACTGCACATGATATTATTCTTAGAATTTATTTAGAATCCGTTTATTTTGTTGAAATTATAATTTTTTTTGTTAAAAGTACTGTAGATAAATCTAAAAATTAATTGAAATAGTAGTGTAAAACTCATAAATAGTATCAAAAAGTACAGTAAAAATTATAAATAATAACAAAAATAAGCTGAATAGTAAAATAAATGGACAAAAATTATTTTTGTCAAAAACATACTTAGTTTACCGGCTATTCCATGTGTGCATTTTCAATTGTGGTATCATTTCTGATCCCTTTGAGTCTTGGCCAATAATTATAATGAAGCAAAGTTCAGTCAGTCCATTAGTCCTTATCTCCGAATCACACATCATCTGTAATATGTTACACAAGTTGAGGAAAAAGTTGCTTCTCAAAAAAAAAAAGTTGAGGAAAAAGTTAAAAAAATGACAATGAAAATGACTTCTCTGTCCAACCCCATTACCCACCATTATTTGTGTCTAATTTTCAACAAAGATTAATCCTAAACATATAGTCTTAAACATCTCATTCGTGGCCATACACGTGTATAATAGAAAATCTTACGAGGACAAGTTACATTAAATAATTACTGCGTTCAAATTTTCAGTCCACAGAGCTTATAAATAAGAGGGTTTGCCACTTTGGGGTGCCATTGTATTACGAGAACACTAAGAAGATGGAGGAGAAAGGGAACCGTGGAAGAAGGAAAAAAGGAGGGTGGGTCACAATGCCCTTCATCTTTGGTAAGCTTTCGCAGCACTCATACAACAAACTTAATTTTCTATTTTGCTTCTTTTGTTTTATGAGGATATACTAGTTTTGATGATTTTTTTTTTTTTTTTTTTTTTTTGGTAGCAAACGAGATTTGTGAGAAGTTGGCTGTGGTAGGATTTAGTACTAATATGATTAACTACTTAACAACACAGCTGCATATGCCAGTAACCAAAGCAGCTAACACCCTCACAAACTTTGGAGGGACTGCAAGCTTGACACCTTTGCTTGGGGCCTTCATCTCTGATGCATTTGTTGGTCGGTTCTGGACCATAACAGTTGCTTCCATCGTATACCAAATAGTAAAGACTCTCTCTCTCTCTCTCTCTCTCTCTCTCTCTAAAAAGAAGTTGAGGTGTAAATATGACATACATCAAGGAGATTCCTATAAAATGTTGAGGTGCTACCAATAATATCCGTGTGATCATATGGAGTGACAGAGAAATAAAGAATATCACTGTTGTGTAAAGAAAATAGTTTAATGAGTAAGTACTACACGATCCCTAAAGATGATTTTATGTTTCTTTTTTCTTCTTTTGGAAAAAAGATCATAAATTCTCCATTTTTATATCATGTTCCTTATTTTGACACTGCAAAATGGTTTTTATAAATCTATAGAAATAGAAAAAGAATTTTTAGAAATTCATTTGATTATCTAATCAACTAATTAAGGTAAAATGACATAGAATTGCCTACTTAATTGAAAAAATTTCCCACTCTCTTGTGTGTGTTTTTGTTTCTCAAAAAAAAAATTTTTTGAAGAAATTTAAGTGGTTTTCCTTAAAGATTATCCAAACAACAAATAAAATTTTAGACAATATAGATGAGTTCTATAACAGTCTTTTTTTTTTTTTTTTTTTTTTTTTTTAAAGAAAGTTCTATAACTGTCTTGATTCTCTAGTATGCATTAGCTGTATGGCATAATACTTATAACATGTAAGTAACTAGCACCATTAAGAAAAAAATGAATAACCCTATAAACATTATACTACCAAACCAGAATACTTATTGCATCAAAATTTTAGTTCAATTACTTTTTGTCAAGTCTTAAATTTACTGTGCTAATAATAAAAAATATAAGATAAAAGGGGAATACGTTATCTTTAATTTTTTCTCCCCTTCCTTTCTTTTGTTATCTTCACCTAAGCAAGGAATTTGTTTTCCTCCTAATTTGGAAAATATATGTGTAGGGCATGATTAGCTTAACACTCTCAGCAGTACTGCCACAACTTAGGCCACCCCCATGTAAAGATGATCGAGTGTGCAGAGAAGCCGATGCCGGACAGGAGGCAATCCTATACATATCTCTCCTACTAGGAGCCCTAGGATCGGGTGGGATCCGACCTTGTGTAGTGGCATTCGGGGCAGATCAATTTGATGAGATGGATCCTAAGCAAAACACCAAGACATGGACTTTTTTCAACTGGTACTATTTTGTCATGGGGGCATCCATACTAGTGGCTGTGACCGTTCTTGTTTATATTCAAGATAACGTTGGATGGGGTTGGGGCCTTGGCATTCCCACCATCGCTATGTTAATTTCAGTTATTACTTTTATGATCGGGTACCCGCTTTACCGGAACTTGGATCCGGTTGGGAGTCCATTTACCCGGTTGGTACAAGTGATTGTGGCGGCCTACAAGAAGAGAAAGCTGCCTACGGTTTATGATCCTAAATTATTATACCAAAATGACGAGCTTGATGCCTCAATTTCTTTGGCAGGGAAACTTGTTCACACTAAGCACATGAAGTAAGTGCCACTTTCTATCTCTCAAAAGTTACATCAATTAAGGAGGGTTGTCTAATATGGAAATTAGTTGCATCCAAGAGCACTATAGAATTTGGTACTTGGTAGGCTATTGCATTGCATGCAGTTGCTACATAAACTTTGCACGCGGCTTTTAAAACCTTTCGCCCCCAACTTTTTTTAAAACAAAAGTAATTTCCCTCTTGCATCGATCAACTCTAAAAACGGTGTACAAGCAATCCTTGTATATACCCATGAACTTAATTAGAATATGATTCTCTCTGTATTATTAGAAATAGAAATAGTACATCTCAAGATTAATATTTTAATCCTGGATCTAATAGTACTATATAAATTATCAAATCATTTAAATTATATCTTTAAATTTCTAATATGTAATATGAACCATAAAAGAAATCTATTTCAAATATGAACACCCTTCTTCCTTCCCCACCACTGTTCGTTGATATTTAATTTAGCTAAAAATCCTTCCCTCACTTATCTACTTAGTATCTCTTAAAAACACTATGGTCACGAAGTATAATATATACGTGACATTATCCTCATCTTGTACTTTAATCTTTAATTACAACAAACATATGAATATGGGAAAAATTTACCATGTATGGGGTGTATGTATTTCCCCTCACATTTGGGATGGGTTCACCGACCCTATGTGAAAGGGGGATACATATAGCTGATATATGTAATATCATCTCATGAATTTGATAATAATTATCTTTATATATGATTTGCCTATAAATTTGCCAATAGAAACAAAATTTTCCATTTTCACAGTAATGGAGAGACAGAATGGTAATAAATTAGCTAATATCTTGCATTATAATGGTAAGTTTTAGAAAGGTATTCATCCATTGAACATTGATAGAAATCTGATTTCTCTTTTTGGGAAATAAGGAAACAAAATCAATTATTTGAAGTACATCAAATAAAAAGAAAAATCAAAACATCTTCACCTAAAATTTTACTCCTGCGTAAAAGGGGTTTTTTTTTTTTGGCTGAGAAACTTGCATATTTATTTTCACAAAACTAAAAGTCATCCTGGTAAACATTTTTTATAAGTAGTAAACATGAATAATTTTACAAAAAAGAAATTAGCCCTAGGATGAAAAAGGATTTCCCTTTGTATGACCCACATTATTGTCATGCAATAGGAAACAACTTGGTATTGCTTTATGCTGGCAACAAAAATTTTTACCTCATCTCTCATTATTATTATTATTATTATTATTATTTTGTTATTTTCCCTTTTGTCTTGGTATGATTGGAATCAATAGAGATCACGGATCGCCAATTCGGTGGTTGCATTATCATCATCTATTATGGGGAGATAATTATCATATATGGCTGTCATTTAACTGGAAGCCCACGGACGACTTAATCATTGTCCATGGAATGTAGGGGCCGCATTCTTAGAACATGTTGAGCAGCGTGCCACTTTTTATAAACTGTTGATGATCAGCACCACATACTATATCTCTATCATATCATATACGGTAACCTTTTAGCTAAGCAACAAAAGTCTGTGTGTCCTCTATTGCCTTACTCAAAAAAAATAAAAATAAAAAAAGGTCTGAGTGTCCTCTCTCCCTTAGGAAATATTAAGAGTCGTCCTACCTCAAATTTTAAGATATGCAATCTGACTCATCCCTACTTATTACCGAATTTCAATGACCCATCTATTGGAAAAGTCTTTTCTCTCCCTCTTTCTTCCTTTATATTTTTCTGTCTTCTCTTACATATGTTATAATTGTTTTTATTTCCTGTTTTGTTTGAGGTTTAAGAGATTGTAGAGTAATATATAAAATATACCCCAACTAAATTAGTAGGTTTTGAAACGTAACATTTTTCATAATATATTTTTACAAATGATTTATACATAATAAAAGTAATATCAAGATAGATACAATCAAAATAGTATAGTCCAATCAAAATAGGAATATACAGTTAGTGTGAAAAACATCATGTCCATACATTATTCTTACAAAATATATCACCTTTTTTGCGATGGAGTTACCAAATTAATTCAGTACTAAGTTGCATGCTATTTATAGAAAAATGTGTAGCCCTTTAGTTCTTTCGGCTTAAAAGCCCAATGGGCTTCCTTGTGGGTCATAATTAGGCCCCCTATTTTCAGCCCATGAGAGACCCACCCAGATATTGTCACAGACGACACTTTTGAAGCTAGTGGATTGTACTAATTTCTAGCATGTATATGCTTATTATTGCAGGTTCCTTGACAAGGCAGCTATTGTTACAGAAGAAGACAACCTCAAATCTGGGCAAGAACCAAACTTTTGGAGATTGAACACTGTTCATAGAGTGGAAGAATTAAAATCAGTGATCCGAATGGGTCCTATATGGGCTGCAGGCATCCTTCTTATCACAGCCTATGCACAACAAAGCACATTCTCACTTCTACAAGCCAAAACCATGAATAGGCACATCACAAAATCCTTCCAAATCCCTGCTGGCTCCATGACTGTCTTCGCCTATGTCACCATGCTCATCACAATCGCATTTTATGACCGTATTTTCATTAACTTGGCTCGCAAATTCACTGGGCTTGACCGTGGCATCACCTTCTTGCATCGAATGGGAATCGGGTTTGTTATCTCCATACTCGCCACTCTAGTTGCTGGGTTCGTGGAAGTGAAGCGTAAAAATGTGGCTTTAGCACACGGGCTCATCGATCAGCCTCATCCTGCTATCCCTATATCAGTATTTTGGCTTGTACCACAGTATTGCCTTCATGGGATTGCTGAAGCTTTCATGTCCATAGGACATCTTGAGTTTTTCTACGACCAGGCGCCAGAAAGCATGAGGAGCACTGCTATGGCATTGTTTTGGTTGGCTATTTCATTTGGGAATTATGTCAGCTCGCTACTGGTTTCCGTAGTGCACAAGCTTAGTGCTGGGCCTAATGGATCAAACTGGCTTCGGAATGACAATCTGAGTAAGGGAAAGTTGGAATACTTTTACTGGCTACTCACATTGTTGCAAGTCGTAAATCTTATTTACTACTTGTATTGCGCCAAAATATATACATTTAAGCCTGTTCAGGTGCATGGGAAAGAAAGTGCTACTTCTGAAGAAGATGGAGTTGAGCTTGCAAACCGGGTTTAGTTGCAGCTTTAGGCACAGTTGGGGTTCAATACAGTCCAGTTGACCCTTTTTTTCTAGCTTCACTCCTTCTAAATGACCATGCTTGTAGGGAAAATAAGGAGAATATATTCTGTTCAATAATGTGAACATAAAATAAAGATAGAATTAAAGTATCAATTAATATCACTATATAAAAAGAGTAATGCTATAGTTACAAATTATTATACGAACAATTTTACAAATTGTTAATATGATAAATTCTTACTTTTTTTATTTTTTTTTATTTTTTATTTTTTACGGCAATTAGATAATGGGTGAAGCCAAAGGAAAATTACAGAAAATTTCAAGAGTATAACAAATCCATACTCATTCTTCTCACATGAAAAATGGGTTTCACTACAAATTTAATTAGTGAAATTTACTATTCTATGTGATGAGAAAGTACATATTTATTGTTTTTTTGAGGCAATTAATATCTTTCACGACAACCTTTTGCTATCATCATTTTTTTTGAAGAAACAAACACACACAAGATAAAGAGAATGAGATTCTAACACAAAAGTACATCACAAAGTCCACTTAAAAGTTATTGGAACTCTTAAAAGGAATGTGGAGTAAGTTATCGTTAAGGAGGAAATCGATGTTCTTGAATAAAATATGGGGAGGCCAAGCCGAAGCTCAACATTGGCCTTTAAGATGATACCCAAAGGCTTTCAGTGTAGTGATAAGCCTATCCAAAAAAGAAATAAAGGCTGCATCTTAGCAAGAACAGCATTAAGGTCCAATAAAACACTTCATGATGGTTGATTAATAGATTAGTAGTTCTGTTATAACAACGCAAGAAAATAATATTCTCCAGCGGTAAGGTAAAATTAAACTGATGGTCCAGCAGTCAATTACTAAACAAATTTAAGAAAGTGTTCCCTTCATAAAGTTCTTGTGTGTCTTGGTCAAGGTGGTCCAAGGTACTTTCTGCTACTACTACGCCAATATGAGGAAAAAATTTCATTGTTACAAACAAATTATATCCTTCAATGGAAAAACAAAAAGTAAAGACCAAAGGTTCCATGGTGAGAAGAAAGGGGTTATTTGGCATGATATGAAGGGAGAGAGAGAGACTCCAGCTCAATGCAGCAGATGTTGAGCCAAGATTCTTAAGGAATGTGGGATATGTGTGGGGTAGTAAGGGCTATTTTAAGTGAATGGGTGTGTAAGTTCGTAGTAAAATGGAGGGAAATAATGATGAGGCTGAAGGAAATATGCATGTACACAATGGAAAAATAACCGATCTACTTCATTCACAATTAATAACATATGCTATGTAAGTTTCAGAATATAAGAACAAGAGAGTGTATCTTAAAGCAGTGAAATTCAAAACCAAAGATTAGAAGCACTTGAGAAAACTTTTAATCTTCACTCCAATTCTACTTAATGCTAAAGAAGTGTGGTCTCTCAATTAGTTATATGTGTATGTTCTAGAGAGAATCAAAGAGTATCCTCTCTATATAATTGATTATCTAATTAAGCTAATCTTTCGAACCTTTCCAATTAGGGTTTAGTATATGGCTTAGAGTGAGACCAAAAGGGAACAAATAAGACACTAGCTCCAATGAGGCTTAGGCTTTTTTATCAACTCTTGACAAGTTCAAAGTTACCATTAATTATATTTAAAACCACTATATAAATATAATTGCACTTTAGGCTTTAATAATAAATTATATCCCAAAACTTTATTGTACATGCGACCCCTTCATAAAATATTCATAGTAATACAAAGTCATGAATATAGACTGCCACTTTGTAAATTACTACATCTTAATCCTTGAGTACTCGATTTAATTCTTTAAGTTATTCATCATATATTTATGAAATTCAATTTCATAAATATATACTTTAGTAACTATTTACTAAAATAGTTAAGTCTAGCATTCTGAATAACAAACCTATTAAACTTATCTCAAGGGAATATTTTATATCTCCGTTAAGAGACTATGAATTTCAGCTTGAGAATATATGTTCCATCAACACTAAATGTGGCTGCCCAACATACTGAGATTTTGACCGTTACTTTAGATCTCACTCCGAATATATCAAAACAACTTACACTTCATGATCAGGTCCACTATTCTCTCAGGATAAAGAGTTCATGTGAATAAAAGTCGTGAGATTTATTATTCATTTGACAGTTATTAGAAGAATAATAAATATCACAGCGTTCCAGTTCAATATGTCTTAACTCTTAAAGCATTTCAACATATCAACTAAAAGTCTCCACTTCCATAATCAAGACAAATCATCTTAGTTGATATGTTATAGTCTTCGCAAATGAAATGCCCAATTTCATCACCGATTACGAACCAAAATTCTAAATTTATAAAGAACTTGTGATTTATATCTTCTGTGACTTTTCACATAAATCACATACTATGCATCTCATGGGCTATATGATAATGTCTGAATATTCATGTTTCCATTATTTTAGATAATAATAAAAACAAATTTATTAATCACAACATTAAATTATTCTTAATGTCATACATAGCATCATACAATAGGATTTAAGGGCACAAATCCTAACAAAGGCTAAGTCTTTAGCGGGGAAGAGAGTTATTTTTGACTGATTAGGGAGCATTTATGGACTTAGGATTTGCAAAAAAAAGGAAAAGGAATGATTGAGGTTAGGTGAGTGTGGGTTTTTAGGGATTGAGAAGGATCATTTATGAGTTAAGGAAACTAATCTACAAGCTAAAATATGGCAAAGCAACAAGAATAACAGAAATTTCAGGGAGGTTGGTGTGTGTTTTGGTGGAGCTGATGTGATTACCCTTTTATAGTGGAGTTTAGGGGTGATTAGCAAGAATCCAAAAACGTAGGGCTGATTAGCAATAAGAGGGGCAGACTGTACATTCTAGGATTTGACTATAAAGGGTAGATTTTCTTTTGGGCCTTGCTTCTTTGGGCAATATTAGACATGAGTGAATATTTGGGTAATCTTGCATTAAATGCTAAGGTTTTTGGGATTGGCTTCAGCCAATGAGATTAAGGCAGATATCAGGGTATAATCTTGGTGCTACAACTTAGATTTGGACCCTAAAGAGTAGGATTCAACACCCCAAGCCAAGTGTCAAATTTTAGGCCTACTTCAAAGGGTTCTGCTAGAGATCCCTTTATGCCCTTCAAACCACATTTTCCCAAATTTCCCCTTTATGATTCATGGGCTTAGTGCATGAACCAATTCTTGAACATTTGTTGCATTTATGGAGGTGATTTGCTGAGATTTGAGTAATTTGATCATAGCTTCCTTCCACTTGAGCTAGAGCTTTGAGAAATGTTGGGGACATATTTTTATGTAATTGGCATATCCTTTGACAAAACGCACTTTACTTGTATTTGGATAAATCTAAGTAGGTTCAAGATGATCATCACAAGTGGTTAAATTGAAGACATGAAGATTACTCAAGAACTGCTCAAGAAAAGTGCAATTTGTAGGTCTCGATACCTGCTCGATAGAATCTCAATCTGTCGAGGTTCATTAAATCTCGACAGCTGGTCGATCGATCGAGCTTACGGGTTTTCAGATTATAGCCACAACGTTTTTAATCTAAAAGGCTATTTGTTTAAGGGTTTGTATAATCCTTATTGGACTAGGAAAGCCCAAGGTTTGTGTAAACCTATTTGGAATAGGAGAGCCCATTAAAGCTTCTATTTAAATGAGGAGGGAAAAAGAAAAACCTAACCCTAGAGAGCTTCATAAGGTTTTCTTTTTGAAACCCTAGCCTCCTTATATAGAAGAAAGAGTTCTTGCTGCGTTTCTTGTACGCCTTTGGGTTTTGTAACCAAGCAAAGTCTCTTGTACCAACATTGAAGATCTTATTGGTGTTTCTATGTGAAGCTGCTGCAAATCAACTACAACAATCAAAGGGTTGCTGTGGAGTTAGTCATGTACTTGGATTCGTGCAAAGGAGTAAGCCGCGTACTGGGATCCGCGTATCAAATTGGTTAGTCACGTACTTGGGAGCCGTGCATTAAAAGGGGGAACTGTCACTACAGATCAAGTCCAATTGGGTATTGGGGTAAGGGTTCAACTGTAGGTTGGTAAGGTACTTGGGATTCCTTTACTTGTAACCGCTTGATTTGATAATAGTGGAGTTTCGGGAGTGGTGACCTGAAAATCACCCGGTGGGGTTTTTGCCGTTAGGGTTTTCCCCATTCGTAAACAAATCACCGTGTTATTTATTTTTCCGCTGCATATTTAGTTTTGGTGATTTGTTTGTGCTGCTACGCGTTTGCATGATAAATTGATTAATTAATTACTTGGCTAAATTAATTAATTAGTTTAAATCACAAGGGGTCATTCAATTTGTGGCCTATCAAGAAAGATGATGAAATCCCATTACCTATTAGACTTTAGTTGCTAATACAACCTCTAGGTACTGTTCACGTAAGGGGAGGCAATGGTAGAAAGTTGATGGGACAACCCTTAGTTTAGTCTTAAAAGATTAGGTTGTCCCTTTAGGAATTCTCCAACTAAACCTTGGTCAAGAATGGACAAGAGAGAAGTTGTCTGGCTAGTTCAATCCTTTGCTTTGGGCTGCCTTGGCTGGAACTTCAAGTTGGGCTTATTTACATTGGCTAGACCCTTTGGCTGGGCTGTGTTTATGCTTCTCTTCACTTGGGCTTTTTTTTCTTTCATCACACCTTGGGTCTTACAAAATGGGCAGCAATGGCACATTTTGCCATGGGTTTTTATCCCTCATGGACTTTTTATTATTAGTAGATATTCAATGTATTCTGGGATTTGATAGGTATTTGTAATGGGTTTTTGGATAATGTTTTGTAATATTTACTATTTTTGGATAATATTTACTATTTTTAAAATGATGAATTCCGTGATTTTTTTAGAATAGCATAGGCAATGTTTACAATTCCGAACAAGACCCAGTAATCATGTCATAATTTTAAAGATGAGCTTGTAGGATGAACGACTATTATGGAATTATGAATAGTGACCACAGAATCAAATGATCATAATTTCCCACTAGTTTAGGAAATAGATAAGTAGTTATGAGTACTCAAGATTTTAAAACAATTGCAGTTATGGGCATAGGTAATTTAATAATATGGTATTTCCCTAATATTAACAATATTGGGCTTTTCACTAAATAGTGCCAATATGAATTGGGCTTTTAAATATTGCCTATGAAAATTGGATTTTTTGATGTTGCCAGTGAGGACTAGGCTTTTAATATTGCCAATGAGAATTTGACTTTTTGATATTGCTAGTGAGAACTGGACTTTTTGATATTGCCAGTGAGAACTGGGCTTTTAATGTTGCCAATGAGAATTAGTTTTTTTTTTTTTATATTGCTAGTGAGAACTGTGCTTTTAATATTACTAGTAAGAACTAAGATTTTAATATTGCTAAGGAGAATTGAGCTTTTTGATAGATAATTCGCCATAGACTTGAATCATGGTTTTTGATCATGGGATTTGAACCCCTTCAATAAAATAATTTGGGGATGAGTCTGAATTATAGGCCTCACAAAATATTAGGTCTTATAAAATTTTATATTTTTGGTCCAATTTAGTAGTGGTATTTAAATAAAAATCGTTGTAAAAAATATGTACCCTAATGGTTATATTATGCACAATACACTCTCTTCAACAATGTATGACAATCACTTTTTTGTTTTTAGTAACAAACACACACAATAAAAAAGGACTGAGATTCTAACACAAATGCACACCTTTTTACAATCATCATTTACGTTGTGATATATTGAATTACATCTTTTTCATTAGTATTTATATTGCCAAAGAAAACTCTGTTAGCTTCAACAATCATGTTGACGCAGCAACTACAAACAAAAACAAAAAAGCAAAAATCAACCCTTTTTTTTAATTATCATGTTGTTACATGCATCCAATTGAAAAATAAAATGTTTAAAATAACTATTATATGTCCATTTAACCAAACAAGCGTGCATAACAAAACAAAAAAATGAATGAAATAATAAATTAAATGCATATTGTTAGGGTCATATATTATGTAATTGGCTAATCTTTTGACAAAATACACTTGTAATTTGGTAGATCTAAGTTGGGTTTAATACATCAAGAAATATGTTTCAAGCATATCAAGTGTCCATATTAAAAACATGAAGATTGATCCAAGAAACAAGTGAAGAAAAGCTATTTCATTAAGTCTCGACAGATACTGCTATCGAGACTAAATGAGAAGCTGGACAAATGGCTCGATAGAAGCTCAATCTATCTAGAATTACGATTTCAGATTTCCAGGTCTGAAATTCAACCCAAGCGTAAGTATTTTTTTAGTGTTCCTTTTCTCAGAACCCTAGACATATATAAGGCTTATTTTAAGAGCCGTCATACACAGATATAGAGACTAAGAGCTTTATTTTCTCTGTAAGAAGCTACTGCGTTTATACTACATAGGGTTTTTTAATCAAGAACTTCCTGATCTTTATTGTTGATGAAGTGAAGAACTTTGCGGCTAATAACATTCATTCAAATTGCTAAAATTAGTCACGTACTGGGATCCGTGCAAAAGGGTTAGTCACAAATTGGAGATTTGTGCATCAAGAGAAAGAAGGCTACTACAAGATCAAGTCCAATTGGGTATTGGAACAAAGGTTCAAGTGTACGTTGGTAATTTGGGATAGGCCAAGGTAGTGGTAAGATTCCCTATACTTGTAACCACTTAATTGTTGATTAGTGGATTCTTGGGAATGGTGACCTTAAAATCACCCGGTGGGGTTTTTGCCTTATGAGAGGTTTTCCCCATTTGTCAACAAATCACCATGTCAATTTAATTTCTGCTGCATTTAGTTTAATTGGTGATTTTTTTGTGCCTTCACGATTTGCATGCAATTTAATGTAATTAATCAACTGGGGTAATTGAATTAATTAATCAGGGTTAAGCTATCTTAACTCAACAAGTGGTATCAGAGCAGACACACTCTGATTAGGTTTTAATCTTTGTTGTATGATCCATTGACCCCTGTTGTTATGGATCATGGGCAATCCCTAATTATTCATCCTTTATTTGTTGGGACTAATTATTAATACTGGAAAGTACGCATGAAATCCTTTTTACAATCTTTAGATAAGAAAGTTTGGCTTGCAGCTGAAGTAGGTTGGACTAAACCTGATGATCCACCAGCATTGTGGGATGATACTAAGATCAAGGCTATAAATTTTAGCAATAGAGCACTAAATGTCTTGTTTAGCGCCATGACCAATGAGGAATTCAAGAATATCTTCTCCACTGACAATGCAAAGGAAGCATGGACTATTCTTCAGAATACCTATGAGGGCATAAAAGCTTTTAAAAACTCTAAACTCCAAAGGCTCACTACCAGCTTTGAGGAAATAAGGATGGATGATGATGAGTCATTCGATGAATTCTATGACTAGCTCAAGGACATAGTGAATTCAGCATTTAATCTTGGAGAATAGATTCCAAAGCTCAAGATTGTCAGAAAGATTCTCAGATTTCTTCCAGAGAGATTTCATACCAAGATCATTGCCATAGAAGAATCAAAGGATCTTAACACTATTCCTTTAACATAACTAATTGGGAATTTGAAAACCTATGAATTAGGTTTAGTAAGGGTTGGCAAGGGTAGCAAAAGCAAGAACATGGCTTTGAAGGCCAAGAATGATGATAACAATGAATCGCCTGAAGATGACGACACTAAGTTCAAATGATATATCACTAGACAATTCAAGAAGTTCTTCAGGAATGCGAATGTCAAGTCAAGTGACAAGGATCGCAAACAATCTGGATTTTCTCAGTTCAAGTCCCAAGAGAGAGGCAAGATAGAATTCAGAGATGCTGGACAAAGTAATAATGTTTCTGCTGGGCCAAAGTGCTATAGATGTAAAGGTTATGGACACATAAAGAAAGAATGTCCCACATATCTCAAATCTATTGGCAAGAGCAACGCCCTAGCTGCCACCATGAGTGATGTAGAACCAAAGGCCGATTCTGATGATAGTGGTCAAGAGGGAATAGTGAGCACTTTCATAGCTACCATTGAGTCTCCTGAGGAAGTAGTAGAACTGGCTGATGATGAGGAAGAGCTGATGGAATCCAATTTTAAGAAGATGGATGAACAAGATGACATCCACACTGCCTATTCTAAGTTGTACAAAGCTTTCAAGAAGCATGAGAAGCTTTACAGGTTAGCTACAAGGAAGCTACGTGAAGTGGATTTAAAACAAGAGGAACTCTCCACCAAGGTTAATGAAGCTAACCAAACCATCGCAGCACTGAGGTTTGAAAACAACTTTCTTGCGGAAAAGACCAAGAAACTGGATGCAAAATTGTTTCAAGTAAGAGCACAATTGGAAAGGACCTCAAGTCCCAAGCTAGATGAAATGCTCAACTTCCAGAAATTTTCATCAGATAAAATTGGTCTCGAGTATGATCATTCTCTCTCTTCTTGCAGTACCTCTTCTAATACTTTAAATAAAGTCATTTTTGTCCCCCTACTAATAATGATAACTGTGAGGTAACTAAACCTAAAACTAAAAATGTGAGTGGGGATAAAAAGGATAAGGGAAAATCCATTCTAGGAGCACCCCCTAAGGTTGTTGAGAAAGAGACTAAGTAGAATAATCATCGGTCAACTAACAAAAAATCTCATCCGAAGAAGCCACATTTCTGCCATTACTGTAGAGCATCCGAGCACACTTGTCCAAATTGCTATAAGTGGCTAGCCACTTAACAAAGCAATAGTGTGTCATCCTTTGGGAGCCAAAATCAACTCCACCTCTCTTTGACCCCTATTAAAGAACTTCTTAAGGCTGTCATGTTACTCTCAAACTTCAATGGATTCAACTCTCCTACTTATCCATCTGAACAAAGATTTACACAAAAGAAAGGTTCTCCATCCAAGTCTCCCATCTGGAAGGAAAAAGATTCCAAGTGGTTCTTTCACTTTCTTGGTCTCATGCATGGTTGTTAATTATGGTTTAAGTTAGTCTAGTTTTTGATGTTTTTGTGTGTTTGTTTTAGGGCTTTGTTTTATGTTTCTTTTCAATTAAAGGGAAAATTTTGAAAAATACAAAATAGTGTGTGTATGTGTATATTGTTACTTGTGAACCTTGGATGGCCATTGAAACAAAATTTCTCAGCTTTGTATCACTTGTAGCTTAAATGAACATCTTCATGCACAACTAAGCAATGTGAGCTTTGTGGCTCGTTTATGTGATTTGTATGATTTCGTTGATCTTTTATCATTCATATCTTTATCACTCTTTTTGACAGGAAGGACTAAAATATCCTAAGAGAAATGCATAAATAACCATCTTACCACTAAAACTCGTTGTGAGAGATCGGGACTTTTTGGTGCTCTCAAATCAAAGGAGAAAGTATCGGCACCTCTCCTTTGGGGTTATGTGGAGTCGGCACTAATTTTTTATTACAAAAAATAAGAAAAAAAAATACAATGTACAATTCACATATCTAAAATACCTCAAGTTTCATTAATTGAACATATGAATACAATTTGTTAGAATATCGTTACAAGACTTTGGTCCTAAATACAATCTATGTAAAAAAAAAATACAAAGCTTTGGTCCTAAATACAATCTACCAAAAATAAGGATAAAGCACTATTCTACGAACCAAGGCCAATGGTTCGAGGGCTAAGTTACAGAATGGGAAGGTGTTAGACACCCATTTTACCCGGACAGAATCTGGTCTTCTAGACTCTAAATGACCACTAAATACCCATGTACAAAATGTTAAATCATATGCGATAAATGTCATGTTAAATTCTTGATCTAGGGTTAAAATACTATTAAAGAACCTTAGATTTGCAACCTTATTTTGTATGACAAAAATTTGATGAGAATGCTTGATGAAAAGTTTAGATTTGAATTTCCATAAAAAATGAATTTTTAATAAAAATTCATATTTAGTTTTATTTTTATAAATGTGAGAGAAAACAAATTTCTAATGAAAATGTAAATTTTTCATGAAAAATATAGATATGGTTTTGTTAAAAAAAATAGATCATATTTTTAATTAAAAAAATACAAATCAGATTTTTATTAAACTAACACAAATCAGATTTTTTTGAAAAAAATACAGATAAGATTTTTGTAAAAAAATACAGATCAGATTTTTGAAAACAATACATGTAGGGATAAGGGCCCAGAATTATGTATTGGGCCTTATCCGAGAACATTGTCATGTCCGATGAGGGATAAAAATTATGATAGATCCCAGTTTAGAGTCTCCTAATTATGAAAGAAGTGGAAGGCGGTCCGAGGAGGAATTCCTCCTCAGACATGATAAATACGGCTCAAATATGTCAAGGTAACCTTCTAAGAGGCTCCCATGATAAGGACGAACATCGTGAACATACGAGAAGGAAGGAAACCCAAAAATATCTAAAGGAAAGCTGTTAACACTGCATTAAATGCACTGCAGCTACTTTTCTAACCGCATTTATGTGGAGAAGGCCCCTAAACAATACTGCCTTGGCTACCGCAACTCACAGAGAGTCAGAGTGGGTGTCTGATGGGACAGGTACTCGAGTAAGGGCGCAAATGATCAACAAGTGTAAGGTCGAGATGGTCCATAGGGAGATATATAATGCAAGAGACCCTCCATGAGAAAGGGATCGAAAAATCGAGAAAGAAACACTGTAGCAATCTAGAACCAAACTTGTAATAATGCTTCGAAAGCAATATAAAAGAATCAGTCTCCTCGGACTTGGCCGAGGATGTTTTTCTTTAAAGAACGTCTATAATCTTTCCTCCTTTGTCATCAAAATCCGTTGACTTGTTGCCTAACTCACTAAAGCCCAGTTTTCCAACCCATTCCCTACAAATTTATTATTTTGGGCTTTTTGGGCTTGAGTCCATACACCATTTGGGCTAGAAGTTCAAATCGGGTCCTTACAATTGGCGACGTCTATGGAAAGATTACTTGGGTGCTAGTGAGTGCAACGTTCGACCATGGTAGGTTCAGGTCCGCACCAGGAAGAATCCGTAGGATCCAAATGTAAAAATCCTTTTGTCAACCTCGAACGTAGAAGGGGTCATGAGGGGAGCGTGCATACTGTCTAGTCTGGTAAGAGTCAGTCCCGAGGTAAGAGTCATCTCTCTCTCGAGGAAGATACTAAAGCCCTGCAACTTGAGGTTTACCATCTGAAGAGAAAGCTGCGCCATGCACAGCGAAAGCGAACCCCCACCAACTCCGACGTTTCCTCTGATGACGAAGAGGATATCAGTTACAAACAAAGGCCAAGGACCCCACCCAGCGAATCTTTCTCCAATGAGGAGGAGCGATATCACAAGCATAGGTATAAGAGCCTGCCTCTCAAAGGCTTGGGAGGGGACACTATAAGCAAGGCGCTGAAACAGATTTCTCGGTCACCCTTCACACGCAGGATTGAAGGGGCAAAACTTCCTAGGCGATTCAATCAGCCAACATTCACATGGCCAAACAAACCCAGTGGAGTATGTAAGCCATTTCAACCAAAGAATGGATGTCCATTACAAGGACAAGGCCTTGATGTGCAAAGTGTTCCCCTCTAGTTTGGGACCCGTGGCAATGAGATGGTTTAATGGCTTAAGGGCGGGTGCCATAGGTTCCTTCAAGGAGCTCACCCAGGCATTTGGCTCTCGCTTTGTCACATGCAACAGAGTACCTCGACCCATAGGCTCATTGCTATCCTTGTCCATGCGAGAAGGGGAGACCCTGAAAACGTATTCAGATAGATACTAGGAGATGTACAATGAGATTAATGGTGACTTTGATGATGTCGCCATCAGTACTTTCAAGGTCGGCCTCCCAACCGAGAACGGTCTAAGGAAGTCTTTGACTAGCAAACCAGTCACCAGTGTGCGCCAACTCATAGACCGAATTGATAAGTATAAAAGGCTCAAGGAAGACTAGCAATAATGGAAAGGTAAGGATAAGGTTATCCCTCAAGAGATGAGGGATTTCATGTCAGACCGATACAACAACAACCGCCTCAAAGGGACTTTGCCGAACAGTCAGGGTCTGCCAATACTTAGGCGGTTAGCGCAGTGTTCCGGGAACCGGTGCATCAAGTCCTAGAGAAGATTAAGAATGAGTCATTCTTCAAATGGCCAAATAAGATGGCAGGAAACCCTATGAGGCGTAATTAGAGCCTCTATTGCTAATATCATAAGGACTAGGGACATACTACAGAAAACTGTAGAAATTTATGGGACCATCTAGACTAGCTGGTCAGAGAGGGAAGGCTGAAGCAGTTTTTGCGCCATTCCAGTGGTCTGCAGGGACAGGCCAATCTAGAACCCCAAAAGGATACTTCCTCAAGGCCTCCTTTGGGCACGATAAATGTCATATTTACCGCTCAAAGGAGAACCGGTTCTTGTCCTTCCAGAGTGATGTCAGTGGCTCAGCTGACCACTGAGGACACTAATCCGGAGCCAAAGAGGACTAAGGTGAATACCCAACCTACACTAGGTTTTTCGGAAGAGGATAAGATTGGAACCATACAGCCCCATGACGACGCTTTGGTGGTCACGCTCAGGATTGGAGGTTATGACGTGAAGAGGGTGATGGTGGACCAAGGCAGTGGTGTTGAGATAATGTACCCCGACCTGTATAAGGGGCTAAACTTAAGACCCGAAGACCTAACAGCCTACGATTTGCCCCTGGTAAGTTTCGATGGAAAGTTTGTCATTCCAAAGGGCCAGACTAGACTACCCGTGCAGACTGGTTCAAAAGTGGTGGAGGTGGATTTCATCGTGGTGGACACTTATTCCTCCTACACGGCCATTGTGGCTAGGCCCTAGCAGCATGCGCTAGGAGCCGTCTCTTCTACCCTGCACCAAAAGGTGAAATATTCGTCAAACGGCCAAGTTAAAGAAATCGTTAGAAGCCAATCCACGGCTCAGGAGTGCCTGGTGAACGCAATCTTACATCGGCCCGAAGTTGAGTCCTCGGCCCCTATTGAAAGGGGCTTATAGCAATTAAGGGCTCCGGACTTGCCCATCAATGGATCAGCCGAGGAGGTGGAATGCGAAGACCTGGAAATGGTTGTGATCGGTGATGATCCAGAGAAGTTCTTTCTGATCTGAGCTAAGCTACTTCCTCCAAAGAGGGAAGAGCTGATAAAGTTTCTTAAGAAAAATGTCAACGTGTTCGCATGGGACATCTACGAAGCCTCAGGGGTGGATCCGAGCTTCATCTGCCATCACTTAATTGTCAATCCATCTGTCACTCCTAAGAAACAACCGCCTCCGCAATTGTCCAAGGATCACTCTGATGCTGTAAGAGAAGAGGTGAAGAAGCTCAAGCAGGCAGGGGCTATCAAGGAGGTTTTCTACCATGAGTGGCTGGCCAATACTGCGGTGGTAAAGAAGAAAAGTGGGAAATGGCGAGTCTGTATAGACTTCACAGATCTGAATAAAGCTTGCCCGAAAGATCATTTCCTTATGCCTAGGGTCGACTAGCTGGTGGATGCAACCGTAGGCTATTCTCGGGTGAGCTTCTTAGATGCCTTTCAAGGGTACCACCAGATACCACTGGCCCTAAAAGATCAAGAAAAAATGGCTTTCGTCACTCCCACTCGAAACTACCATTACAAAGTGATGTCTTTCGATTTGAAAAATGCAGGATCTACCTATCAAAGGATGATGGCTAGGATGTTTGAACTGCAATTGGGTAAGAGCATTGAGGTCTATATAGACGATATGGTGGTGAAAAGTAAGGTGGCATCCGAGCAGGTTGCATACCTCGGTAACATTTTCGAGATCCTGAGGAAACATAAACTGCGACTCAATGCTTCTAAGTTTTCTTTTGGGGTCGAATCAGGGAAGTTCTTGGGATACATGGTCACACATCGCGGAACTGAAGTTAACCCCGATCAGATTAAAGCAATAAACAGCTTACAACCACCTCGGAATCCTAAGGAAGTCCAGAAGCTGACCGGAATGACTGTTGTCTTAAACCGATTTATCTCTCAGTCAGCGGACAGATGCAGACCTTTCTTCCTATTGATGAATAAAAGGAAGGGATTCAAGTGGACCGAGGAGTGTGCTTTAGCCTTCCAGCTGCTTAAAGACTATCTCTCATGGCCACTTATCAGGTCTAGTCCTAAGGCGGACGAGGTCCTATTTGCTTATATTGCTGTGGCCCTTCATGCCGTAAGCCTGGTCTTGATACGAGTTGATAGCGACATACAAAGGCCAATTTATTATGTAAGCAAGTCACTACATAAGGCTGAGGTCCGTTATCTTCCACTGGAAAAGGCCATCTTACCAGTGGTACATGCTACTCGTAAACTCCTCTATTACTTTCAGACATATACGGTATCTGTCCTAACTCAGCTCCCTCTCAGAGCCCTGCTCCGAAGTGTTGATTATATGCGGAAGATTTCCAAATAGGGGACAATGCTAGGGGCTTTCGACATCAAATACATACCTCGTACCTCTATCAAAGGTCAGGTCCTCATGGATCTGGTAGCCGAGTTTGTTGAGTCCCCGTTGGAAGAAGAGGCAAAAACACAACACATGGATGGAAATCGATTGGCATGATCTCCCAACAAGGTGCCTTATCTTGAAAGGTGTACGTTGATGGTGCAGCAAATCAGAGGGGTTCCGGAGTGGGGCTAGTACTAGTATCACTGGAAAGGATCACTATTGAGAAGTCATTGAGGCTGGACTTCTCGGCCATAAATAATGAAGCTGAATATGAGGCCCTAATGATGGGAATGACCATGGTTCAAAGAATGGGCAGAAAAGCAATAGAGATATTATAGCACTCCAGATTAGTCGTTAACCAAGTGAAAGGAGAATTTGAGGTGAGAGATGAAAGAATGCAGGGGTGCTTGAGCCAGGTTAGATACCAACAATCAGGCTTTGAATCTTTCAACCTACTGCATATCCCTAGAAGTGGAAACACACATGCTAATTCCCTGGCCACACTTGCAACCTCCTCATCATAGAGCTTACCCAGAGTGATCCTTGTGGAAGACTTATGCAAGCCCACAAAGATGAACAGAAAGGCGGTTCATGCCCACCAAGTTAGAGTGGGGCCTAGCTGGATGGACCCTATAGTACTGTTCTTGAAGGAGGATACCCTGCCTAAGGAGAAGTCAGAGGCTGACAAGATATGAAGAAAGGCTCCTCAGTTCTGGCTGTCCAAGGATCAGAAATTTTACAAAAGCTCCTTTTCTAGGCCATACCTGCTATGCATACACCCTAAGGCAACAGAGTTACTCGTCGAAGAGTTACATGAGGGGATTTACGAAACCCACAATGGAGGTAGATCTTTAGCACATAAAGCCATCACTTAAGGCTACTGGTGGCCAAACATGCAAAAGTGCACTACAAAAAGATCGGCCTGTCCTAGTGTTTTTTTCCCAGCGTTTTTACAAACCATCATAATAGATAATCCTGTACCAGTGCTTTTTGAAAACGCTGGTATAGGAAATCCTATTACGACAGTTGAAAATCGGCGCTTTATAAAGCGCTACAATAGAAGGCCTATACCAGCGTTTTTTTAAAAACGCTGGTATAGGAAGCCCAAAAGCGCTAGGATAGGGTTATTGATTCCTTTTATGGGAAAGACATATCTCGGTGCTTTTAAAAGTGCTGGGACAGGTCTCTCCATTTCCGTATGGAGAAGGACCTATCCCAGTACTTTCAAAACGCTGGGACAGGTCTCTCTATTCCCGTATGGAGTATGACCTATCCTAGCACTTTTAAAAGTGCTGGGACAACTCTTTCTCCATAAGGGAATGAGAATGACCTATCCCAGTGCTTTTGAAAGCGCTGGGATAGGTCTCTCCATTCCCGTATGGAGTATGACCAATCCTAGCATTTTTAAAAGTGTTGTGACAGGTCTCTCCATTCGCATATGGAGTATGACCTATCCCAAACGCTTTTAAAAGCGCTGGGACAGCTCTTTCTCCATAAGGGAATGAGTATGACCTATCCCAACATTTTTAAAAGCGTTGGGACATCTCTTTCTCCATTAAGGAATGAGAATGACCTTTCCCAGTTCTTAATTTTTCGGTTTCAGGAGTATTTTGGTCTTTTCCAGGTTTCAGTGGTATTTTGGTCATTTTTTGAGTTTTAGGGGTATTAAATTAAAATATATTAAATTAGTTTGAAGTATTAAATTAAATTAAATTTTTTTAAATTGAATTATTAAAAATATTTTTATTAATTAATATAATTTATTTTATTAATTTGTACTGTTAAATTATATTTTATTAATTTGAAGTATTATATTCAATCTTATTAATTAAGAAAACCGTATTATATCATATCATATTATATATAATAAAAGTTGGGCTTAGACGCCGCAGTTGCGCCACGTGACTTCACTAAATTGTAGAAATTTTAATAAATTTTTAGATTTTAAGAATAGATATATACATATTTTTTGGATAAATATGACAAATCAATAACAGTTGTGTCTATCTAAAATGTTATCAATAAACCCTAAAATCAATAGAATAGAATTATCTAAGGATAGAATTTAAATAAAAAAGAGAGATAAAAAAATGTAAAAAAACGTTTCTTTAAAAAACGTAAAAGGAGAAAAATTAGATCCAGCTACCGATTTGTTAAACTAAAAATAATATAATAACATGAGAATAGAAGGAAAAGAAAATAGAAAAGTTGTGTACCGTTAAGAAATTAAAAATTGAAATTAGAAAGAAACAAAACTATGAAGAAAACGTAACAAAAAATAAAATAAAATAAATTAACCTATTTTGTGGAGTGAAGGTATTGAGGGGGGAACGAATATACGGTACAGTAAGAGGGAGAGAAGAGCTATGTGAGGGAAAAAGAACCGGTTAGGGTTTATATATATATATAAAATAAAAAATCGGTTAGGTTAAAGGTTTTTTTTTTTTTTTAATCTATATATCTATATCACACCTGTAGGGGAGAAGGCCCAACGCCATATGTTGGGCCTAAGGCCCAGTTCAAATACGACTCTCTGTCCGAAGAGGATAAAAGTATCAATGCTTTACCATCCTGGTGGAGGTGCAATCCATAAGGGACAGATGCACCATCCGAAGATAATCTAGTTGGAACAAAGGAACCTTACCCAGCGGAGCTACCCAGAACTTAATCGAATAGATATGCTGAAGAGCCCCATGCCAGAGCTGAGCTTCGGGCACGTCCAAAGGCATAGCTATCATGAAATATCTTACCAATAAAGCTGCCACCGCCACATTTAATGCACTGCAGCAACTTTCCTGGCCGCATTTATGTGGAGAAGACACCTGAACAGTGTATCTTCACCCACCACCACTCACTGGGGGTTAAAGCAAACGGCTGATGTGACTGGTACTCAAGTGGGCGCCTAGATGGAGGGCAAGTGTGCGGTGAAGATGAAAAAAGAGTGTATATATAAAGGAAGCAAGTCTCGCAGAGTGAGAGGGGAGAAAATTGTATTCACTAAGTCTTTATATACCAATCCTCTTTGGACCAAAGAGTTTTCCTGTTAAAAAAGCCTGTCTCAATCCTTTGTTTCTTTTAGATGGTTTTTGCTTGTATGAACCGTTGCTAAATCCGCTACTAGCCTAGTTGTTCAACCCATTCTCTACAAATTTATTGTTGGGAATTTGTTGGGCTCACAATACAGGGAGTTGGTATCAGGCCCAACAAATTTGGACCCCACAATTGGCGCCGTCTGTGGGGAACAGCTTGAGCAAAGGTGGAAGCAACACCTCAAAAGATGGCTGAACCAAGGCAACGACCAGCTGAGTCCAGGTCATCTAAGCACACCGATCCTTTTCTTCATCTGGAACGGAGGCAGGACCGTGAAGGAAGTGTACATACCGCACGCGGTGATCAGAACCAGTCGCATAGGGAGAGTCACACGTCCCATGCAGAGAAAAACAAGGACATGCAGAAAGAAATCGATAGGCTAAAGAGGGAGTTGCGCCATGCGAAGAGGAAACGCAGTCCCTCGTACTCTCAGGAAGATTCTGAGGACGAACAAGACGTCAGCTACGGGCAGAAACACCGAACGCCGGTCAGCGAATCCTTTACCTATGAGGAAATGCGTCATGGCGAAAAGAACCCCCAGAATCCCTTACCGAGGGACGCAGGGAACGATGCTATGAGTAAAGCCCTGGATCAGATCTCCAGATCCCCCTTTACCCGTAATATCAAGAGTGCTAAACTTCCTCGACGTTTCCACCAGCCTACATTCACCATCTACAACGGCCGGACTGACCCAGTAGAACATGTGAGCCATTTTAACCAGCGGATGGCTGTTCATTCCAGGAATGAAGCCCTCATGTGCAAAGTCTTCCCATCGAGTTTAGGACCAATAGCCATGAGGTGGTTTGATGGTCTGAAAACAAACACTGTTAGCTCCTTCCAAGAGCTAACTCAGGCTTTTGGGTCCCGTTTCGTCACCTGCTGAATGGTTCCTCAATCCATGGCATCTTTGTTGTCTGTTATCATGAAGGGAGGTGAGACGTTGAAGTCGTATTCAGATAGGTTCTGGGAAACGTATAACGAGATTGAGGAGGATTGTGAATCGGTGGCCATCAGCTCTTTCAAGTTGGGCCTCCCCACTGAACACCCCTTGAGAACTTCCCTGACGCGTAAGCCTGCTACCAGTATACGCCAGTTGATGGACAGGATCGATAAGTATAAAAGAGTTGAGGAAGACCAGCAGCAAAGCAAGGGGAAGGAGAAGGTTATCCCTCAGGAAGGGAGGGATTCCAGGTCGGACAGGCAGAGCCATAACAGGCCGAGGAAGGACTGGGCCAGACAAAGCACAGCGAACTTCCAGGCAGTCAATGCGGTTTTTCATGAACCGGTACACCAAGTCCTGGACAAAATAAAAGACGAACCATTCTTCAAGAGGCCGAGCAAGATGGTAGGAAACCCTGAAAGGCGCAACCACAATCTTTACTGCCAGTATCACCTTGACCATGGGCATACTACTGAGGATTGCAGGAGCCTGTGGGACCATTTGGATCAGCTGGTCAGCGAAGGCAGGCTAAAGCACCTCCTGCACCATTCACACGGCCAGGGAAATCAAACAAGTACGGGACCCAGGAGGGGCGGTTCTGTAAAACCTCCCTTGGGAACAATCAATGTTATTTTTGCCGCACCAGGGAGGACAGGGTCTTGCCCATCCAGGGTATTGTCAGTTGCCCGAGTACCCTCGGAGAAGGTTGGCAGAGAACCGAAGAGACTTAGGACAGACGTCCCAGTTTTGGGCTTTTCGGAAGAAGATAAAACAGGCACTATATAGCCGCATGATGACGCCCTAGTAGTCACTCTGAGAATAGGCGGATACGACGTGCGGAGAGTGATGGTAGATCAGGGCAGCGCTGTAGAGATAATGTACCCAGACCTATACAAGGGGCTGAACTTGTCCCCTGAAGACTTGACTCCATACAGTTCCCCCTTAGTCAGTTTTGATGGCAAAGTGATCATCTCGAAGGGACAGATCAGACTGCCTGTGCAAACCGGTCCTGAGACTGTGGAGGTAGATTTCATAGTAGTGGATGCTTACTCGCCCTACACCGCTATAGTAGGCAGACCTTGGCTTCATACCCTTGGGGCTATATCCTCCACACTGCACCAGAAGATCAAGTACCCCTCCGAAGGGATAGTAGAGGAGATCCGAGGGGATCAGGCTTTATCTAGGCAATGTTTAGTGGCAGCGATCCAGCACGAGCAGCGTGCTGCGCCTTCAGACTGTAACAAGGAGGGTTTATAGCAATTAAAGCCTTCGGCGCCGGAAACCGAAGCCTCAGCTGGGGAAGCAGAGTGCGAAAGCTTGGAAAAGATAGTTGTTAATGACGATCCAGAAAAGTTTTTTCAGGTCGGATCTATGCTGCCCCCACAGGAGAAGGGGGTGTTGGTAGAATTCCTCAGGGGAAACGTTGATGTGTTCGCATAGGACCCTGCGGAAGCTCCAGGAGTAAGCCCAAACTTTATTTGTCACCATCTAAACGTAGATCCCACCATAGCCCCCAAGAAACAACCACTTCGGCGACCATCGAAAGAACACGCAGATGCGGTTAGGGAGGAAGTGGCAAAGCTCAAGCAAGCGGGGGCCATCAAGGAAATTTTTTACTCCGAGTGGCTGGCCAACACAGTGGTGGTAAAAAAGAAAAGTGGGAAATGGCGGGTGTGCGTGGACTTCACTGATCTCAATAGTGCTTGTCCGAAGGATCCGTTTCCCATGCCAAAGATAGATCGACTAGTTGACGCTACTGTTGGGTATCCTCGGATGAGTTTCTTAGACGCGTTTCAAGGTTATCATCAGATACCGCTGGCTCTCGCCGACCAGAACAAAACAGCTTTCGTAACTCCTGTAGGAAATTACCACTACAAGGTAATGCCATTCGGCTTGAAGAATGCAGGGGCTACCTATCAGAGAATGATGACCCGGATGTTCGAGCCACAGCTGGGCAAAAGCATGGAGGTTTACATTGACGACATGGTGGTTAAGAGCAAGGTTATTGCGGAACACATTGGGGACCTTAGGGATATCTTCGAAATTTTGAAGGGACACAGGTTGCGCTTGAATGCCTCCAAGTGTTCGTTCGGAGTTGGCTCGGGCAAGTTCCTGGGGTATATGGTCACTCACAGGGGAATCGAAGTTAACCCCGATCAGATAAGGGCCATCAACGAATTGCGAGCTCCCCGGAATCCCAAGGAAATCCAGAAGCTGACGGGGATGACTGCTGCCCTTAACAGGTTCATTTCCCGATCAGCAGACAGGTGTCGGCCTTTCTTCTCGTTAATCAATAAGTGGAAGGATTTTGAATGGACGGAGGAATGTGCTATCGCTTTCCAGCAACTTAAGGACTACCTGGCTAGACCTCCCATCATGTCCAGTCCTCAGCCAGACGAAGTCTTGTTTGCTTACATTGCCGTGGCTCCTAATGCTGTAAGCTTGGTGCTGATCCGAACAGACTGTGGTGTGCAAAAGCCAGTTTATTACGTGAGCAAGTCGCTGCAAGAAGCTGAAATCCGCTATTTGCCACTAGAAAAAGCCATTCTAGCAGTTGTGCTGGGTACTAAGAAGCTGCCCCATTATTTCCAAGCTCACACCGTCATAGTCCTTACCCAGCTCCCACTTAGGGCCATACTCCGAAGCGCCGACTACACAGGAAGAATTGCCAAATGGGAGACGATACTAGGGGCTTTTGACATCAAGTACATGCCGCGCACATCAGTGAAGGGCCAGATCCTCGCAGACCTAGTCGCCGAGTTCACAGAGCCCCAGTTAGAGGAAGTAAACCAAACCCTAGGCACGGAAGGGAGGCAAGTCAGCACGATTTCGTCACAAAACCCCTTGCCCTGGGAAGTATATATAGACGGCGCATCTAATCAGAGGGGCTCAGGCGTAGGGCTAGTGCTGATATCCCCCGAGAAAATTATCATTGAAAAAGCCTTAAGGCTAGACTTCTTAGCAACGAATAATGAGGCAGAATATGAGGCTTTGCTGATGGGGATGAAGATGGTACAAAAGATGGGAGGAAAGTCCTTTGAGATATCCTCGGACTCGAGGTTGATCATCGGCCAAGTATCGGGAGAGTTTGAAGCGAAGGACGAGAGGATGCTGGAGTACTTGAACCTAGTTAAGTCCCTGCAGTCAGAGTTTGAATATTTTAACCTGCAGCACATCCCCAGAAGTGGCAACACACATGCAGACTCTTTAGCCACCCTCGCCACCTCCTCGGCACAGGCACTGCCGAGGGTTATCCTCATTGAGGAAATGCAGGAGCCTACGAAAGTGAGAAAAAAGCCACTCCAAGTTCATTGCGTCAGAACCAACCCGTGCTGGATGGACCCCATCATCAAGTTCTTGAAGGATGATGTGTTACCCGAAGAAAAAGGGGAGGCAGACAAAACGCGAAGAAAGGCCACAAGGTTCTGGCTATCCGAAGAGCAGAAACTCTACAAACGTTCCTATTCGGGCCCGTACTTACTTTGCATGCACCCTGAAGCGACTGAGTTACTACTGGAAGAATTGCATGAAGGGATATGTGGGAGCCATACGGGAGGCAGGTCCTTGGCCCACCGGGCCATCACACAGGGTTACTGGTGGCCATATATGCAAAGAGAGGCTAACGAATACGTGAAGAAGTGCGACCAATGTCAGCGGTTCGCGCCGAATATACACCAGCCAGGCGGTAACCTCAATCCGCTATCCAGCCCATGGCCTTTTGCTCAATGGGGTCTGGACATCGTAGGCCCTTTCCCTAAGGCAGCAGGAAACAGGAAGTTCTTGCTGGTCGAAACGGACTACTTCACCAAATGGGTTGAGGCTGAGCCTCTAGCAAATATCAGAGACGTGGACGTGAAGAAGTTCATTTGGAAAAACATCATCACCAGATTTGGAGTCCCACATACTCTCATCTCGGACAACGGGCTACAGTTCGATAGCAAAGCTTTTAGAAGCTATTGCAGTGAGTTGGGAATCACAAATAGATATTCCACCCCAGCCTACCCCCAGGGAAATGGGCAGGCCGAAGCAGTTAATAAAGTCATTGTCAACGGGCTAAAGAAGAGGCTGAACGATGCGAAGGGTAGATGGGTAAAAGAACTGCCCCACGTATTGTGGGCATATAGGACTACGCCTCGCAGGTCCACTGGGGAGACCCCTTTCTCAATGACCTATAGGGCTGAAGCGGTTATACCTCTCGAGACTGGATTCCCGACCTACAGGACCAGCCTTTTTAACCCAACCAGCAACGATGGGCAGCTGGAAAAGAGTTTGGATCTGATTGATGAACGTAGGGAAAACGCAATGGTTCGGTTGGCGCATTACCAGCAGAAACTCAAGCAGGGCTACAACGCCAATGTCAGATTGAGACCTCTCGAACCTGGCGATCTGGTCCTAAGGAAGGTGGTAGGCAATGCAAAGAATCCAGTATGAGGAAAACTGGGGCCGAATTGGGAAGGTCCGTATCGCATCACCTCGAGGGCCGGCGTTGGCGCATACTTCCTCGAAGACCTGGATAATCATGTAGTTCCCAGGCCATGGAATGTAAATAACCTCAAAAGGTACTACTATTAAATGAATTCTTCAGTCATGATTGCCCTTTTTGTTGTGATGGTTCTTTTACAAGTGTTTAAACTTAAATTCGATCATGCCTGTAGTCCTCAGACCAGATGACTTGGGTTAGTTAACACTCCCTTACGATTTTCTCAAGTGTTTAAACTTAAATCCAGTCATGCCTGTAGTCCTCGGACCAGATGACTTGGGTTAGTTAACACTCCCTTCCGATTTTCTCAAGTGTTTAAACTTAAATCCAGTCATGCCTGTAGTCCTCGGACCAGATGACTTGGGTTAGTTAACACTCCCTTACGATTTTCTCAAATGTTTAAACTTAAATCCAATCATGCCTGTAGTCCTCGGACCAGATGACTTGGGTTAGTTAACACTCCCTTCCGATTTTCTCAAGTGTTTAAACTTAAATCCAGCCATGCCTGTAGTCCTCGGACCAGATGACTTGGGTTAGTTAACACTCCCTTACGATTTTCTCAAGTGTTTAAACTTAAATCCAGTCATGCCTGTAGTCCTCGAACCAGATGACTTGGGTTAGTTAACACTCCCTTCCGATTTTCTCAAGTGTTTAAACTTAAATCCAGTCATGCCTGTAGTCCTCGGACCAGATGACTTGGGTTAGTTAACACTCCCTTACGATTTTCTCACGTGTTTAAACTTAAATCCAGTCATGCCTGTAGTCCTCGGACCAGATGACTTGGGTTAGTTAACACTCCCTTACGATTTTCTCTCGTGTTTAAACTTAAATCCAGTCATGCCTGTAGTCCTCGGACCAGATGACTTGGGTTAGTTAACACTCCCTTCCGATTTTTTCAAGTGTTTAAACTTGGATCCAGTCAGGCCTGTAGTCCTCGGACCAGATGATTCGGGTCAGTTAACACCTTTACATTGTTAGACTTAGAATTCATGTTTAAACTTAGAAGTCGACCATGCTCACGACCCTCGGACCAGGTAATCTCACTAAATACACACTCACATTAGTAACCTAATCTAATGCTTGGCGGAATATGCAGACTCTGGCTAAATTACATCAACTGTTATCACTATAAGGCACTGTTTAGTCACGCATAGAAGGACACCAAGGTTTTGATTTATCCTTAATTATCACTGTCATTGTTAGCCGAAATGACAACTTAACAAACACCAGAAAAGCAACAAGGAATAAAAAGAATCCATTTCATTCATTAAAAAGATAATTTCGTTACAGAATGGATGACAAAGGGTCCTAGCTGTTACTAAAACTAAACGTCCTAAACCTTGTCTTGAGGCTCTAGATTAGGCTTTGGCAATTCACCCGCATCTCTAGTCTGAAGAGGTGCCTGGCTTGTCTCAGCTGGGGCTGAAGGATCCTGACCGGCCGAGGGAGCTTCCGAGGCATCTGGCAGGTCGCATATATCAGGATGATAATATATGCTCTCGGGTTGCCTTAAGGCAGACTCCGCGGGGACTCCAGCCGCATCAAGGCATTTGTCCCATGTTATTTCGCAGTAGTCTCTGCATACTTTGGCAAACTCCTCGGTCAACCTTGATTGGGTCTCTTGCACCCCCAGCATGTAGGCAGCCTGTTTCTCGGCCTCAACTGCTTCTTTGGCCAACTGAGCGTCCTCCTTAGCCACTTTAGCAGCATCCCTGGCTTTGTTTAGCTCAGCCCGCAACTCTTTCACCAACACCCTCTCTGTTTCCAGATTGGTCTGGGTAACGAATAGTTGCTGTCGCTGATCCTCGGCCTGCTTCTCGGCATTCTTCAGGCCTGCCTCTGCATTTCTCCTCGCTTTCACCTCCTCCTTCAGTTCCTCGGAGACGCGGGCGTAGTCGTCCTTCGCCCTGCCCAATGCCTTCTCCACCTCCTCCCTGGAACGAGCCTCAGCTTGCACTTTAATATCCTTATCCTTGTTCCATTCTTCGGCTACAAAAATTTGCTGGGCGATCTGCATGGGAAACAAAAAAATTTTTGCGTTAAGTCACGAAAGCACACGAAGGTTACAAGACAATTACTTATCTCACCATGCCTAAATCCCTTTTTAGGGACAGAAAGAGCTCATGTTCGGTGAAGCGCCGATAGGACTCCATGTCCTTCGGGAGGAGAAGAGGCTTCTCCAACGCTTCTGCTATGCGCCCTGCTTTCCCCCCAGCGTAGTTTCGCAGGGACGCATCGTGTGGGATGGCGGCACCATCCAACGTGAGCTTCGGAGACCAATCCCGAGTCTTTCGCCGCACGTCTGCGGCCAAATTCTCTTCTCGGCTCTCCGTAGAAGACGCCCGTTTGCCCCTATTATCATGGGTCGTTTTCTGCTGCTTTGGGCCCTTCGGAGGGACCACTTCCCCCTCCTCAACATCGGTCACCTCCGTCACCACCCTTTTCTTCTTCAGATCAGGTAGCGCCTTTAGCCCAAGATCTTTTGGGACTGGAGGGGGAGGAGGCGGTGGTGGAAGATTGGCTTTGGGCTGGGAAGTGCTAGTGCCTTTGGCCACATCCATCGTCTTCCGGTTTTTCAATAAGTTTGATAGGCTCTGCATGTCGTCCTCTTCAGAATCGTCTGGCAGAGCTAGATTTAAGAGCGGAGCAGCCGAGTGCCTATCAAGCACCTCTTCAGCAGCCAAAATTTCGACTTCCCCCGAGGTATCCTCTTCGAACTTAAACTGGTCGATCTGCTGATCAAGCGAAGGGGTAGAAGAAACTCCTTCCTCCTCTGCTACCGGTTCAAGGGAAACTTGTTGAACGGGCTGAACGAACACCGGTATGCCTTGCGGATTAGGATGGGGCACCGTGGCGAGGTCGAAGGGGGCCAAAAAGGTCTTCCGTGCCACGTCAATGCGGTTTAGGCGGCGATCCCCAAGTGTTATGGCGTTGCCTCTCAGCTAGAGTTCAGACTTCGGGGTATAGCCGAGGATGAGGGGAACGGACCTAAGTTGTCCGTCTTCGCTCACAAAGATCTCCGACCGAAGAAGGTAGTTCAAGGCCGCAGTGTTTGTGAGACGCAGCCGAGGAGTTACGTACCTCCTATCTGCAAACATGGCGATAGAACTGTCAGTAGGTTGCAACATCACGAAAGGAAGTCTAAATAGCTAGAAGCAAGAAAGTTAGAAAAGCTCAAGGGGGAATGTCCCACCTGGCGCTCCTGGCGTGGTTGGGCAATGAATCCCATCATGCCAGGCACCCGAGACGATCAGATAATCGTCCTTCATCCCTTTGTTGGACTTAGGAAGACCGGAGAGGAGTCTGACGACATCGGATCGGGACCTTAAATAGTATCCCGCCCCTTCTTTGGTACGACATTCGTACATGTGTACCACGTCGTGCCAGGTTAATCCCAAGCCTAGGTGGCGGTTTAGGTCATCAACTGCACCTAAGATTCTAAAGGTGTTGGGTGCGCACTGGTCAGGACTAAGCCTATGGGCGATAAGGTAACTTCTGGTGACTGGACCCATGGGAATGGTCATCCCCCCCTCCAAGAAGGCGATGATGGGGATAATGACTTCGCCCACCTCCCGGTCCAATAGCAACCCCTCCGTGGAGCAATACCTCAGGCCTACTTCCTGAGGAATGCGATATGTCTCCCTAAACTTCTCTATCTGGGAAGGACTGTTCACTAGGTATTCGAATCTACCCATTGTTAATAAGGTTAAAGTGAGGGAAATGCGGAACGGTGACTGGAGAAAATTTACAAATGGCCGAAGAGGCAGCCTGAATAGATTTCAAAAATCTCGAAGAATGGAACTTACGTCGGACTGAATCAAAGAATGTTTTCTGGCCTTGCGGGGAAATCGCAGCGGATTCTGGAAGGAGTTGAAGCAGATGACAGGAAGAGCTTTGAAATTCTGAACGCTTGAGTTTGCCTGGGAGTTCTGAAGTTTGCAAAATGAGAAGACAATCTTCTCTGGGACTTTATATAGTGGCAGGTAAAGCGGTGGAACTTACCCCGCCCAAAATTTTAAGGAGAATCTCGTCCGTTGATTTGAAATGGACCGCTAGATTTCGGGGACAAGACGCCACCTGGAGCAATTAATGACGCCTCGGAAACAACGCGACAGCAGCGGTTATAAAGAAGGCGCCCAAATTCATGCGCACACATGTGTGGGGTCAAAGTTCAGTGCCCCCATTTGTCAAAGATCAAAACCCCACTTTTTCTCTTCGGATGCGAGGTAAAAAGTGAAATTTTTAGGGGCTATTGTGGGGGAGAAGGCCCAACGCCATATGTTGGGCCTAAGGCCCAGTTCAGATACGACTCTCTGTCCGAAGAGGATAAAAGTATCAATGCTTTGCCATCCTGGTAGAGGTGCAATCCATAAGGGACAGACGCACCATCCGAAGATAATCTAGTTGGGCCGAAGGAACCTTACCCAGCGGAGCTGCCCAGAACTTAATCGAATAGATATGCCGAAGAGCCCCATGCCAGAGCTGAGCTTCGGGCACGTCCAAAGGCATAGCTATCATGAAATATCTTACCAATAAAGCTGCCACCGCCACATTTAATGCACTGCAGCAACTTTCCTGGCCGCATTTATGTGGAGAAGACACCTGAACAGTGTATCTTCACCCACCACCACTCACTGGGGGTTAAAGCAAACGGCTGATGTGACTGGTACTCAAGTGGGCGCCTAGATGGAGGGCAAGTGTGCGGTGAAGATGAAAAAAGAGTGTATATATAAAGGAAGCAAGTCTCGCAGAGTGAGGGGGGAGAAAATTGTATTCACTAAGTCTTTATATATCAATCCTCTTCGGACCAAAGAGTTTTCCTGTTAAAAAAGCCTGTCTCAATCCTTTGTTTCTTTTAGATGGTTTTTGCTTGTATGAACCGTTGCTAAATCCGCTACTAGCCCAGTTGTTCAACCCATTCTCTACAAATTTATTGTTGGGAATTTGTTGGGCTCACAATACAGGGAGTTGGTATCAGGCCCAACAAATTTGGACCCCACAACACCATATTATAAAATAAAATAAATAAAAAGTATTTGAGTTTCACCTAAACTACTTTAAGTTAGGATGTTATATTTATTTATTAGTAAGTTAGAATGTTACATTAAGTTAGAGAATTATATTTTTATTTATTATTAATTTAGGATGTTACATATGTATACATGTGCTGGTTTAGGATTGATATAATTTATAACCATTTGAATGACATCAACACTAAAACAAATGATTTAAATATTAAAATAAGAACTAAAAATTAAATTTCTTTTAAGTGTACAAGTACAATTTATTTTTTTAATCTTAAACTTTGAATTATTTTTTTTTCCATTTTATTTGTTATTAAATTTAATTATATTATCTAAATATTTAATTATATTATCGTATTATATTATATTATATATAATAAAAGTTGGGCTTAGATTTCGTAGTTGTGCCACGTGACTTCACCAATTTGCAGAAATTTTATTAAATTTTTAGATTTTTAAAGAACTAAAAAAGAATAGTATACTACCAGAGCTCCAATTTATTCTTATCATTAAATAAAATTAGATTAAAATTATTTTTTTATTTGTTAAGATATATTTCTTAAATTAAAGGATAATATTTAACATACAAAAATTAAGAGATAATATTAACATACAAAAATTTAATTTAGATAATATTTATCATCTAAATTTTCAAAATTTTAATATTATTAAATTAATATTATTTTATCAGAATATCAAGCAACAAAACTTGATTATTAAAAGATAAAGACAATCCAAATTCTTCAAGAGGTGATTAATATAAATCTATCCCAAAAAATAGTATATATCTCTAATAATTTGATAATCTCTATCTATCCCAAAAAATAGTATATATCTCCATTAATTTGATAATTTTTACGTTAATGACTTTTAATATATATATATATATATATATATCAAACTTCCTTATAACTATCAACCACGTTCTCTTTCTCTCTTTTTTTTTAAAAAAAATTCTTAAAATTTTTAATTTTTTATATGGTATGTTATGATGAATCAACTCTCTTTTTTCTTTTTTTCATTCTATTCATATGACCTTTGTAGGAACCCGTTTTCAAGCAGCCCCCATACAATAAATTTGTAGAGAGTGGATAAAAGGACTAGGCACTAGCAAGAAAGATAACGGCCGACGTAAGATTCATCAAAATAATAACAAGAATTTGACTAAGGGTTTGTAAGAATAACAACAAGGTTTTAACTAAGTGTTTTTGAGGAAAGTTCGTCCTCGACCCAGTCCGAGGAGCTCTTTCCTTAGAACCAATCAATACAAGGGTTGTCCTTAGACACCCTGAAAACCCCTTTACTATTCAACTCAAGGGTCCAACCCAACCCACCAACCCCTTTACTTTGGGGGTTCTATCTATTATATAGTCTTGTTCAGTTGATCTCTGCCGTCTACTTGTTGGCCATCTGAACTTCTCTTTGAGAGCTCGTCCCATCAGCCGCCTTTGCAAGCTTTCTGTTAGTTGAAATAACCAAGGCATCACTGTTTGCTAGTCAATTCACCATTAATGCGGCTAGAGTGTTGGTGGCGTGCATTTAATGGGTGAGTGACAGCTTCCTCCTTTCAATGTCGGTTTGCCGAGGACATGGGCATTCTTGGCGAGGTCCCTTGATGAATTAGGCCTCTCCCTCTTATCCTCGGACTCTGCACTCTCCTCGGCATGGACGTTGGGACCAATATGGAGTGGGCCGGGGTTGCCAAATATTTGGGGCCTACAATAGCCCCTCGAAATTTTGCTGCCCAGCCTCTCAGGCGAGGAGGAGGATTTTGATGTCCTCAAGCTTATGTCCTGGCCTGTCGAGCCTTGCCTTTCTGTCAATGTCACAATCCTTTCAACTGCCCAAGGGACGTTCATGGCATTTCGGTATCTGGAGCGTGCATTCATTAAATTTCGGCGACTCTGTGTCCTCCACGTTCAACAGTGTGATGATGAATGGACGGTGGGGACGCTCCTGGCTCATTGGGAGGGAAGGTCCATGCGGTTATTTTTAATTTGGGGTTATATATACCCAAATGAACTGATTCGTCCTTTCGCTTTTGCATTCAAGAGATCTTGCGTACATACTCCAAATTCGGTCACATCTCCAACTGTACTAGCGACTTCCCTTAGCACAAAAAGCCTGTCCGAGGAGCTTTCCCTCATTTCTGTAAGTCTTCTTTTCTCTCTAGTTCGTACTGTTCGCTTAAGTTCCTTGTTAGTTCTTTAGGATGGGTAGGCTTAAGAAGTTAGTGAAGTCTGAGGAGTCAATGGACAAATTCGTCGCTGATTATAGGATCCTCGATACAGTGGGTTTGAGGTACTGCGGAGAGGGGGAATGGAGTTCGAAGAGGAAAGAGGGTGAGGTGGCGATTCCTATAATCGCATTTCTAGATGGTGGAATGAGGATCCCCATGGGACCAGTGATGAGGGACTGCCTTAGGCACTTCAATCTATCTCCCACTCAGTGTGCCACTAACGTATTTAGGATCTTAGACTGTGTGGATGCCTTGAATGAGAAGATGGGGCTGAGGCTAACCCATCATGATGTGAACTGGTGCTACAAACTCCAGCGCCTGAAGGAAAAGTCCTATTACATGAGGACGAGGGATGATAGGGTCTAGCTTATCCAGTGCCTCCTTGAGTCCAGCAAAGGTCTGAACAAAGATTTCCTCATTGTGTCTGGGGAATGGCACTAGGGCCTTCCTTGCCCAACAATGGAGGGTACACCAGGTGGGACATCTAGACTAGGAGAGCGTTTAGTTCTTTGTGCTTTAGTGTCCTGCTTCGCTTGGTTTTTGATAGGAACTTGCTTTCTTTTATGCAGATCCGCGAGCTTTTAATCGTCACTTTAGCCAGGTTAATAAGGAAGACTTGGAGAAGGTGCTGAGGTCAGAGATCTTTGTAAATAAAGACGACAACCAAGTTAGAGCCGCCCACGTTGTCCTAGGATACGACCCGCTCCAAAAATCATTCTCGGCTCCGAAGCACGTGATCCGAGCCAGAGACCCTCGACTGCGTAGCATCACTGTAGTCGAGCGCGAATTTCTGATCCCCGAAGGGTCTCCCATTCTCGAGGGCGTACCGTTGGTAGGTACTTCTTCATCGGCTCAGGTTGCCGAGGCTGAAGGAGAGGAGGAGGTTGCTGACTTAGGTCCATCCAGGGACGAGTTTGGCGTGTTCGACCAGCCCCATTCGCACGAGGACCCTTCCGGCGATCTTGGTGACCCCAATCTAACTGAAGCGGACTTTCTGCCCGAAGAAGCCACTCCTCGATCAAAGATGAGCTTCAAGAAGCGACCTCAGAAGAGCTTGCTGGCACTGATCGAGGGACAGCCGGGGAGGGACGCCCCGCGGAAGTCTCCTCCCGAGCTTCCTCCATTTGAGCTTCCTCCGTCCGAGCTTCCTCCGTCCGAGTTTCCTCCTCCCCCACCCCAAAAGAGTTTGACGTCTAGGTCCAAACCCACCAGTCCTCCACAGAAGAAGAATAAAGGCAAGAGACCTAGGGGGCGAAGAGTCTGACCCTCCTAGAGGTGGTGGTGATGCTCGGCCGTCATCAAAACAGCTGAGGATAGGGCGCCGAGGCCAAAAGAAGTAAGCCTCTATCCAGGCCGGGGCCCAGGCTTGGCTTCTTGCCCCCATGCTTCATCGGAAGCCTTTGACGGATGATGCCTCCCTCAAGAACCCTCAAGGGGGCGAGGGTGCGCTCGTGGCTGACGCATTGGGGAGATCCTTGTTACTCCCTAAGGACATGGCCCAACTGGAGTCATTGAGGAGCAAGGAGGTCTTCCTCGGCCTTAAACAATGCTTGGGCACGGTAAGCTTTCTGATTGTTTGCAATTTTCTTAACTTTTTCTTCTTTGGCTCCTTATCTGCTGCATATTGGTTGCAATTGGCAGGCTATCCATGCTACCTTCAAGCTAGAGGACATAGCCAGTAGCCAAAGCAAGATCGCTGGCTCGGAGCACTCCAAGCTGTTGGAAGTCGTGCAGACCCTCAACGCTTCTAAGGACAACCTTAAAAAGGCGATGAATCAGTTGGAGGAGATGAAGGCAGCTCAAGACAAGGCTAAGTCGGCCTTTACTTCCATCGAAAAACTAGCTCTGGATCAAACTGAAAACTTGCGCTAGGCAGAGGATCAGCTGAGGATAGCCAGAGAGGAGATCGTGACCCTGGGGGAGAGGGCGCTTGAGGCAGATAAGGCTAGAGGCGCTGCGGAGTCTGCCAGGGACAAGGCTTTGAAAGCCAAGGAGGAGGCTGAATCTGCCAGGGCTGAGGCTGAGGCCTCCAAAGACAAGGCTGCGCAGGATGCCTATGAGGCAGGGGCGACTGAAACAGAAGACGAACTTAGAGCCCAAGTGCCTGGCATGTGCAGACTTTACTATTCCCAGGTTTGGAACGAGGCCCTTAAACAAGCTGGGGTTGAAGCCTCGTCCGACCTGTGGAGGGCAGAGAACGTATTTTATCCTTTCGCCATTCGTGAGACTGCCCCTCCAAGTTCAGAGACTGAGGTGGCTGCCGAGGATGTTGGGGTTGTTTCTGAGAAAGGCGTCCCTACTGCCATCACTCTAGACAAGCCAACCAAGGAAGCTAATCCTCCTGGGAACGTTGAGGCAAGCAAGGGTCCTACTGCTAACGCGCTTGGAAAGGCTACGGACCCTTAGCTGATATCCAAGCACTTCTTGTAAATGAGGTATCCCACCCAGCTGACCCCTCCCAGGCTGCGGCCCCGAGCGAGGACCACAAGGATTCTAAGACCTCCTCTGCCCAGCCCTCTAAGGGGGGAGTTGAGATGGAGCCACAAGAATGATCCTCTGTGTGCGCCTTTACCTTGTTTCCCTTCTTTTTTTTTTTCTTTTTTTTCTTTTTTTTTGGCATTGTAATGGCACATTTATCTCATACAACTTTTCTCTAAAGATTCAGCGAAGTATATGTTTTCTCTCTTCTTACTTGTTTTGCTTGTGTTATATTATGCATATATGTATATCCTTTTTTACTTGCATGATTCTGGCTTCAATTACGCCTTCGCCGACTACATTGGTCATCGTCCCCTGTAGTGCTCATTACTAGTACCAAAGTGGTCAGCCTCGTCGTAGGTTTAGGCCCACGGTCAGTACAAGACCGTGGTTCTGTCCAGTGCTTAGATCCTCCTTGAGTAACTAGTTTCCCCATAGGTTTAAGTCTTTGGACCATGCAAGACCTTGGTTCTGTCTAGTACTTGGATTCCCTTGGAGCAACTAGTTTCCCCAGAGGTTTGACGCCGAGGAACGCACAAGACCTTGGCTCTGCCTAACACTTGGTATTTCACAAGGGGATGGTTCTTCCATTGGCTTGAGTCCGAGGACTATGCAAGGCCCTGGCTCTGTCTGGTACTTGATTCTTCTTCGGTGATTAGTTTCCCCGTAGGATTGAGTTAGAGGACCATGCAAGGCCTAGGTTCTGTCTAACACTTAGTCCTTCTTATAGTAACTGGTTTCCCCATAGGCTTGAGTCTGAGGACCATGCAAGGCCTTGGTTCTGTCCAGCACTTGGTTCTTCTTAAGTAGTTTGTTTCCCCAGAGGCTTGAGTCCGAGGACCATGCAAGGCCTAGGTTTTGTCTAACACTTAGTTCATCTTTTAGTAACTGGTTTCCCCATAGGCTTGAGTCCGAGGACCATGCAAGGCCTTAGTTCTGTCCAGCATATGGTTCTTTTTAAGTAGTTAGTTTCCCCAGAGGCTTGAGTCCGAGGACCATGCAAGGCCTAGGTTCTGTCCAATACTTAGTTTTTCTTTTAGTAACTGGTTTCCCTATAGGCTTGAGTCCGAGGACCATGTAGGGCCTTGGTTCTGTCCAGCACTTGGTTCTTCTTAAGTAGTTAGTTTCCCTAGAGGCTTAAGTTCGAGGACCATGCAAGTCCTAGGTTCTGTCTAACACTTAGTTCTTCTTTTAGTAACTGGTTTCCCCATAGCCTTGAGTCCGAGGACTACGCAAGGCCTCGGTTCTGTCCAGCACTTGGTTCTTCTTAAGTAGTTAGTTTCCTCAGTGGCTTGAGTCCGAGGACTATGCAAGGCCTGGGTTCTGTCTAATACTTAGTTTTTCTTTTAGTAACTGGTTTCCCCATAGGCTTGAGTCCGAGGACCATGCAAGGTCTTGGTTCTGTCCAGCATGTGGTTCTTCTTAAGTAGTTAATTTCCCCAGAGGCTTGAGTCCGAGGACCATGCAAGGCCTAGGTTCTGTCTAACACTTAGTTCTTCTTTTAGTAACTGGTTTCCCCATAGGCTTGAGTCTGAGAACCATGCAATGCCTTGGTTCTGTCCAGCACTTGGTTCTTCTTAAGTAGTTAGTTTCCCCAGAGGCTTGAGTCCGAGAACCATGCAAGGCCTAGGTTCTGTCTAACACTTAGTTCTTCTTTTAGTAACTAGTTTCTCCACAGGCTTGAGTCCGAGGACCATGCAAGGCCTTGGTTCTGTCCAGCACTTGGTTCTTCTTAAGTAGTTAGTTTCCCCAGAGGCTTGAGTCCAAGGACCATACAAGGCCTAGGTTCTGTCTAACACTTAGTTCTTCTTTTAGTAACTGGTTTCCCCATAGGCTTGAGTCCGAGAACCATGCAAGGCCCTGGTTCTGTCTAGCACTTGGTTCTTCTTAAGTAATTAGTTTCCCCAGAGGCTTGAGTCCGAGGACCATGCAAGGCCTAAGTTCTATCTAACACTTAGTTCTTCATATAGTAACTGGTTTCCCCATAGGCTTGAGTCCGAGGACCATGTAAGGCCTTGGTTCTGTCTAGCACTTGGTTCTTCTTAAATAGTTAGTTTCCCCAGAGGCTTGAGTCCGAGAACCATACAAGGCCTAGGTTCTATCTAACACTTAGTTCTTCTTTTCATAACTGGTTTCCCCGTAGGCTTGACTTCGAGGACCATGCAAAGCCTTGGTTCCGTCCAGCACTTGATTCTTCTTAAGTAGTTCATTTCCAGTGGCTTGAGTCCGAGGACAATGCAAGGCCTAAGTTCTGTCTAACACTTAGTTCTTCTTTTAGTAACTGGTTTCCCCATAGGCTTGAGTCCAAGGACCATGCAAAGCCTTAGTTCTGTCCAGCACTTGGTTCTTCTTAAGTAGTTAGTTTCCCCAGAGGTTTGAGTCCGAGAACCATGCAAGGCCTAGGTTCTGTCTAACACTTAGTTCTTCTTTTAGTAACTGGTTTCCCTATAGGCTTGAGTCCGAGGACCATGCAAGGTCTTGGTTCTATCTAGCACTTGGTTCTTCTTAAGTAGTTAGTTTCCCCAGAGGCTTAAGTCCGAGGACCATGCAAGGTCTAGGTTCTGTCTAACACTTAGTTCTTCTGGACTGCTTAGAGTTAGGGGGTTCATCCTCAACGTTGGGGAGTCTGCCTTTGTAGTGATAGCGGCCTCGAGTCTGTTCCGCCGAGGGAGGATTCTTCTTCGGTCTAGCCCCTTCATTTAGCGCGCCACTTCTGATAATGAGGCGTCTTTTGGGCTATTCGAGTAACACGCTTGAAGCTTCGTTACGCAAGGCGCCTCCTCATTAATGTTCTTGCGGATTTACGAGGATCCAATAGCTGATAAGCCTCTTGGAAATTAGATGGAGTTAATTCCTCCGGTAATTCCTCCTTGGGAAATTGGAAATTGTAGGGACCCATTTTCAGGCGGCCCCTGTAAAATAAATTTGTAAAAAGTGGATAGAAAGACTAGGCACTAGCAAAAAAGACAACAGTCGTCATAAGATTCATCAGAATAATAACAAGAATTTGACTAAGGGTTTGTAAGAATAACAACAAGGTTTTAACTAAGTGTTCTTGAGGAAAGTTCGTCCTCGACCCAGTCCGAGCAGCTCTTTCCTTAGAACTGATCAATACAAGGGTTGTCCTTGGACACCCTGAAAACCCCTTTACTATTCAACTCAAGGGTCCAACCCAACCCACCAACCCCTTTACTTTGGGGGTTCTATCTATTATATAGTCTTGTTCAGTTGATCTCTGCCGTCCACTTGTTGGACATGTGAACTTCTCTCTGAGAGCTCGTCCCATCAGCCGCCTTTACAGGCTTTCTGTTAGTTGAAACAACCAAGGCATCACTGTTTGCTGGTCAATTCACCATTAATGCAGCCAGAGTGTTGGTGGCGTGCATTTAATGGGTGAGTGACAGCTTCCTCTTTTCAATGTCGGTTTGTCAAGGACATGGGCATCCTCGGTGAGGTCCCTTGATGACTTGAGCCTCTCCCTCTTATCCTCGGACTCTGCACTCTCCTCGAAATGGACCTTGGGCCCGATATGGAGTGGACTAGGGTTGCCAAATATTTGGCCCCTACAACATTTTTTTAATCCCAATTTTTATGGGAAAAAACAAACACATTGATTAGATATATTTAATTTCAATAAGATTTAAATGAATTATATTTCAAATGGAACTCTACCAATATATATGTTCCTATATATCCGTTTTGGAGTGAAACTTATTTCAATATGTGAATGCCAAAATACCATGACAATGCAGGTACGCATTCATTTTTTTTTTTTTTCATTTTGTTTATTTTCTTTAGTGTTGTTATTGGTTTTTTGTCTTCATGTGATTTTAATTAATGAATTCAAAACATTTGAAAACATTGTCAAGTTTGTAAAGGCTCCTTCTTTATTTTTGTATTTTGTTTTTATTAAATTGATTAGGTTTTGTGTATTGGTTGCCTTTAGTTTAAAATAATTTTCTTAGCTTTGATCTAATTTATATGCTTAGGGTTAGGGTCTTAGAATTAATGATTAAATATGGTTAGAATTAATAGATTAATTTTAACAATTTTCTTATTTGATTTTTATGTTACATCAAATTATCAAGATGTTCTACACGTGTATTCTTGAATTATCAACTTTAATTTTAATTTATAATATTATTGTTGGGACCTGGTTCGAGCACTTAGTTCTTGGAGAACGAGTGGACTCGAGCCCGGCTGGCCCAATACAATAAAATTTGTAGAGAGTGGATAAAAGGACTAGGCATTAGCGAGGAAGACAACAGTCGACGTGAGATTCGCAAGAATAATAATAATAAAGAACTTGGCTAAGTGTTTGTGAGGATAATAACAGTGGTTTTCACTAAGTGCTCTTAAGGAAAGTTCGTCCTCGGCCCAGCCCGAGGGGCTCTTCCCTTAGAATCTATAAATACAAGGGTTGTCCTCGGACACCCTGAAAGATCCCTGTTACATTTCCACTCAAGGGTCCTAACCCTCCAACCAACCCCCTCTACGTTAGGGGTTCTATCTATTATATAGTCTTGTTTAGTTGATCTTTGTCATCCACTTGTTGGTCATCCGAACTTGTGTCTGAGGGCTCGTCCCATCAGCCGTCTTTGCAGGCTTTCTATTAGTTGAGATAACCAAGGCATCACTGTTTGCTGGTCAATTCATCATTAATACGGCCAGAGTGTTGGTGGTGTACATTTAATAGATGAGTGACAGCTTTCTTCTTTCAATGTCGGCTTGCCGAGGATAGGGGCATCCTCGGCGAGGTCCCTTGATGACTTGGTCCGCTCCCTCTTATCCTCAGACCCTATGCTATTCTCGGCATGGACCTTGGGCCCGATATGGAGTGGGCTGGGGTTGCCAAATATATGGGCCCCACAATAGACCCTCAAAATTCTACTGCCGGGCCTATCGGACGAGGAGGAGGATTTTGATGCTCTCGGGTCTATGTCTTGGCCTGTCGAGCCTTGCCTTTCTGTCAGTGTCACTATCCTTTCAACTGCCTAGGGGACGTTCCTGGCGTTTCGGTATCTAGAGCGTGCCTTCATTAAATTTCGGCGGCTCTGTGTCCTCCACGTTCAACGATGCGATGATGAATGGACGATGGGGATGCTCCTAGCTCATTTGGGCAGGAAAGTCCACACAGTTATTTTTAATTGGGGGTATATATAGCCAGTTGAACTGATTCGCCCTTTCGCTTTTGCATTCAAGAGATCTTGCACACATACTCTGAATTCGGTCATATCCTCAACTGTACTGACGATTTCTCTTAGCACGAAAAGACTGTTCGAGGAGCATTCCCTCATTTTTGTAAGTCTTCTTCTCTCTCTTGTTCGTACTGTTCGCCTTAGTTCCTTGTAAGCCCTTTAGGATGGGTAGACTTAAGAAATTAGTGGAGTCTAAGGAGTCAATGGATAAATTCGTCGCTGATTATAGGATCCCCAATACAGTGGGTTTGAGGTACTGCAGAGAGGGGGAATGGAGTTCGAAGAGGAAAGAGGGTGAGGTGGCGATTCCTATAATCGCCTTCCTGGAGGGTGGAATGAGGATTCCCATGGGGCCGGTCATGAGGGACTATCTCAGGCACTTCAATCTGTCTCCCACTTAGTGTGCCACTAACATATTTAGGATCTTAGGCTGTGTGGATGCCTTGAATGAGAAGATGGGGCTAAGGCTAACCCACCATGATGTGAACTGGTGCTACAAACTCCAGCGCTTGAAGGAGAAGTCCTATTACATGAGGACGAGGGATGATAGGGTTCAGCTCATCTAGTGCCTCCTTGAGTCCAGCAAGGGTCTGAACAAAGATTTCCTCATTGTGTCTGGGGAATGGCACGAGGGCCTTCCCTGCCCAATAGTAGAGGGTACACCAAGTGGGGCATCCAAACTAGGAGAGCGTTTAGTCGTTTATGCTTTAGTGTCCTGCTCCGCTTGGTTTTTTGACAGGAACTTGCTTTCTTTATGCAGATCTACGAGCTTTTGATCGCCACTTCGGCCAAGTTAACAAGGAAGACTTGGAGAAGGTGCTAAGGTCAGAGATTTTTGTGTACGAAGAAGACAACCAAGTTAGAGCTGCCTACGTGGTCCTAGGGTACGTTTCGCTCCAGAAGTCATTATCGACTCCAAAGCACGTGATCCGACCTGGGGACCCTCGGCTGCGTAACATCACAGTAGTCGAGTAAGGATTTCTGATTGCCGAAGGGTCTCCCATTCTTAAGGGCATACCGTTGGTAGGTACTTCTTCGTCGGCTCAGGTTACCGAGGTCGAAGGAGAAGAGGAGGTTGCTGACTCAGGTCCGTCCGGGGACGAGTTTAGCGCGTTTGACCAGTCCCATTCACTTTAGGACCCTTCCGGCGATCTAGGTGACCCCAGTTTAACTGAAGCAGACTTTCTGCCCGAAAAAGCCACTTCCCGATTGAAGATAAGTTTCAAGAAGCGACCTCAGAAGAACTTGTTGGCACTGATCGAGGGGCAGCCAAGGAGGGACGCGCCGGGGAAGTCTCCACCCGAGCTTCCTCAGTCTTTGCCTCCTCCGTCTGAGCTTCCTCCTCCTCCACCCCAACAAAATTCGATGTCCGGGTCCAAGCCCACTAGTCCCCCTCAGAAGAAGGATAAAGGCAAGAGACCTAGGAGGGACGAGGAGTCTGACCCTCCTCGGAGTGGTGGTGACACTCCGCCACCATCAAAGCAGCTGAGGATAGGGCATCGAGGCCAGGAGAAGCAGGCCTCTATCCAGGCCGGGGCCTAATCTTGGCTTCCTGCCCCCATGCTCCGTGGGAAGCCTCTGACGGATGATGCCTCCCTCAAGAACCCTTAAGGGAGCGAGGGTGCGCTCGTGGCTAACACGTTGGGGAAGTCTTTGTTGCTCCCTGCGAACATGGCCCAACTGGAGGATTTGAGGAGCAAGGAGGTCTTCCTCGGCCTTAAGCAATGTTTGGGCATAGTAAGTTTTCTTGATTGCTTACGATTTTCTTAACCTTTTGTTCCTTGGCTCCTTATCTGTTGCATATTGGTTTCAATTGGCAGGCTATCTAGGCTACCTTCAGGCTGAAGGACATGGCCAGTAGCCAGAGTAAGGTCGCTGGCTCAAAGCATTCCAAGCTGGTGGAAGCCTTGCGGACCCTCGACGCTTCCAAGGATGATCTTAAACAGGCGAGGGACCAATTGGAGGAGATGAAGGCGGCTCGAGACAAGGCTGAGTTGGCTCTCTCTGCCACTGAAAAACTGGCTCTGGATCAGACCGACAACTTGCGCCAGGCAGAGGATCAGCTGAGGGTGGCCAGAGAGGAGGTTGCGACCTTGAGGGAGAGAGTGCTTGAGGCAGACAAGGCCAGAGGCACTGCGGAGTCTGCCAGGGACGAGGCTTTGAAAGCCAAGGAGGCAGCTGAATCTGCTAGGGCCGAGGCTGAGGCCTCCAAAGACAAGGCTGTGCAGGATGCCTATGAGGAAGGGGTGACTGACACAGAGGACAGCCTTAGAGCCCAAGTGCGAGGAGTGTGCAAACTTTACTGCTCCGAGGTTTGGAATGAGGCCCTTCAACAAGCTTGGGTTGAAGCCTCGTCCGACCTATGGAGGATGGAAAACGTCTTCTATCCTATTGCCATTCGTGAGGCTTCCCCTCCAAGTTCTGAGACTGAGGTGGCTACCAAGGGCGCTGGGGTTGTTTCCGAGGAAGATGTCCCCACCACCGTTACTCCGGGCAAGCCAGCCGAGGCAGTTGATCCTCATGGGGCCGTTGAGGCAGGCGAGGGCCCCATTGCTGATGCGCCTGGGGAGACTGCGGGCCCGTCAGCTGATGTTCAAGCATCTCTTGTAGAGGAGGTATCCCACCCAGCTGACCCTTCCCAAGCAGCGGCCCCAAGCGAGGGCCACAAGGATTCTGAGACCTCCTCTGCCCAGCCCCCTCAGGGAGGAGTTGAGATAGAGCCGCAAGAGTGATCCTCCGCGCCAGCCTTTGCCTTGTTTTCCTCTTCCTTTCTTCTCCTCTCTTTTTTTTATTATTGTAATGGCACATTTGCCTCGGACAATTTTCCATAAAGATTCAGCGAAGTAAATGCCTTCTCTTTTCTTATTTGCTTTGCTTGTATTATATTATGCATATGTGTATGTCTTTATTACTTGCATGATTCTGGCTTCAATTGTGCCTTTACCGACTATGTTGGTCATCATCCCCTGTAGTGCTCATTACTAGTACCAAAGTGGTCAGCCTCGCCATAGGTTGGGCCCGCGGTCAGTACAAGACCTTGGTTCTGTCCAGTGCTTAGATCCTCCTTAACTAACTAGTTTCCCCATAGGTTTGAGTCTTTGGACCATGCAAGACCTTGGTTCTGTCCGGTACTTGGATTCCCTTTAAGCAACTAGTTTCCCTATAGGTTTGACGCCGGGGGGCGCGCAAGACCTTGCCTTTGCCTAACACTTGGTGTTTCATGGGGGGATGGTTTCTCCATGGGCTTAGGTCTGAGGACTGTGCAAGGCCCTGACTCTGTCTGGTACTTGATTCCTCTTTAGTAATTTGTTTCTCTGTAGGCTTGAGTCTCTGGACCATACAAGACCTAGGTTCTGTCTAACACTTGGTTCTTGTTTTGGTAACTGGTTTCCCCATAAGCTTGAGTCCGAGGATCATGCAATGCCTTGGTTCTGTCCAGCTCTTAGTTCTGAAGTAGCTACTTTCCCCATAGGTTTGAGTCCTTGGACTATGCAAGACCTTGGTTCTGTCTAGTACCTAGTTCTCCTTAAGTAGTTAATTTCCCCAGAGGTTTGAGTTCAAGGACCATGCAAGGCCTAGGTTCTGTCTAACACTTAGTTCTTCTCTTAGTAGCTGGTTTCCCCATAGGCTTGAGTCCGAGGACCATGCAAGGCCTTGGTTCTGTCCAGCACTTAGTTCTGAAGTAGCTAGTTTTCCCACAGGTTTGAGTCCTTGGACCATGCAAGACCTTGGTTCTGTCTAGTACCTAGTTCTCCTTAAGTAATTAGTTTTCCTAGAGGCTTGAGTCCGAGGACCATGCAAGGCCTAGGTTCTGTCTAACACTTAGTTCTTCTCTTAGTAGCTGGTTTCCCCATAGGCTTAAGTCCGAGGACCATGCAAGGCCTTGGTTCTGTCCAGCACCTAGTTCTGAAGTAGCTAGTTTCCCCACAGGTTTGAGTCCTTGGACCATGCAAGACCTTGGTTCTGTCTAGTACCTAGTTCTCCTTAAGTAGTTAGTTTCCCTAGAGGCTTGAGTCCGAGGACCATGCAAGGCCTAGGTTCTGTCTAACACTTAGTTCTGTCTAGTACCTAGTTCTCCTTAAATAGTTAGTTTTCCTAGAGGCTTGAGTCCGAGGACCATGCAAGGCCTTGGTTCTATCCAGCACTTAGTTCTAAAGTAGCTAGTTTCCCCACAGGTTTGAGTCCTTAGACCATGCAAGACCTTGGTTCTGTCTAGTACCTAGTTTTCCTTAAGTAGTTAGTTTCCCCAGAGGTTTGAGTCCGAGGACCATGCAAGGCCTAGGTTCTGTCTAACACTTAGTTCTTCTTTTAGACTGCTTGGAGTTAAGGGGCTCATCCTCAGTTTTTGGGCGTCCACCTTTGTAGTGACAGTGGCCCCGGGTTTGTTCCACCGAGCGGGGATTCTCTTTCAGTCTAACCCCTTCGTTTAGCGCGCCACTTCTGATAACGAGGCGTCTCTTGGGTTACTAGAGTAACGCGCTTGGCGCTTCGGTGCACGAGGCGCCTCCTCGTTAATGCCCTTGCTGATTTACGAGGGTCCAACGGCTGATAAGCCTCTTGGAAATTGGGTGGAGTTAATTCTTCCGGTAATTCCTCTTTAGGATTCTGTGCATGCTGGCTTTCCGTAATCTTTTTGCCTTCTATATAAGGCATTTTGGGGTGATCCTTCTTTCAAACTTGACAAACAGTTGCATTCGAATCTCACAAACACACCACCCTCTGGGCGTCTCAAGGGTTTTGCCAGCAGAGTAGTTCATGCCCCACAAGATGAAGTGGCCCTGGGAAAGGGCGACGACAGGGAAGCCGAGCCCCTTTCAGGAGCTGAGGATGCCACTCCGATCCTGGACAACACGACGGAGGCGAAGTAGGCAGAGGCCGAAGATCTTCCTTCTTTTCAACCTAGCCAGAGATGGGACTCCCCTTGCAGTTTATAGGGGGATTCGAAAGGAACATAACGTCTCTCCCCCGGATTTGGATCTGTCAGCAATCCAGGCTGGCAGCAATCCGCCGGCTCCCAGCTGTTCTGGGGTTGGGAGGGAAACCAGGTGGAGCCATGAGGTGGAACCGTCAGGCGCCGCGGCCTCTTCTTCCTTCTCCTTCCTTCCGCCGCAAGTGGTGGTTGGGGAGCCGTCGACGGTCTAAACATAGGCCTGTCTCCACTTCTTCCTCCACCACTGGGCATGGCTTTAAAACATGCCTGCCTAGGCCTCTCACCCTTTCCTTTTCTCTTAGCTTCAGCACAAGCCTGTTAAGGCTTTTTTTTTTTTTTTTGTAATTAGCTTTAGAACAAGCCTGCATGGGTGTCTGTCTTCATAGTTAGCTTTAGAACAAGCCTGCATAAGAATCTGATGTAAAAATGTAATTTCTTTTTCAAGATTAACAAAGAAGTAGCCCCATTTATCTCTTTTATTTCTTGTATCTTTTTAATTTTTGTGATGGTTGCTTTCTAAATGAACATGTTGCCTTTGGTTGTGTGTATATTTTCTTTTTTGAAAAGAAGTGTTGCTCTTGATCTTTTTCACACCAACCGCTGCACTTGCTAATGCACAAGTCCTCCTCACAGACGACGCCAATTGTAGGGACCTGGTTCAAGCACTTAGTTCTTGGAGAACGAGTGGACTCGAGCCCGGCTGGCCCAATACAATAAAATTTGTAGAGAGTGGATAAAAGGACTAGGCATTAGCAAGGAAGACAACGGTCGACGTGAGATTCGCAAGAATAATAATAATAAAGAACTTGGCTAAGTGTTTGTGAGGATAATAACAGTGGTTTTCACTAAGTGTTCTTGAGGAAAGTTTTTCCTCGGCCCAGCCCGAGGGGCTCTTCCATTAGAATCTATAAATACAAGGGTTGTCCTCGAACACCCTGAAAGATCCCTGTTACATTTCCACTCAAGGGTCCTAACCCTCCAACCAACCCCCTCTACGTTAGGGGTTCTATCTATTATATAGTCTTGTTTAGTTGATCTTTGCCGTCCACTTGTCGGTCATCCGAACTTGTGTCTGAGGGCTCGTCCCATCAGCCGTCTTTGCAGGCTTTCTATTAGTTGAGATAACCAAGGCATCACTGTTTGCTGGTCAATTCATCATTAATGCGGCCAGAGTGTTGGTGGTGTACATTTAATAGATGAGTGACAGCTTTCTTCTTTCAATGTCGGATTGCCGAGGATAGGGGCATCCTCGGCGAGGTCCCTTGATGACTTGGTCCTCTCCCTCTTATCCTCAGACCCTATGCTATTCTCGGCATGGACCTTGGGCCCGATATGGAGTAGGCCGGGGTTGCCAAATATACGGGCCCCACAATTATCAAGATTATATTAATTTTAGATTTATCAATTTTTTAATACTTTTTTTAAATAATTATCAATTTAAAATTCAATTTGAAATTATCAATTTAATTTAGTTTTAGGAAGAAAACTTACCCTTATTTTAGTGAGATAATTATTTACACCTGGTAATTTTTTTTTCTTTTATCTTTATTGAATCTATTAAAATATATAATTATTTATACATATATATTATAAGTTTTTTCATAAAACTGTGTAACACACAGGCCTATAACTAGTTTTAAATATTACTATTTATAATTTTACAATAAATTAATCAAGAAAATATTAAATATTACTATTTGTAAAATATTTATGTATTAAAGATTAAATATTAATGTGGGGCCCTACTACGCTAACCACGCTGGCCCATTATGTGCGGCCCAAGGCCCGCGCCGAGGATAGTGCTAAGCCGAGTACAATGTGATAGAGCCCAGGTCGCCCAAGGCCTCGCCGAGGATGACACATCCTCGGCACACCGACTTTTGATAAAGGGAAAAACATCCCTCATCCATTGAAACTATCCCACCAACATCCTGACCGTTTTAATGGTGATATGACCAGCAAGCCCAGTTGCCTCGATTACTACAACTAATAGAAAGTCTGCAAAGACGGCTGGGAAATAACATAAAGCCTGTAAACTACAGATGATGTGACAAACTCCTGTACACGACGATCAGATGATTGCCAAGTGGATGGTCAAGATCAACAAAAATAAGACTATATAAACTAGCAAGATTCTAAACAGAAGGGGGAGGAGTTATAAAAGAAATAGATATATCCTCGGCCTGAGCCGAGGACAAAAAAAACACCGCAAACACTTAGCCAAATTCCGAATATCCCTAGGAAGTTCATATCATCCTTGGTTAAGGTTATAAACTTTACACCAGCCATGGTACACTTCGAGGAGGCCAAACCCTTAAACCCACTTCTCTACAAATTTTATTGTTATGGGTCCATTACATTTTGAGTCCCTACAATTGGCGCCGTCTGTGGGGAGGATTTGTGCGCTGGCAAGTGCGATGGTCGATGTAAAGAAATTAAGAGCAGCACTTTCAGAAATAATATACAAAAAACAGTGCAATCTACTGCAACAACAATGATTCAGAAGTCAACAATTACAAGAACAAGAATATGCGAAAAAGAAAGAAAAAGAAAGACAACAAGTGAAATAAATCTACTTCTTTTATTCATATATGAAGTAAAACTACATCTCTTACAAGTAATGCCCAGGGGGCTTGTTCTAAAGCTAACTACAAAAGCATACACACGACGAAGCTGACTGAGGAACAAAGGGTGGAGAGCAACCATGGCAGAAGAACAGAAGATAGAAAAGGAGAGTAGAGGAAGAGATGAAGAAAAGAAGAGATGAAGAACAAATATTAAAAAAGAAGTGAAGGAAGAGAGAAGGAAAAGAAAGAAAGAAAGTTGGCAGAGGAACAAAAGAAGAACAGAAGATAGAAAAGAAGGCTCGTTGAGGAGCAAAAAGAGAAGAGAGAAGACGGATTTGAGGGAAGAAAAGCTACAGAGGAGGTGGAAGGGGTCGCGGCACAGGGCGGCCCCACTTCTGGGTTCCGCCTGATTTCCCTCCCACCCCCGCTGTAGCCTGCTTGGGGGGTCAAAGACCCGTGCCCAAGAGAGGGAGGTTACGTTCTGCCCGGATCCTCCTCCAGGTGGCAAGGAGGGCTGTGTCCCCGGTTAGGTTGAAAAGAAGGAGAATCTTCGGATCTCCCCTACCTCCACACCAGCGTCGCGGCCAGAGTTGAAATGCCATCCTCGGCTCCTGATGGGGGCTGTTCATTCTCTGGAGCGCCCTTTTCCAGGGCCAGTTCATGCGAAGGGGCTCGAATGATTGCGCCTTGAAGAATTTTTGGGTGATGTGTTTTTGGGGAGTTTCAGAACGAGTGTTTGTCAAGTGTGAAGGGGAGGTTCGCCCTAGGAACGCCTTTTATAGTGGGAGGAACATTGATGATGGCCAAATACGCAATGAATCCCAGGGAGAGATTTCCGGAGACAATAATGCCGCCCCAATTTCCAAGGGGCTTGCCAACCGTTAGATCCTCACCAATCCATGTTCAGTATTAATGACGAGACGCCTCATTAAACGGGAAGGCACCGAAGCGTCAGAACGCCTCACCCGGACAACCCAAAAGACGCCTCGTTATCTGAAGAATCCCACCAAACGAAGAGGCAAAACACGGCAAGGTCTTATCCTCTACCAACTTCAGCATTTATTATTATTATTATTCTGCTTGGAAATTGTAATTATTTAATGCTTAGTGTAAAACGCGGCAAGAATTAAAACGGCTACGGATACATAGATACTTCAGATGATTAAAAATGGAAAACTAGGTACTGGACAGAACCAAGGCACTGCATGGTCCTCGGACCCAGGCCTCATGAGGAAACCAGATACTTCAGATGATTAAAAATGGAAAACTAGGTACTGGACAGAACCAAGGCACTGCATGGTCCTCGGACCCAGGCCTCATGGGGAAACCAGATACTTCAGATGATTAAAAATGGAAAACTAGGTACTGGACAGAACCAAGGCACTGCATGGTCCTCGGACCCAGGCCTCATGGGGAAACCAGATACTTCAGATGATTAAAAATGGAAAACTAGGTACTGGACAGAACCAAGGCACTGCATGGTCCTCGGACCCAGGCCTCATGGGGAAACCAGATACTTCAGATGATTAAAAATGGAAAACTAGGTACTGGACAGAACCAAGGCACTGCATGGTCCTCGGACCCAGGCCTCATGGGGAAACCAGATACTTCAAATGATTAAAAATGGAAAACTAGGTACTAGACAGAACCAAGGCACTGCATGGTCCTCGGACCCAGGCCTCATGGGGAAACCAAGGCACTGCATGGTCCTCGGACCCAGGCCTCATGGGGAAACCAGATACTTCAGACAGCTAAATGAGATCGAGAAACCCGATACGTCCAGCAAGAATAACATATCATCATGAAAGCTAAACGTTAAGCAGAACCAAGGCATTGCATGGTCCTCGGACCCAAGCCTCAAGGGAAACCAAGCACTAAATAAAGCTTAAAGCATTGCAGGATCAAAGACCTCAGGTCAATAGGAAGAAAATCTCCCCGTGAAAGAATAAACACTAAGAAAAATTGAGGTCTTGTGCAAATTTCTAACCTAAACCTCTATGGGAATCAATCGTTATGAAGCCATGCAAACGTAGATCAAAACCAGGGCTCTCGTACGGGTCATGAGCTAAAAACTGAGGCAAAGCCAATCCCCTTTTTAGGTGCCGAATAAACAAATCCTGTCAGAGACAAAAAATCGTGAGGAACTGAGTACTATAGTGCAAACAACCCAAGCCCAACCATCCTCGGGTGACACTCTGCGCGAAAAGAAAACTGTAAAAAACGGCTACAAAAGTGATAGCACTGACGACAAAGTAGAGCCAACAGGCTGAGGAAAAACGCCGAGGAGGTCAAAATCCTCCTCCCCGCCCAGGGGGACGTGCAGCAGAATTTTGAGGGGCTATTGTGGGGCCCTACTACGCTAACCACGCTGGCCCATTATGTGCGGCCCAAGGCCCGCGCCGAGGATAGTGCTAAGCCGAGTACAATGTGATAGAGCCCAGGTCGCCCAAGGCCTCGCCGAGGATGACACATCCTCGGCACACCGACTTTTGATAAAGGGAAAAACATCCCTCATCCATTGAAACTATCCCACCAACATCCTGACCGTTTTAATGGTGATATGACCAGCAAGCCCAGTTGCCTCGATTACTACAACTAATAGAAAGTCTGCAAAGACGGCTGGGAAATAACATAAAGCCTGTAAACTACAGATGATGTAACAAACTCCTGTACACGACGATCAGATGATTGCCAAGTGGATGGTCAAGATCAACAAAAATAAGACTATATAAACTAGCAAGATTCTAAACAGAAGGGGGAGGAGTTAAAAAAGAAATAGATATATCCTCGGCCTGAGCCGAGGACAAAAAAAACACTGCAAACACTTAGCCAAATTCCGAATATCCCTAGGAAGTTCATATCATCCTTGGTTAAGGTTATAAACTTTACACCAGCCATGGTACACTTCGAGGAGGCCAAACCCTTAAACCCACTTCTCTACAAATTTTATTGTTATGGGTCCATTACATTTTGAGTCCCTACAATTAATATTTATGAAATATTTATCTATATATATATATATATATATAACCGAAGCATTTGAAGCTTCCACAATTTTCCACGTCAGCACAATATTTAAATATAATATAAAAACAAATTTAAAAAAAAAAAAAAAAACATAAAAACTAATGCACGGGAAGCCACCAAGTAGTAATATATAAATCTCTTAAAACCTAAACCTAAACCTAAACGTAAGGACAAATTAAAATAAAATAAAAATAAAAACTGATGCACGGGAAATTCAGCCACTAAGTATTAATATATATATATATATATATATATATATATCTTAAAACCTAAACCTAAGGACTAAGGCAACGTAGAAAGAAACATCAATGTGAGGGGGGAAAACTCCTTCAATTCGACATGGCCTTTTCTCCATTCAAGGTCATTAGCCGTTTAACTAGCAGACAACTAGTCTACATTGCTCCAATTTCCAAGAGAACGTGCACCACGTATGCGGTTAAAATTTGATGTTTTCATCAATTGAAGTGGTGGCCAGGTATGACATCTCTTTCTTCTTTAATTCTTATTAAAATAATATATATCATACTACATAACATTATTATTATTATTATTATTATACATCATATAATATATATAAAAAATAGAAATATAACATGATTTTTTGGGCTAAGCAAAACAATTGATCATTAACTTTTTTTTAGTAATTGATTATTTGATTAGATTTTTCATATATTACGATTTGTCTACTTTTTAGCAAATCTTTAATTTATTATTATTTTTTTATGAATAAATAATTTGTTATCTCCTTCTTTGTCACCCTTATATTTTTTTTCTCCTTTATTTTGATAAAAAAAATTTATTTTATGGGTTTTTATGTATTTTTTTAAATAGTGATTTTCATATATGAACCACCAAACCCTACGTCTATGAATGTATATGATTTAGTTTAAAGTTTAGACCCGTTAAAATTTATAACTTATTACTTTATGGGTTCTTGTACTTTTTTTCTTTTTCTTATATTTCTCTTTTGAATGGTCATATATATTTTTAATTGTTTCAATAACTTATTCTTTACTTATATATCTTTTTTGGCATTTTGGAAGTTTTAACATCTTAATTTGTGTTAGTTTTTGCAATATTTGAACATATTTAGCGTATTTCAATGACTATACCATGTATTATTCTTTTGAAGGTAATCAATTTTTCCTTTATATTTCTTTATTGTGTAATCATATACATTTTGTTTTGTTTCAAAAATTTATAGGAAGTAAATCTTATAATTATTTAATATTTTTTGGTCTTTCAAAAGTTTTAACATCTGAATTATTCTTTTAATGGTAATACATCTTTTTCTTATATTTCTCATTTGTGTAGTTACACACACACACACATATATATATATATATATATATTATCTAATTTGTAGGCTCTACATCTTTTGATTCCTTTCAATAGTTATAGCCATTGATTATTTTTTTGAATGTAACTCATTTTTCTTTTATATTTCTCTATTGTTTAATCATATATATTTTGTTTTGTTTCAATAATTTCTAAACCATGAATCATCTAATTTTTTTAATATTTTTTGGTCTTTCAGAATTTTTAATATATAGCTGAAATTTCATCATTGAAAATAACAAAATCCATGCAAACATTAAAATAAAAGTTAATGTTATATAAATATTAAAAATTTATAAATTAGAATAGTATTCCTGAATCCGGATTTACTTTATGTGAATAAAATATAGGATATTTTTTTCTCTTAATGTTTAAATGTGCATTTTTATACAGTATTCCTGAGTAGTTAATGTAAATCCATGCAATATATTAAAATATCTATGTTATTTTACAAATTTTGTGTAAGTCATTACACATTCAAACAACAACTTCTTCATCAAATTGTAACATAAATTAAAATCATACAAGAGCAAATCGTGCAATGGTATAGTTTTTTAATCAATTTAGAATTTTATAAAATTATTTTAGTCTACCTCACAAATAGGTAGGTTCCCGTGCATAGCTCGGGTTAGCGACTAGTTTATAAAATATGTTTATATACCTAATTGTACAAACTATATCAAAAAGTTCAAGGTATCCTAGCGGGAAGGACACGCGCAATCCCACCATTCGACCCAGGTTCCCCCTGCTAACCCTATTTTTCAGCATCTGTCTCTCACTTCAATAGCAGCCGTTCTCCTCTTTCCCTCTCCTCTTTCTGCATCTCTTAGAGAAACAAAAACCCCCGAAAGCCCTATTTCTGGTTTTGATCTGAGCAAAGACGTCGTCGTATCTTCACTCTTCATACCTACAAATCTAATCAAATTTGTTAGTTTTTTTTTTTTTTTTTTCATTAAAATCTCAGTCTTGTTAATACTATTTTTTTCTTCATTGTGATTTTTTTTTTTTAATAATTAGAAAGTACTTTCTTTGTTTTTTAAAATTTGCTTTTTTATTATTATTTTTTTTTTTACATACTTTAAGTTTTAATTTTAGAAATTCCGTAATTTTTTTTTTTTTTTTTTTTTTTGAATTTGGATTATGAGGTTTGAGTTTTTAAGGGTTTTGTGGACTCAGAATATTGACTTTAGAAATTTAAGTTTTTAAGTGATATTAGCTTTTTCTTTTTTTAATTATATGTGAAAGATATGAAATTGGTGCATTATTGTGATGGATTGAATCAGCTAGGGTATGGATTTTGATGACAGAATGGAATGTCGTTGGATGAGAACAGCTAGGAAGCTGTTCAAAGAAACCAAACACCTTTTACAGACTAAAGTTTCAGCTTTTGGCAACAGAACGGTATGTATTATTGGTTTGTTTACTGAATTTTTGGTAGCTATGATTGCTTGTTGGATTGTTAGATTGCTAGAATAGGTTGGATTGGTTTGAATATTTATGTAAAAGAAAAAATGGGTAAGTTATATTGTTCAATTTGTATTTTAAAATAATGAAATTTTGAATTCCTCAAATTTTTTGGACATGTCTTGAGTTATCTTTCTTACGTATATTGTTTCCTACCTTGTTTAGGATGAATTTGTCCATATATAAATCATTGAGGTTTCAAAGTTATTAATTTCACATTCTCATTCCAGCAGTACGCCAAAGATTAAAATTTAAGCGTGAACTGTGAAACTAATTAAAATTTTCTTCTTTCTTTCTTTTATTTATTTAAAATTTTCATCCCATTTCTTTTCAACCATAGGATTTTAGTTAAAATATTCACATAAACAAGGTGAACTTAAAATATAATTTAATTTTTCAAAAAAGAAAAAAAAAAAAACTAAAAAAAAGAAGTTACCCATTGATTGCTAAAGCACTGATTTAATCAGTGATACGCATAAAAAGTTCAAGAGAAGTATTTTTCTAAGTACTCGATAAAAATCCTCAGCATTTTTCTAAGGGTGATGAAGTATCCTATCATGAGATTTTAATGAAAATACTTGGTTTAAATTTTGAATATTAAAATGTATTGTTTTTGTCTTACAGTGGTGGTACATTTTTGTTCTCTTTTAACGTTTCTCCTATTTACCCTCATGAGCCACCAAAGGTCAAGTGTAAGACAAAGGTAATCAAGCATATCCAGTTCTCTAAAAATGTAGTACCTCAATACTCAATTTTCATTTACATCTTTAAAATGTAAAGACACCTCCACAAAATGAAGCAACGCAAATAAAAAATGGCTATAGCTCTTTGGATTTGGGTTATGTGATTGTTGGAGATAATATTTATTATGGTTGCATGGTTTCTTATGAATTTATGTAGATAAGTAGATTAGACATTGATTTGACATTGATTTGAGCACTCCGATGTTGATCAGATGCATGATAGTGAGAAGAAAAATAAAATCTAATATGTAGCTAAGTAGATTAGACATTGATTTGAGCACTCCAATGTTGATCAGATGCACGATTGCTTTGTGTTTGAAATTTTGTGAAAGGGCTTGGTTTGATTGTGAGCAGTGAGGGGTGTGTGACTGTTTTCTAAATGCACGCACTTTCTAATAAACATGGCTTGTACTACTAGTATTGCTTTGCCAGATATGCTCTCATCCTCAACTTCACAACATTCATCTCAAAATTCTTAGCCATTCTAGTCATATCTGCTAAAATCACTAAAAATATATACATATTTTTTTTAAGTAAATAAAAGTTTTATAACCTAAGAGAAAAAAAAATAATAATGTATGGACCAATAAAACAAACATTGATCCCTTGTGGAATTGACGACATAATTGACATATGATGATATGATATTTTACCAACCTTCCCCCCTTAAGAGGGTAATAAAATTGCTGATTGTTTTTTACTCTTTTAAGTGATAATATATATATATATATATATATATATATAAGATGGGTTCAAGTTACATCAGGTGTAACTCTTTAGAGTTACACCTTTTTTAAACCATTGGATTTAAGTAGATCCAACGATTAAAAAAAGATCCTCATTATTACAAATATTTTTATTAGAATCTCATTAATTACCCTCATTTATTATATTCTAAACATATCTCTAAACCCAAAAACGTTTGAGGTCAGTCTATCTCTCTCTCTCTCTCCTCCACCATTGCTCCTCCTCCATTGTTCCACCTCTACAGGTTGCCTGCAAAAGAAAAAAAATAAAAAATAAAAAATAACCAAGCCGAACAATGTTAATGGGTGTGCTACAAATACAACCATCAAATTTATTTTATTCATGACAGTCAAAGTCAAAACTCTCTGTTAGGACGCCTTTTCTCATAGATTATATATGATGATACTTAACAAACTGATTAGAAAGGTTGAGTTATTTTCATATACATACATACATACATATATATATATATATATATATATATATATATGAATTTGTTAGAATTGTTAGATATTGAATAGAGAGGAAAATGAAGAAGAATGAATATTTTTATGTTTGAACCCTGAAGGAAGTTGATAAGCACTTTACCTTGTATAGAATCCTAAATCATATATACTTTATTTGATTCATGAAGATTATGTGGTGATTTATTTTTTTTCAGTTTAATTAGGGACAAAATGGGCTTTTGCCCTTTTCAACCAAATTAATTAGCCTTATGCCCTCCTTCCCAAACTAATTAGGGAAATGCCCCTCTTTTAAAACTCGATTTTTGATAAATCGAGTTAGGTCCTATAGCGGCGTTTTTAAGGACCTATAGTGACGTTTTCAAGACCTATAGTGGCGTTTTGTAACTCGATTTATATGAAATCGAGTTATAGGTAAAAAAAATTAAAAAAATTGCCTATAACTCGATTTAATGAAAGTCGAGTTAAAAAAACGTCACTATAGGTCTTGAAAACGTCACTATAGGTCTTTAAAAACGCCGCTATAGGGCTCTAGATTTTTTTTTTTTTTTTTAACTCGATTTTGAGAAAATCGAGTTTTAAAAGAGGGGCATTTTCCTATTTAGTTTGGGAAGGAGGGCATAAGACTAATTAATTTGGTTGAAAATGGCAAAAGCCCATTTTGTCCATTTAATTAGTCTTAACTAAAAACTTTGAGCCATGATTAAATGAAATTGAACCTTGAACTGGATGCGATGTCACTCAGATACATACATCCTTCTTTTCGTTTTATTATTTGTTTTCTTTTTCAGTTTTAGATTGTATTGTTTTGTTTACAACGCACGAAAATCCTGATAAAGGTAATTAGGTGACAGCCTTTTCGATTTTGATTTCCTTGGTTCTAAAGCATTAATAGTTATTTTTTGTTTTGATATTTATCTTTTTCCTTTTGATTTCCTTTTCAATCACTTTTTTTTTTTTTTTTTTGGTTAGCGTTCGGCTTGTTTTTGTTTTTTTTTTTTTTTTTTCTCTTCTGCTGACAACCTGTAGAGGTGGAACAATTGTGGAGGAAACAGAGAGAGAGAGAGAGTCAAACTTCAAACGTTTTTGGGTTTAGAGATAAGTTTAGAATGTAATAAATGAGAATAATTAATGAGATTCTAATAAAAATATTTGTAATAATAAGGGTCTTTTTTTAATCGTTGAATTTACTTAAATCCAACGGTTTAAAAAATGTGAAACTCTAAAGAATTACACCAGGTGTAACTTGAACCCATCTCTATATATATATGGGACAAAATTGTTTTTTACCCTTTTCAAAAAAAAAATACAGTATTTTGCCCTCTTTCTCAAACTAATTAGGGAAATGTCCCTCTTTTGAAAATCAAGTTTCTCAAAATCAATTTAAACCCTATAGCAGCGTTTTTAAGGAGCCTATAGTGACGTTTTAAGGATTTATAGTGACGTTTTGTAACTCAATATACATGAAATCGAGTTATAGGTAAAAAAAAAAAAAATTGCATGTAACTCGACTTTATGGAAATCGAGTTACAAAATGTCACTATAAGTCCTTAAAACGTCACTATAGGCTCCTTAAAAACGCCGCTATAGGGCTAAATCGATTTTGAGAAACTCAATTTTCAAAAGCAAAAGAGGGGCATTTCCCTAATTAGTTTGAGAAAGAGGGTAAAATGCTGGATTTTTTTTTTTTGAAAGGGGCATTTGCCCATTTCCTCCCATATATATGTGTGTATATATATATAGTTATATCTTATATGTGCTTTTAATGATATATAGTCTTGTAGGCTAGAAATATATATATATATATATATATATATATCTTATTCCATGCTCTAATTGGATTAATAGCATAACCTGAACTACAAGTCTTGTAATCAAATTTGAGAAAATTATTTCTAAACATATTTTATCGATTTCTACCTTGACCATGATACTCAATTTTACCAAAAATAAAAGAAGTGACTATATGATTGGAATAATAATAAAAAAAATATTTGTATGCAATGCAATTGTATCAAAGATATGGGATCCTTGTAATAATAATAATTAAAAAAAAAAAAAAAAAAAAAAAAAAAAAAAAAAAAACCAGATATGGGATCCTTCATTTGTTTTTTTCCTGAATAGAGTTGAGAGATTATGGTAGAACTAGATCATCGATGATTTGTGTATTAGGCCAATTGATGATTGACTTATATTTCTAACCCCCCACTGAAATTGTAGTGTAAAATAATGAGGATTTTTTGGTCAATGTCACTAACACCCCCAATATATATATATATATATATATATATATACACAAATCTTATAATAAGTCCCTTTAATTAATAAAGAAAAAACCAATAGTTTCAAAGCAATGAATTAAACTTGTCACTATCTAGAGAAAATTGGGAATCCAAAGGAGCTTTTATTAGAAAGAAAAAAAAAAAAAAAAAAAAGCGTAGGAAATATTCCAAATAAAAAGAGCCAGCCCAATTGCCCTTTGCTCCACTTAGTATGTTTTCTTTTTCATAGCTGATTTATAAGTTACAAATATCAACACAATCAATTGTTTTTTTTTTTTTTTTTTGGCATGTTTTGCATGCTTAGTAACTAGGTCTCATGGATGTCATTTTCTTTTGAATAGACGGTAACAGTTTATTCTAAATGAGGAAGCAACCTAGCAATAGTTTCTTAGGTTTCCTCCACCCATCCTTTTGTAAATTCCTGTCACCGAATTATTTAAAAACAAAGTTTTGAATGGGTTTATATCTATAATTATTTATGGCTATGAATTTATTTTCTCGTGCTCAACCTGTACCATTCTAATGTAAAGAATTATTGTAGTTCTTTGTTTTTATGGATCATATTGTTTGAGTTTTGTGTTTTGGTTTATTATCATTTACTGCTATTGTAATTTTCTGTTATGCTTTGTGATTACTTAAGTAAAGCTATTACTAATCAAAATGTCATTACTCTATAAATAAGCTTGTTCATGAAGACTAGGAATCATCTTGCATAGGAATACAAAAAATTAAAGGAGGGACATAGATTACTATATATACTATATAGACACACATATAACCATAAACAAACAGATTTTCTTTTTACTTTAATTCCAACAAACAAACGAACTTAAAATTGTATGGGAATATCATGCAATTAAAGAAAGTCATAACTATAGCTAAGGATTATAGTAGTACCCAACAAAATTTTCCTTCTATGTAGGGAGTCCCGACATCATGGCACCAAATATGACTACCAATAGTTTTAAGGCTAATTTTCAATCATATATCAAAACTAAAACAAGCCTATACTGTGGTTCACTTGTTACATGGTTTTGGACAGGAATTGACCTAATTTACGTCATTTAAGTTATCATAGTAGTGAGTAATGGTCAATTCGCTTTTGCAGGAGTGGTAGCTTGTTTGAAGTTTACCTTCTTCTTTCTGGGGAAAACACTGGATTGCTAAAGGGTGAGTAAGATCTACTTCTTAATTCCCTTAAATTGTAAAATAATGTGTCCACATTACTGTTGTGGTGGGTTGTTGTTTCAATTTGTTGTCAATTTCTCAAATTTTGTGCAAGTAAATACATATAGTATGCTATGGTGGGCTGTTGTTTGGGAGTAAGCAGGTGGCTTACATTTTTGAAACTCAATGTGCAATGGTGAAATTGTAGACACTTGGGATGTATTATTTTGTATATATATAACATTCTAGACATTTGGGATGTAATTATTGATATGGTGTAATTAAATATATTTAGTATTTTGGTTTAATGTGGTATTGTATTTTCTATTGGAAAATATGAATTGTGGCTCATTACAGTTCCTATAAAATAGGTATTGGAAAATATGTATTGTAGGTGCATTATAAGTGCTAAAAAAATTTGTAAAAAATAAAAATAAAAATGACCTATCCCAGTGCTTTGAAAAGCACTGGAATAGGGTTTGGAAATTTTTTTTTTTTTTTAAATGACCTATCCTAGTGCTTTTGAGAGCGTTGGAATAGGTATTGCCTATGCCAGTGCTTTCAAAAGCGCTAGTATAGGCCTTTTAAATTTTATTCAGTCATGACCTATACCAGCGCTTTTGAAAACGCTGGCATAGGTAGTACCTATTCCAGCGCTTTCAAAAGCGCTGGTATAGGTTATATTCACATTTTCATAAAAGCTATCCCGACACAAGTAAAAACGTCGGAACAGGGTCTGAAAGCGCCGAGACCCATCCCAACGCTTTCAAAAAGCGTTAGTACAGGTCTGGCGACCCTATCCTGACATTCAAAAACCAGCGGTTTGAAGCGCCGAGAAAAAAAAACGCTAGGATAGGAATTTCGACCCTATCCTAGCGCTTTTTGGGGCTATCCCAGCGGTTTTGAAAACGCTGGGATAGCCCCATTTTTTTGTAATGAATGAAGCACTGGAATATGTAAGGAAGTGCGACCAATGTTAAAGGTTCGCACCAAACATACACCAACTGGGAGGAGTCCTTAATCCTCTATCCAGCCCTTGGCCATTCGCTCAATGGGGCTTAGACATTGTGGGCCCCTTCCCCAAGGCAGCAAGGAACAAGAGATATCTACTGGTCGGCACAGACTACTTCACTAAATGGGTTGAAGCCGAGCCCTTAGCGAACATCAGGGACATGGATGCCAAGAAATTTGTCTGGAAAAACATCGTCACACAATTTGGAGTCCCTCGTACCCTCATCTCAGACAATGGCCTCCAATTTGATAGCAAATCTTTTAGGAGATACTGTTGTGACCTGGGAATCACGAATAGATATTCTATCCCAGCCTATCTCCAAGGAAACGGACAAGCCAAGACCGTTAACAAGGTTAGAGTAAGCAGACTCAAAAAGAGGTTAGACGATACAAAGAGAAAGTGAGTTGATGAACTGCTACATGTCCTGTGGACGTATCGAACCACACCTCGCAGATCAACAAGGGAGACCCCCTTCTCAATTACTTATGGAGCCGAAGCTGTCATCCCCTTAGAAACTGGCTTCCCAACGCTGAGAACAAGTTCTTTTGACCTAAGCAGTAATAACAGATTGGTAGAAAAGAGCTTAGACCTGGTTGAAGAGAGGAGAGAAAACGCAATGGTTTAACTAGCATATTACCAACACAAGCTCAAGTAAGGGTTCGAAGCCAATGTGAAGCTGAAACCGTTGGCACCTGGTGACTTGGTGTTAAGAAAGGTCCTAGGAACCGCAAAGAACCCAGCATGGGGGAAGCTAGGGCTCAATTGGGAAGGACCGTATTGCATCACCTCAGTGGTTGGTATAGGAGTGTATTTTCTGGAAGACTTAGATGAGCATGTAATACCACACCCTTGGAATTTAAACAACCTGAAGAGGTATTATTATTAATAACAGTTTCCTCTATCAATATGTTCGGTCTTTATTATAAATGCGTTGTACTTCCTGTTATTCTTTTTTTTATAAGTGTTTAAACAGTACCTTAGTCATGCCTGAAGTCCTCGGACCAGATGCTTTGGGAAAATTAATACACTATGACATTCTTTATAAGTGTTTAAACAGAACCTTAGTCATGCCTAAAGTCCTTGAACCAAATGATTTTGGGAAATTAATACATTAAGACATTTTTATAAGTATTTAAACAAAACCTTAGTCATGCCTAAAGTCCTCGAACTAGATGCTTTGGGGAAATTAGTACACTATGACATTCTTTATAAGTGTTTAAACAGAACCTTAGTCATGCCTGAAGTCCTCGGACCAAATGCTTTGGGGAAATTAATACACTAAGACATTTTTTATAAGTGTTTAAACAAAATCTTAACTATGCATGGTTCCTCGAGTCACATACTTGGGGAAGGTTGACACCGTGATTAATGGCCTTAAATAAGTTCAAGTCCTTGTACTGTTATCCAAGTGATGAGCAAGATGAAGGTTGTCTCTCCCTTTCATTTCTCCCCAAAGGTATATGTATACTTCATTGCAGAGGATTCAATTCTCAATACAAATGTGTGTTAGACCTCTTTATTACTGGTACTTAATCAAATTACTTAGATTGCTATCGGCACACTATTGTTAAATTTTGTTAAGGGCAGTAGTAATGAGCTTCGAAGCACACAACAATAAAGGTACGAAAGATAAAAAGAAAAGCATTTCTCATTCAACAAAAAAGGGAATACAATGTCTGAGGGCAAAATTACATTACAAAAAGTTATATATATATATATATATATAAAATATAAAAATAAAATAAAAAAAAGAAGAAAATCCTATATCTGGGATTCTAGGCCTTGTCTTGGGGAGGGTCGTTCTTGGGATCGGCAGCCTTGGAATGGACATCATCAGCTTTAGACTTAACCTCTGCATCCTTGGCCTGGGCGACCATATCCCTGATTGTAAGGGTGTCCTTGGAGGGCTTGTCCTTCATTGGTGGCTAAGCCTCTTTACCCATTCCAACCCCTTCAGGAACTTTGGCTACTCTGCTTGGGAGGAGGGTCCGACTCAGGAATTTCTCAAATATCCTCTAGGAAGAAGATGTTCTCGGCCCTCCTCAACTCAAAGTTTGCAGGGACTCCCACTCGATCCATTGCCACTGCCCCCAAGACTTGGTGCAGTAGTCCCTGCATACTACGGCCACCTCCTCTGACAGCCGAGTCTCCGTGTCCACCCCACTTTCGTAGGATGTCTTCACTGCGGCCTCAGCGGCTTCCCTAGCCACCCGAACTGCATCTTTGACTCTCTGCAGCTTTGCCTTAAGGTCCAAAACTGTTTGTTTCTCGATGGCCAGGTTTAGCTTTGTTGTGTAGAGCAATTTGCACTGGTCCTCAGCTTGGGCTTCAGCGGTTTTTAGGTTAACCAAGGCACTCAGGCACTCCTTGTCTGACTCCTTCAGCTTGTTGGTCAGTTTTATGTGCTCCTTCATAAGGGCTCCCAGCATCTTCTCAGCATTAACACGGGAGTGGGCCTCAGCATTAGCTTCATCGTGAGCATTCCTGACCCATTCCTCGGCTACAAATACTTGTTAAGTGACCTGCATGATAATAGCGAAGTGGTTAGGTATATATAAATGTGAATAGATGTACATCTAAATTTTTGACGAAAAAAAACGTCAATTGGCTTACCATTGTGAGATCCTTCTTCAATGACATGAAGAGATCAGCTTGGCTGGTACGCCTGAGGCCTTCCATGTCTCTGGGGAGGAGAAGAGGTTGCTCTAGAGCCTCGGCAAGGAAGGGGGTGTGCCCCCTTTGAGACTCCCAGAGCGTGGCATCCCAAGGAATGGGAGCACCCTCAACCTCTAGTCGAGGGGCCTAGGTGCACTGACCTCGGTGTACTTCAACGTCATCCCGGCTTTCCACCGATTTAGCCCTCTTATCCTTGTAGTCCTTGGATTTCTTCTACTGCTTGGCGCCCTTTTAAGGTCCCACCTCACCTTCCTCCAAGTTCTCAACTAGCCTCTTCTTTCTTAAGTCTGGAACGGCCTTCAGTCCGAGGTCAGCTAGGAGCGAAAGGGGAGAAAAAGGAAGATTAGGAGTAACCTAGGTCTTAGGGACTTCTTTCGAAGCTTATCCCTTGTTCGTGTTGGCCATTAGGCCCCTTAAGCCGGTCCTTTGCTTCAGGTCCGTGCCTTCTTCTTCGACTTCTGAGCTGGTATCGATCCGAGCAACTATCAACCTCTATGAGTACGCAGCAGAAAAATTGGTCAAAATCAACTTCAAAGTCTGAGAGTTCTACTGGCCTTGTTAGCCCTTCATTTTCCTCGTCAAAGCGGAATCAGTTAATCTCGGCCTCAAGGGATTAGTGTGTGGGAGCTATCTCCTCTCTTGGAGTGCCTACCTCTTAAAATACGCATTGAATAGGCAGCTGGATGGGCGGAAGGTCTCTCCGAGACAAAAACCCCAACTTAGTGGTGTCTATCTGAGCTAATCTAGAGCTTCCAGCCCTTATTACCTGGCCTGTATCCTGAAATATGTGGGACAGGGATACGTAGTCCAAAATCAGGTGAGCGGCCCGTAGTTATCCGTCTTTGCTCACAAATATCTCCGACCTCAGAAGATAGTTGAGAGCCGGAACGTTGGTCAGGCTAATCCTCAGAGTAACGTGGCTTTTATCTGCAAAAACAACTAAGAAGGAAATCGTGATCAGACCAATGAAAATTATCATCAGAAGAAGACTAAGTGTTAAAAATGAATAAGAATAGAAGGGCTAAATCCCTTGCCTAGAGAAACTAATCCTAGGGTACCCCACCTGGCTCTCTTGCCTGAGATGGGCAAGGAAAACCGTTATGCCACTCCCTGAAAGCGACCAGATAATCATCCTTCAAGCCCTTGTTGGACTTAGGAAGGCAAGATATCAACCTAACAACGTCAAACCAGGACTTGAGGTAATATCCTGCGCTAGTAAGGGAATGGCACTCGTACATATGAACGACGCCGTGCCATGTGAGCCCTAAGTTCATTTGGTCATTCAGAGCATCTACACACCCTAGGACTCTAAATAGGTTGGGAGCGCACTGATGGGCACACGGCCTGTGATTGAGCAGGTAGTCTCTGGTTATCCTACCCATGGGAAGTGTCATTCCTCCCTCTATAAAGGCAATCATCAGAATGACAACTTCACCCCCCCCCCCCTTTTATCTGTGTATATTCAATCTGGGGGACAATATTGTAAGCCCACTCCCTATGGGATATGGTATTTGGCCCTAAAACCCTCCATACCGGTCGGAGAGTCTACTAAGTGTTTGAATCTACCCATCTAAGCAGACGTAGATGACGCAAAGGAAATTTTCTAAAAAAGACAGAAGGCCGAAAAGGATGGCCAAGGAGAAAAAGAAATTTGGAGGAGATAGCTACTTACAAAAGCAAGTGAGTGTACTAAAATCTGAACCTTTAGGAAAATATTTTGGTAATTTCTTAAGGAAAGGAGTTAGGAAAACTCAAGAGTATAAGGAGTTCAGTGAGTTGGAGTGCTTGAAATCTCTTAAGAACTTGAAAATTTGCAAAGTAAAGGGAGAACAATTTCCCTCGAGGCTTTATATAAAGGGAGAAAATGAGTGGAAGTTATCCTGCTCAAAATTCCAAGAGAAAGATCAGCCGTTGGATCTGCTCCTCGCCATTAAATCTGGGGAACAAAGCGCCACCTGGAATAATTAATGACGCCTCGCGGGCTTCGAAGCATCAATAGCAATCATGGGACGTGCGAAATGGTGACCTCACACGTGTAGACTAGAGAAATGAATGGTCTTTTCTCTTAAAAATCAAAACCCCACTTTTTCTACTAGGATGAGAGGGAAAAACTGGAGTTTTTAGGGGCTATTGTAGGGATATGGGCCCAGAATTATGTATTGGGCCTTGGGCCTTATCTGAGAACATTGGCATGTCCAAGGAGGGATAAAAATTATGATGGATCCCAGTTTAGAGTCTTCTAATTATGAAATGAGTGGAAGGCGGTTCGAGGAGGAATTCCTCCTCGGACATGATAAATACGGCTCAAATATGTATTCCAATGATCAAGGTGACCTTCTAGGAGGCTCCCGTGATAGGGACAAACATCATGAACATACAAGAAGGAAGGAAACCCAAAAATATCTAAAGGAAAGCTGCTACCACCGCATTAAATGCACTGCAGCTACTTTTCTAGCCACATTTATGTGGAGAAGACCCCTGAACAGTACTGCCTTGGCTACCGCAACTCACAAAGAGTCAAAATGGGTGTCTGATAGGACACGTACTCGAATAAGGGCGCAAATGATCAACAAATGTAGGGTCGAGATGGTCCAAAGGGAGATATATAATGCAAGAGACCCTCCATGAGAAAGGAATCGGAAAATCGAGAAAGAAACACTGTAGCAATCTAGAACCAAACTTGTAACAACGCTTCAAAAGTAATATAAAAGAATCAGTCTCCTCGGACTTGGTCGAGGAAGTTTTTCTTTAAAGAACGTCTATAATCTTTCTTCCTTTGTCGTCAAAATCCGTTGACTTGTTGCCTAACTCACTAAAGCCCAGTTTTCCAACCCATTTTCTACAAATTTATTGTTTTGGGCTTTTTGGTCTGGAGTCCATACACCATTTAGGCAAGGAGTTCAAATCGGGTGCTTACAATACAAATCTGTTTTTTATGAAAAAAAAAATACAAATCAAATTTTTATTAAAAATACAAATCCGTTTTTTATGAAAAAAATAATGATCAGATTTTTGTAAAAAATACAAATTAGTTTTTTATGAAATAAAAAATACAAATCAAATTTTTATTAAAAATTCAGATCCGATTTTAGTTTTGAAAAACATGGAGAAAAATATAGATCGGGATTTAGTTTTGAAAAAAACATAAATTAAATTTATATGAAAAATATAGATCTGGTTTTAGTTTAAAAGAAAAAAAAAATGAAACTTTTGTGATAGATTTTCTTACAGATCTAAAATCTTAAGACGAAATTTAACCCTAGATGTGCATGTTAATCAATCAACACATTAAAATTTAAACTAATCATGTGAATTTTTTGAAAGTAGAAAGAAAGCATGCAATAACATATTAAAAACATGGCTATCCATACAAGAAGTAAAGACATATTCATAGAAGATGAAGCAGAGAGGAGAGCATGTTTATGGAAGTAAAATAAAAACAAAATCATGTTTATGGAAAGTAAAGTAAGAGCATATCTGCATGAATGTATTCTACAAGAGGGGATTATTTTAGAAATCAAAGAGAATGAATCTCTTTGAGATCTAAAATATGGTCACTTAACAGAAAAGAAATTCCTAAAGTAGAGCTTCCAGAATTTCTTAACGTAAGGGGAGAGAGGTGTGCTAATTTCTGATTTTTATAATCTATTTATAGAGGTTTTGTTCTTAGAAAATAAGCTAGATTTGTTCAGATACAAATTAGGTTGAATTTTTATCCATAAAAAATCGAATCTGATGTGTTTTAGCTTGATCTGAAAGTTTTTGGACCGGATTTGGAACCCGTGCCAATTGGCACTCTTGAGTGCTCGGCCTAGTTTTCTCTTTTGGTTCATTTTGGACTCCTTTTTAGGGATTTTTAGAGTCAAGAATTGCACTTGGACGTATTTTCAACTCGTATTCCACAATAAATTCCTTTTAATTTGATAATTAGATCCTTAAAATAATAATTATCTGAAAGATAATTATTTTTTAAAAAACTCAATTTTCAACAACTCCCTTATTATCTAATTATCCATTTTATTCATATGCAACCAAACTTATCTCTTATCAAATCCAACAACCAATCTCATAAATTGTCTAATCAATTTTAATTGTTGACCAATCAGAATTAATTTTAATTAATCACATGTGATCAGCTTCGCCCACATACAATGCATGCAGACCATGAAAACTTGATTTTGTGATATCTTTCAATCCAACAGTCCGATTTGGGAATCGGGCATATCGTCGCAATCGTTAAAGTCTCAAGATCATTTTTGTGATATGTGATGGATGATTTAATGCATGAAATGCAATTATGATTTTTGGGTACTTAGAATGATCATCTCAGTCATCTTCCAAAAATTAAATTATGGGTGCAAAATTGAGTGTCTACAGAATGCCCCTTATTGACAGAGCTTGAAAAGCAAATGTCAATGTAAGACAAAGAAACCGATTTTGCTAACCACGATTTAATCGAGGTTGATTTTCAAAGATTTCCTAGCCCTAGAACCTAGAACCTTGGGACATAGAATTAGTATTTTATTGTCTTACAAAAAATGAGAAATGTTGACATCTAGTCTGCTTAATGATTGATGAAACTGTGTAGAGGCTTGAATGTCGATGTTTGAGAACCATATATGCTTAATTTGAAACTTGGGTGACTGAGAACTCTATCTGCTTAATCTGGTGGAATGATTGAGAACTCTATCTGCCCAATCTAGTGGAATGATTGAAAACTCTATCCGCTCAATTGGAAAATCTTAAGGCAACCGAGAACTATATCCGCTCGATCTGGTAGGACTATTGAGAACCTATCCACTCAATCTGCAAATCTGGGGTGACTAAAAACTATATTCACTCAATATGACAATTTAGAGACAACTGAGAACTATATCCACTCAATCTAGAAATCTAGAGGTGACTGAGAACTATATCTGCTCAAACTGGAAATCTGGAGGCAACTAAGAACTATATCCGCTCAAATTGGAAATCTTGGGCAACTGAGAACTATATCCGCTTGATCTAGTAGGACGATTGAGAACTCTATCCGCTCAACCTACAAATCTGGGGTGACTAAGAACTATATCCACTCAATCTGAACTTTCCTACAATGGACAAAAAATTCAAATTAGAATTTTGATGATTGAGACTTTATCCTCTCAATTTTTTGGGGATGTGGAATTTTCCTTTCCTTTTTGTTTCACCAAGATAATCAATTTTATCCTTGTGAAATTCCCTCTCTTTCTTCGAAAATCTCTCTTTTTTTTTTTTCCCCTTTTTTTTTTAAGTCTAACCCATTAATTTTTTGAAAATCCTTGAGGCAGAAATTTAGAAAACAAATTTCCCTATATCCTCTTATTTTGCTTCAAAAATCTCTCTCTTTTTTTCTTCTCATCATTCTTTCTTCTTTTTTTTTTTTTTCCTTTTTTTGAAAATCAATAAAGAATTCTTAAAAAATTCAAAAACAAATTTCCCCCACTTTCTTTTCATTTTTTTTTTTTTTTTTGGATGAGTTAACTCAAGTTTAACTGAGTCAACTCAATCAAACTTGACTTGACTCTACAACTCAAAGAAAAAGGCCAAGGGGGGCCGAAATTTTGGCCCACTTTTTTTTTTGCTTCTTCTTCCTTACACTTCCTCTTCCTCCATTGTTACTATTTTAAGCTCCATTCCCCTTGCATTTTCTCTTCTTCCACACCATTTCTTTCTTAGAAAATCACTTCTCTAAACTTCCAAACTTGATTTTTATCATCCCCTTGAATTTTTTTTTTTTTTTTTCTGATCCTTAAGTTTTTGTGCGTCTTTGAAAACCCCATTTTTTAAACCCATTTTCAAACCTTCATCTTTTATCTTCCATGGCATTTCCTCCTGGACCACCCAAGTTCCTTACATTTCATGGGAAGAGGTATGACCCATCAACAGAATGGAATAATGAGGAGGGACTTCTTCAAAACCCATTCAATAATGCTCCACATCCATCCAACAAGAACTTCAAGGTGAGCTTATTTTTTGTTTTTGTTACACTACAAAAAAACTGGACTATTGCAACAGGCCAAAACCGCTGCAAAAGCCCAGAAAACCACCTTTAAAGGTCCATTTCGCCTATTGCGGAAGGGGCTATTGCGGCAGTTCTACCCGCCACCATTGCGTAGTCGCAATAGCTCTATTGGGGCGGTAACAAAAAAATGCTGCTATAAATGCACCTTTTAGTGCATTTTTGGTTTTTTGCGGTGGGCAGAAAACCGCCGCCATATAAGGTCAAAATTCGTGTCAATTGACTTTTAGCGGTGGGTTATGCTCGCCGCTATTGGTGTCCATCTTTAGCGGCCTACTATAGGGCATTTTTTAAATCATAATATATGCACCTTTAGCAGCGCATTTTGACCGCCACTATAGGTTTTTTTTTTTTTTTCTTCTAGCTTGTATTAAAACCACTATTTTTTTTTACAAAACTATTACAAGGAACCTATAATAGTTTTAACTCTACTAACACAATACCACAAATGCAACTAATTAACTACACGACAAATGTCTCCAAACTAACGTAATATTAACATAGAAATATATTATTAAATACATATAACATTGTCTATAACCATTATCAAAGTTCCAAAGTATTTAAACAAATCCTTCAACACTTTTGCAAGAAGAATCAATAGTCCCAACTCCACGCCTGCTGGTAATAGTATACTTAGTACTGGTCACTCGTTCTGCAACTTTATGCTTCAACCTGGCCACATCTGCTTCGGCAAGTGCAATCTCCTCTAGCTCAGCCCTTGTCTTCACATCAGTTTAAAGTCATAAGCATGTGTTATACAAGCATTTAACATGAAAGGGAAAAGAAAACTACCTTAAGATCTATGCAAACCTAGAATCCATGCCACATGAACTGGAAAATTGTCTAGAAGACATGCTCAAACCGACTTCAAGTGCAGCTCTAAGATCTCTTTTAGCTTGCAACTACTCTTGCAATCTTGAAACCTATAGTCATTTAAAATTCAGAAGACACAAACGAAGTAAAAGGTGCAATTAATCTATGGTATTAAATATGCTCCACATGAAAACAGGCAGGGTTGATATGGCTTCAACATATAAGTGCTTGTGTGTTAAAAACATGCAAAAAATAAAATAAAATAGTTACTTATGTCATACATTGATGCTACAATTACTTTTCTTCAAAGGAATACTAAGGAAGGTCAAATTGAAAAATAAGCCAAATTCTTAAAATGTAACTAATTCAAACACTAATGTATTAAGAGAACTTATTTATCACAAATTTCAAATATCTTAACTTTGCACCACTCTTTAACTTTCAAAATTCTAGAAATTTGTGCAAAATGCACTAACATCTAACACGCCAATGTGCTGGAATGTATGAAAGGGCTCTCTTGTGTTCGTTAGGCAGCTAAAATGGCAGTTGATCTCCAAACAGGAGTACCATGGGTCATGCGCAAAGCAAACTGATGCTCCTGATCCAGTGGTTAGTTTTGCTTCTCAACTAGGACTACTACTTGTATTTATTAGAAACTCACCTGCTAATTTCAAACTATTCTCTTTGCTATATTGCAAGATTCAACTAATTGAATAATGGACCATGTTTTGCTTGTTCATTTAACAAATTAAACATGCAGATTAATACATGCAACAGGATGAGATGTGGAGAAACTTTTGGAGGACCCAACTCACCAAATAAGCCATCATTGTGGACAGAGAATTGGACATTTTAGTATGATCAAATTTCTGTGTTGTTCCATTTTTTAAGGGCAGGGGTTTTGAGTTAATTAAATTCCATTCAATTCTCTAGAGGAGTGAAAAGGAGCATTAATTCAGCTAGTGGAAACATTCTTAGGTTCAAATTTCACTAATAAGAATCAACAAAAAAATCAAGTTTGATACAAAAATAAAGTATGTGAAGGGTTTAGTCTTTATGGCTGTTCAATAATATGCTTCTTGTAAAAAGTAAAGTTCTTGTAGTTCAATTGTATGAAACTATGAGATTATCACATTAGCTTATATCTAGTACAATGTATGAAACTATGAATAAAGTGCCAAATAGATTTAAGAAGAGGCTAGTGAGCTAAATCCACAGACATGAATCAACATTAGACAATATTCATCTAAAACAAAAAACAAAGGCAAAAAGAGAGAGAGAGAGAGAGAGAGATTATCAAGTGACTAAACAATTTCAACAAAGAGAACCATACATGAAAACCAAGTAGAGAGACTAAAAATCAAGCAAAGCTCCACTTCAACTAGAAAGATTTCTAGAAATAGAAAAACTACGAATGGCTTTTAAATAAACTAACCAGTTTCAAACAATTTTGAACAATTTTAAGGAGAAGAAACTAACCAGATAAAGGTTTTGAAACTCTAAGACTCATCATCACTTGACTCATCATCATTGGACTCATCGTCATTAGACTCATAAACATCATTGCTAAGCTCTTCATCATCAATAAAGTCTTGTTCAAGCAATTCATCCTCACTAATCAATGGTGTATCATAAATGGTTCCATCTTCATAACTCGAGCCTAAACATAGTTGTCATTTGCATCATCACATGCATCATCAATAGTTACATTGTAAGGGACATTCTCAAGATAGGTACCCACTTCATCATCATCATCATCGTCATCATAATCGTCATCATGTGAAGTATTAATACCAACATCAAACACCTCCCTAGGTTTTGTTTTGACCACCACAGCCTAATCTTTATGTCACAAAGTTTCCACATAAAATGCTTGTGAAGCTTGAGATGCTAATATATAAGACTCGTTAATCAATCGACCACCTAATCCGTGTGTATCAATCATGAAAAATTGACAAAGGGAAATCCAAACTCATTTTTTGCATCCTCTCCCACTAATAACGTCAACCCATTGACATTTGAATAGTACATATCGGTACTTATTAAAGTAGTTCAACTCAATAATATCGATTAGTACACCATAATAAGTAGCACCACCTTCAGTAACAACACAAACTCCATTGTTTTGAGTTTTCTTAGTTGCTTTAGAGCCTTTGGTGCAAAAATTTACACCATTTATAACATAACGCTTGAATTGTTTTACTTCATTATCTAGATATCAAGCAAGGCATATGACTTTATCAGAGAGTATCTTTTTCTCTGATGCATCCATTGACATCACCTAATATAGACAATAACATTTATTATAAGCGTGCTATCTAAAGTGTTACAACCAAGTTTTATATATAAACATTGACATCCTTTGGTACTCCAACCTGAGATATCACCATATGCAGGAAAACCATTTATGGTCCACAATAATGCAACATGCATTTGGAATGATTTTTTGGAAGACACATCAAATGTTTTTACTCCAACATCCCATAACTCCTTCAGTTCTTCTACTAGGGGTTGTAAGTACACATCTATATCGTTCCCAAGCGAGGTTGGACTGAGAATCAATAATGATAGCATGAAAGAATACTTTTTCATGCACATCCATGGAGGGAGATTGTATGGGATCAAAATGACAAGCCATGTACTATGAGTACTATTCATATTTCTATACAGGTTGAATCCATCAGCTACTAATCCAAAGCTCGGATGAGAACTCTATGTACTTAGAGTCGAATGATTTCCAAGCTTCAGAATAAGCAGGATACCTCAGTAACCCGTCATTCACATGACCTTTGGCATGCCACTTTATATGATTGGCTGTTTCAGGAGACAAATAGTCATTGCAATCTTGGCTTTAAGGGGAACCACCGTAGGATCTTTGCAGGTTTCTTTTTTTTTTTTTTTTTTTTCCTTGGAGGAAGTTGACCTTTAGACTTATTACTTTCTTATCTTGAACGGTTACAGTTCGGACAAGCTTCAAGATTGGCATTCTCCTTCCAATATAAAATACAATCTTTAGGACAAGCGTGAATCTTCTCATAGCTCAAGCCCAAATCCTTAATTATCTTCCTAGCCTCATAACAATCTTTTAGCAACTTAGCATTTGAAGGAAGAAAATCAAGCAAAAAATGCCGCAACATGGTAAATGATTTGTTGGTCTAACCATTAAGACACTTCATGTGGTACAAATGCACAATGGCTGACAATTTGCTAAAATGCTTACAACCTTCATAACAAGGTTGATTAGCATCTTCAAGCAATTTCATAAACTGAAGTGCAACTTCATTAGGACCTTTTACAGGACCTTTTATGGGTTGTTTCACAATAGGGACTTCTTCCATTGGCCTATACACCATATCTTGTATGGGGAACATGTCAAGCAACATGTCACGAAGATCGGCATACTCTATCGGGTTGTCTTGGACATGACTATTAGGAATTTCAGAAGAAGTCTGTGCAGATAACGATTCCCCATTAAAAACCCAAGGGTTATAACCCCTACAAATCCCTTTTGACACTAAGCGAGCCCGTACGACATCTATAGGCCACAAATTTGTATGCACACATTGTTTACACGGACATGAAATCGTTCCATCCGTGTGTGCATAGTTAGATGCAAAATTCAGAAACTGTTGGACTCCATCTAAATATTCTCACGACCGTCTATTAGTAAGTTTCATCCAAATCCTATCCATTGCTATAAAGTGGTTTACAAGAAATACCTATAATGTCATTTCATGAAAGCACAAAGCAAGAGTTAACACACATTTCATTTACACAATTTCATTTTAATTTGAGAAACAAATCATCTTTAATCATTCACTTTCAGCTATGTTCCTAACAAAACAATGAATTTAAATGCATAGAGAAGTTATCAATACATTTGGTAACTATAACATCATTACTAGCAATAGCCTAAAATGAATTAATCAAATAAAAACAACTCAACAAGAATCATCCAATACTACAAAAAACAGTCAACATTTCCAATATCAGCTAAAACCACCTTATTACTCCATGCAAGCCACCTGTTTGCCCCAATTTAACAACCCACCACAACCAGAGAGAGAGAGAGTGAGAGTACCTTAATTATTTCACCAACTTCACTTACTTTGCAAGCAATTAGTTGTATCTATACGAGATCAACGGGCCAAATGCTGCAAAGTGTCAACAACAGGATTGGACTAGCAATATTAGAAGGTAAAGTATCACAAATCTGTAAGATAATCCACTTCATATATTAAGTTACTACTAATTACAGTATTAAAGTTTGAACTAGCAATATAGTGTTTTTGGAAAGGAAGTAAGCATTGTGTAAAGAAGGGGATCCTTGTCATGGTTCACCAAGTTAATAATGAATTATAGTAATGTGCATTGAGAATAATAAGATAGTCACTTATCTTCTTTTCTTTTTTTAATTATGCTAATAAGATTAGTTTGGAAGTCCAGGACAAGGCTTAAGCCTACATGTCTCTTGACTTATGTGATTGAAATTAATTTCCAAATGAGGGCACGTAAACAAACTCCTAAATGGGTTTGTAAGTATTGATGAGAATACTTATATTACAAATTTTTTTCTAGTGTATACGTCATAACTGGGTAATTTTTTATTTTAATTTGATAAGTAAAATCTGAAATTAAATCTGGGTAAAATTTTAAAGCATTAGGAAATATGGAAAGCTTTTGTTTTGACAATCTAATGGCCTTATGGTGAAACTCTCTTGAAGAATCAATCAAAGAGTTCCCAAATAACATTTCCACTTACTACAAGAATGGGTAGAGGGTGAAGTCATGGTTCAAAGGAATCAAAACCCACTAGCTACTGCACTTATTTGTGGTAATACCTGATATAGTAATAATTGGTTAAATTCAAAACGATCAAATTGAAGTCTCAACTCTGAACTATCAAGAGCTGTTATTGATGGTGCACCAAGACGGCCTTCGCAGTTTTAATGCTTAGGATCATTCCATGAGTTGGAAAACAAATATAGGTGCAACCTAACTTGCTTCTTGTTCTATTTTCTATTTGAGTCTGTACCAAAAAAACCTATATTGTATTGGGACAATTTATAATGCTAATCCTTTCGCAATTTCTTTGTAAAATGTAACATTATGTTCGGTAACATAATAGGATACAATAAGGTTCACATGACAGAGGACAACTTTTGACATTCATAAGCAGCAAACTTTCATTGACCCATGTATCTACGTGCTAGATAACTAAAATGCTGTCAAGTTCACAGCTGAGATACTTAATCTACCTCTACCTGACTAACCTGAAATGATCTTGCACCAAACACCAAAGCTCAAAACCAAATCACTTACATGACACTTTTAAGCTCATTCAAACTTTCAAACAAAACTTAGAACCATCACATTTTTGTATAGTATTCACCATCATATCTCCAACATAAAAATTTTGCAATTCTTGAAAATCATATAAGAAAGATACTTTTAAAACTTCCAAATTCTGGTATCATTTTCATTTTGTTCAATTAATCAACAAGCACAACTGACATTGTTAAAGAACAAGCTCCTCATGCCAAAATTCAAATGACATTTCTCATATGCAAAATACAAACCAACAATTTATTCCATTACTAAACATTACTAACCCAACAATTTAACAAATGCTGTTTTTAGGTCAGTTTAATTTCAACAATAAAAAATAAATAAATAAATAAATAAAAGCGGCTTGCAAAAAGAAGTAAATACACTTTTCAAAGTAAAAAAAAAAAAAAAAAAAGTGGGAGAGAGATACCTGAAGAAATTGAAATTGAGATATATTCCAATCATTATGCTTCAAAAACCCCAAATTTTCATTCAAAACAAAAAAAAAAAAAAAAAAAAAAAAAAAAAAAAAAAAAAAAACTGTTAGTTGGTCTATGAATTTACATAAAAAGAAACGAGCAAGAGAGAGAGAGAGAGAGAGAGAGCTCACTACGTCTCCGATGATTCGAGTTAAACATTCCTTACACCGAGAAGCACCGATCAAAAATAAAAAATAAAAACAAAAAATGAAGGAAAGTTAAAATGAAACTTACCAAAAATGAGTGAAACCGATGAGTGGGTTAGCTCGGATTGAAAGCTTCGGCGGTGAGTGTGAAGATGAAGTGACAGCGGTAGCGACAGAGATGAAGTGACATCGGCGGAGATGGAGATGAAGAGAGGGTTTTAGAGAGAGTGAGAGTTTGGAGAGAGTGAAAGTGAACAAGTGGGAAAAGTGAATAATTGGGAAAATGAAAACCTAATAAGATGGAAGACGGAAAAAAACAGAGGGAAAGGGAAATTTTAGGGCTGGAGATTTAAAGGTCTATAGCGGTGGGTAAGAAGAAGCCCCGCAAAAAGGAGTCCCTATTGCGGCGATCATGCAAAACGCCGCTACAGCTCACATATTGCAGTGTTTTTCTCTACTGCCGCTATAGTATCCGCTCAAAATGATATATTTATTGCGGCGGGTTTTTGGAGTGTCACTATATCTCAAATTACCGCCGCTAAAACATATATATTATGGCAGTTTTATGTCCTGCTGCAAAAGACCATAACTATAGCGACAGTCCCGAAAAACGCCGCTATAGGGATATTAAGCTTTCCTTAAAATAGGGATAAAGCAAAGAAAAATAAGCTTAAGGCACACTCGTCTAAACAATGGATGAGAGAAAGCCTGAAGCGTATTCATCCAACCAATGGACGTGAAAATGCGCGCACGTAGGAATATTCAAAATCCATGGATAAGTATAACTAGCTAAAACAATCCAATCTTTGGACAAGTAAAAAGCTGGAAATGTCTTGCCTAAAAGATGAGTCCTATGGATGAAAAATAGAACCAGCTATCAAATCTTTGGACAATTAAAGCTGGTAAAACCAATGCCATTCGTAAGACGAGTTATGCTTGCAGAATTTAAAGAATGGTGATGACGAACATGAGGAGATTCTTATCATGGACGAAGCAAATGCCTTCATGAGTGGACAGACCACACTTGAAATCAATATAATGGATGATGTAAATAAAGAAAAATTCGTCCATACAATAACATATTCAGTAGTAAATGAAAAAGTGATGGAAATAAACATTCATTCATAAAAGCTTAGAAAAGGTTAGACGACCACCGTCCAAAAACCCTTATAAAATAAAGCCTAAAAGGTAACTGTCTGGAAGCTCGTCCTAAATATTATAGACGAGTAAAATGTACTTAAGTAACTTCAAACAGTCCAAAACAACGAACCTTATAAAAAAAAGAAAGGAAAAAAGAGAAAGGGAAACTAAGATGCTAAAATTTAACTTTCACTGAGGGGGGGTCATCTCCAATGTTAGGCTCATCCTGGGCAAGCTGAGTGGTGGCATCATCTTCAATATTCACATCTTCAAAGCTTGTCTAGAGGAGAGAGCTTGCAACACCAAGGTTGAGCTTGATGGAGCTAAAGTCAACTTCAAGGAAGTCTTTCATAGCGTCCATGCGAAAGTCTTCAAAGCCAGCCGCGTAGTTGGTGTCCAGCAGATCAGTGAACTGTTTGGAAGCTCTGAACTCCACTACCGCGCCTTCTTTTGCCTTATTAAGCAGGGTACTCAACTCATCATTCCTATTTTCAAGGTAATCAAGACGAGCGTCCTTCTTAACAATGTCAACTCTGAGCTCTTCAATGAGGTTCTGCAGCTCCTTGGCCTCATCTCTAGCCTTGGCTTCCACCTCAGCCCACCCCTTGCTGTCATTCTTGACCTCCTGGATCCTCGTCTCAAGTAAGATCCTCGTCTTATCTATTTTCGTGGCCTGCCTAGACGCAGTGATGAACTTTGACATTGCCAACACAAGTGATTAAAAATTTTGTTAGAAAAAAATATATATACATATATATATATACACATATATTACTATGATAAGACAAGGTAAAAGTAATTACATACCTTGAAAAAATCATGAACAGCAGAGTGCTCAAATTCTCTCAAAGACATGTCATAGCACGCAGCAACGTCCTCGCTAGTCATAGCCTTCTCAAACCTTTCCTAAGCCAAATCCTTGCTTTCAAGAAGGTTTATAGGAACCCTCTGAGAAGGCTGTGTGATAAGGTAGGCACAACAGTTTTGGATAGAGGAACTCTAGCAAGTTCAGACAAATCTATATCCTAGATTTGAATGGACGACTGCTGAGAGGTAGAAAGAGTAGGAAGGCCAGGCTTGGACAACCTATGCTTCGCTCTCTTCTCCTTGCAACGGCTAGGAAGATTTTCCAAGTCAATTGCCTTTGATAAATTTTTTCTTTTATCCCCAACAGCAGGACGAGGTTGAGATTGGACCTCCTGCCTAGTTGCCTCGTCCACCACCTCCTTGCCTTTATTTTCTTTCATGGTTGCCACCCCTGAAAAGAAAAACGTTAGTCACTCAAAAAGTGATATTAAAATAAACTCTTAAAAAAAAAAAAAAAAAAAAAAGAAGAAGAAGAAGACTCACGTCTACGGACAGTACGCTCATGAGCTAAAGCTTCTGTAAACGGCTCAGGATCAAGTCCCCAAATGGCAAGACGTTGAAGTGGAAACCTCTATTAGTGTATAGACGAGCCTTCTGGACGTGTTCAAGATAGAACCTGCTTAAAGATGGTCGTCTAACACCTACACAAAAAAAAAAAAAAAAAAAAAAAAAAAAAAAAAAAACAAAGAATTGTTAGGCGATTAAAACAAAAACCAAAATATATAATAAAATTATAATAATAAACATACCTTCAAGATGAAGGTTCCCTAACTCTCCAATAAAAGGGGCAAATGGATCCTTGCCAACCTCAACAGGGTGTCTAGCCCAAAAACTAGAGACGAAGAAAAACTCTGTCTTCCAATTCCTATCTGATGTGACAAGTGATTTTATTAGTCTACAATCTTTTTCTCTAGCTGTGAATTGGTAAAAGCCAAGAGATTGGTTAATTTCTGAGGGCTTGTAGCAATAGTGGAATTCGTCCATAAAAAGAGGACAATTCCATTCAAATACCTCCCTCCACAAAACTTGCATAGAGATGACTAACCTCCACGTGTTAGGGTTAAACTGACATATTCTTAAGCCTAACCTGGTGAGTAACTCCCTAGCAAAGGCATTAAAGGGCAACCTAAGACTACCTAAAAGGTAAGCCTCGTAAACACCTACGCCAAAACAGGGTTGACAACACCACTCCCTACGAACAACTAACCTAAGGTTTAGGTCGTCCAAAATTTGGAACCAACTCCTAAGGGATGTTAACCTCTTTTCATCCGTCTTAGAGTGGACCCCTATAGCACAACTATATACCGTCTCAACCTCATCTAAAGGAGTGGACGAAGGAGCACTTGAGGTACCAGCCCTAGACCCAGATGCTACCCTCGTCATAAGCTACTCCTGAAAAACCTCTAAGGGAATCCCAGGAACACCAGACGTGCATTCCTCGTCTGTAGTGTTCCCCCCACTGCTACTGTTACTACCACTACTGTTATCACTACTAGAGCCACTTAAACTAGTAGTATCATGGTACATGTCTATAGCCTTGTCAACACTATTACTAGACGAAGAAATGACAATCTTTGACATTTTGAAATTTGAAGGAAAACCTAAGAATGAGGATGAAGAGAGTACCTGGCTCTAGACGAAGGAAGACTAATTCCATTCAAATACCTCCCTCCACAAAACTTGCATAGAGATGACTAGCCTCCACACGTTAAGGTTAAACTGACATATTCCTAAGCCTAACCTGGTGAGTAACTCCCTAGCAAAGGCATTAAGGGGCAACCTACGACTACCTAAAAAGTGAGCCTCATAAACACCTACGCCAAAACAGGGTTAACAATACCACTCCCTACAAACAACTAACCTAGGGTTTAGGTTGTCCAAAATTTGGAACCAACTCTTAAGGGATGTTAACCTCTTTTCATCCGTCTTAGAGTGGACCCCTATAGCACAACTATATACCATCTCAACCTCATCTAAAGGAGTGGACGAAGGAGCACTTAAGGTACCAGCCCTAGACCCAGACGCTGCCCTCGTCATAAGCTACTCCTGAAAAACCTCTAAGGGAATCCCAGGAACACCAGACATGTATTCCTTGTCTGTAGTGTTCCCCCCACTGCTACTGTTACTACCACTACTGCTATCACTACTGCAGCCACTAAAACTAGTAGTATCATGGTACATGTCTATAGCCTTGTCAACGCTATTACTAGACGAAGAAAGGACAATCTCAGACATCTTGAAATTTGAAGGAAAACCTAAGAACAAAGACGAAGAGAGTACCTGGCTCTAAAAGAAGGAAGACTAAGGACACGGGAATACTTCTAGACAAGGCACTGGACGACGAATGTCAAGGGAGAAAATTTAGGAAATGTGAAGGGTAGGAGAGGAATTCCACTATTTATAGGCAATGAAGTTTGGCATATGAAACGACGTGACCAACCAAAGAACGACATGTGGCATATTCCTTGAAAAGGTAAATTGACGCTTCCAATCACCAATGAGGTCGTGACACGTGGCACGACATTTAACAACTAACATAAAGACACATCCAAAGAACAACAGTAAATTTTACAGTGCTCTGAATGACCCTTGGACACGGGGGCAACTGATGGTGAAATGAATATTGAACCAACACCAATTCGTCCATGAAAGTCGTCCAGGTCAAGAAAGCAAGAATGGTTCTACCTAGTATAACTATCGTCCATAGGCACGTGGGTCGTCCATAAGGAAAACACATAGACAACCCCAGACACTTGGGAAAATTCTAGAAAAGTTTATCTACAAGAGTTAGTGAATTGAACCATGTGTTACTATCCCAAGGCATGAGTAAAATCCTAGTTCATTGCTATAACTTCTTACTAAGTACTTAACTTCCAATGATGGTTATGGAAGATAAGATTGAATATTCTAACTCCTATAGCGGTTGTGGAAGTTAAACCTCAACCTTTTGACTTCCTCAAATATAGGGGAAGTTACGAGACAAGTAACCGCTTCAAGTGCACACTATATAAACACTCATTCATATCAAATGAAGGTAAGTATGAGACAACTCCTAAAAAGTTAGAACTCTATAATTTAAGAGAGAAACAAACTTGAGCATCAGAGGGTTCTTGGCCCGGTCCACCCCGATCATCTTTGATCATGTGTTTTCCTTTTCAAGCCTTCCAAGCAATTGTTAGATCATTGAAGCCCGAAGCATTCAACCTACTAATTTTCTATGTATCATCATTGGTGATTTGTGGAGCTTTGCATTGTATATGACTTTGGACATTGTTGGATGAATTTTGATTTTTTTTTTTTTTTTATGGGTATGAAATTATGAGAATTTGATGTGTAGACCTGATTAAGTAAACTCTTTTTTTGATGGATATGGAAATTTTTGTTTGGATGTTTAGAAATTATTACATGATTGAATAAACTCATTTTTTGATGGGTATGGAAATTTTTGTTTTGGATGTTTAGGCATTATTTTTCATGGGTATGGGAAATTTTGGGGGGGGGGGGGGGTGTTGGATGTGTGTTTGGGACATTGTCGAATGAATTAATGGAGATGAAGATTTTTTTTTTTTTTTTTTTTTTTTTTGAACTGCTGATTGGGGCATTATTAGATGAACTCATGGATATGGAAGATTTTTTTTTTTTTTTTTGAATTGTTGTTGGGATGTCGTTGAATTTTAATTTGTGAAATTGTTTGTTTGACACAATGGCATTTTGGCGTGGTTAATTTTTTTTATGAGAGGCATTTTCATTTGGTTGCTGGGATTTTTGAATGGACATTCTTGGAACAGGGCATTTTTGTGAATATCATGATGATTGGCAAAATTTTTTTTAGGGTTGATGATATTTTTATCACGTGAGGCATTTTTTGTTTATTATAGAATCTCAAGAGCCAAAGTAGCCTTTAGCTGTTGAAACAAAGGTGGGATGTGCTATCACCAAACATTAGAAATGTCATCAATGGAGCCAGCTTTGAGACATTTTTCCAAGCTCTTTGGAATCACAATACCACTGAGTACAAAGATCTTCAATTGCTTGTTACATTGTCTGACCGGTTCTAGGACATCACTTGTACATTCCACTTTCCAGGCATTGGTAAGGTGATGTTGACACCTTATGATTTCTCAACCATTACTGGCTTAAAATTTGGTGGTGAAAGAATTGAAAGTCATGACACCATTTCACCAACAAAAGTTGAGGCTTATTTAGGTGTGAATCCTCCCAGAGTGGTGGTAGGAATGTGTCCTTGATATGGCTATTTTCTAACATTGATAAGTGTAAGAGTGTGGAAACTGGCAGCACTTGGATGTTTATGCTTCTTTTCATTGGGACCCTTTTATGTCCTGACTTGGGGTGCACAGTGAGTTCACGTTATTTATGGAGCTTGAGGGATGTCAACCGGATCAAAGATTATGATTGGGGTGGCATGGCTTATGCTACTCTCTTATACTTTATGACTCAGTTATCCCAGTGTAGACACCGCATTTTGTACCTCTTACGACTCGAGCCCCCATTCCCGAATGATGCCCAAATTTCAAGGCTCAAGGTTGATTTAGGGCCCAATCAGATGTTAAATTGACTTGAGAGGTGTTAAAATAGAAAATATAACTTTTAATGAGAAAAAATCTATTTTTGGAAAATAAAGGCCAAAGAAAACCCAAGGTTTGCGTACGCAAGCACAAACCTACGTATGCAAGCCAAATGCCTGCGTACGCAAGAATAAGTTTGCATTCACAGCTAGGGTTTCAGAGACATAAAAAAGGCAAGTTTTCCGCATTAAAGACTAAGATTTGGAATGAATCCAACATCGTTTGGGAGCCGTTCCAAACCCCTATTTTTCAACTATATAAAGCCTTACATGGCACCTTTTCAAGACACACAGAAAATCCTAAAGGAAAACCTAAAATTCACTAGAAATAGTGAATCAAAGAGGGAGTTTTTCACAAAACATCCTCAAGTCAATTTTATTTGATTGGGGCCTTTTCTGGCCTTGATCCTTTGAGTTTAAGATTACTAATCACGTTTCTATTGATTTGTGAATAGATTGACTAAGGGGAATGATCAAGATTAAGCTTGAAAGCTTCTTTTTTTGAGGTATTCTTTTAAACTTTTCTTTTTCCATGTCTGCCTTTAATCTTTTCTTTAATCTGTTTCTTTGTTTAGTTTATGTTTATATATGTTTGTTTAGGTCAGTTTTAGGCTTTCTTTATGTTTTTGAGCTTGTTAGGATGTTAGATTTATTATTTTGTGCTTTGCTTTGTTTTGTTATGTTGTTAAAGTTTTTAGGCTAGTTTCCACATACGCATAATCCTTTATGCTTACATAGGCTTGGTTATGCGTACGCAGGCTTGTTCAAGCATACACATGATCCTACCCAGGAACCCTAGCTCTTCTGTTTTTTTCTTTATCTCATATAATGTGCTTTTGTTATAGATTCTTTTTCACATGTTTATGGTCTTGATTCTCTGTTTCACATGTTTGTTGTTTGTTTACCTTTCACATGTCGGTTATTTGTTTACATGTTTAAATTAACGTTTTCTCTTCCTTTCTTGTCTTAATGCCATGTGCATTCATTCACATGCTCATTCATTGATGCCATAGGTGCTGTGATGTAAGGAGGCAAGTAAAGGTAAGTCATGCATTCATATGTGCACGCATGTTTGTTTGATAACATGTTTTGATGATGAGCATGAATGTGTTTGGTGATCTTCATGTTCCCAATGTGATCCTTTGATGTTTACATGCCGCTGCCTTGGATGAGATATGTGATATGATGCTAGATGAATGTTAGGTGGATGTTGTATGCTTCTAACATGTTAGATTAGGGTTTTCTCTTTCTTCCTTTCTTGTCTAAATCCCATGAGCATGCATTCACATGTTCATTCATTGATGCGGTATGGTAAATGAAGGTAAGTCATGCATTGATATGTACATGCACAATGTTTGATAACATGGTTTGATGATAAGTAGGAATATGTTTGGTTGGATAATATGTTCTTGATGCTCCAATATAATCTTTTAATGTTGTCGTGTTTATGTTGTTGCCTTCACATGATGTATGAATGCTTACAAGCCTTGGATGTGATATGATGACATGATGAATGCTAGGTTGATGAGATGCCATGATAGATGTATGCTAGGGCTTGTGATGAGATGATTTCCATGATAAATGTATGTTAGGTTTGCTTGATGAGCATGATTAGATGTATAGTTAGGGTTTGGGATGAATGATGCCATGTTGTATGCTTAGATGTATGCTAGTGTGTGTGTGAGTTAGAATACAAGTATTGAGCATGCTTTTAATAAGGTTAATTATAAGACACAATGAGAGGAGACCAACCTTAGGGTTGGGCAGCTTTGGGTGCCTAACACCTTTCCAAAACCATACCTAAACTCTGAACTCATACTCTGATAGTAAGATCAATGGTCCTTCTTTGAAAGGACGCTATATTAATGGTTTCTAGACCATATAACTAGGTGGCGACTCTGACAATTTCTATTGTGTCCACACCTGGCGTAGTCTTTCAAGATTAGGAAGTGCACCATTCGTTTGGCAAGTAAAATTTAAATTCTTGGTTGGGTATATTTTGCAAAGGTTATATGTGTTGTTGTTGACATTTGTTGATTTTTTTTTAGTTTGGATGTATGAATATTTCGGGGTTGGGCCACAACTTTTGGAAGATGTTGCTGATGTATTTCCAAGGTTTCTTTGTTGGATGCCTAAGTACTGTCCGTCGTCACTCCCCAAGCGTTCTTTGCAGGCTTGGAGAATAGTGATTGATGGTTTAGATGCTGAGGATGAGAGTTTTATTTTTTGTCTTTGTTCATTGGTGGAAGCTTGATTTGATTTTTTGTGTGTAGGTATGTCTTCTCTTTTCATTTTGGACTCTTTGTGATGTTTAAACGGTGTTGGACCTTGGGCTGGATGCGAGGGTTATGTTAAATGTGCATGGGCTCGGGAGTTGAATAAGTGTCAGGTCGTGTTTGAATATGACCATGGTAGATACTGGTATCTCAAATATCGGGTGCTTCCACAAGTTCAACATGTGTACCCTTCTGAAGTGATCCCTACTCATCCTTGTCCTTCAATCCAATTGGCTTACCTTCTAACTAGTGAAGAAATAGCTCGTGCGAAGGTTGGCTGCACCATTTCTGGGATACCAGGGGACTATCTTGAGTTCGTCAAGGCTCATCTGCAGAGTCGCTTAGCTAATACCTCAGGAGCATCGGTGAGCTTCTTCTCTTTCCAAATTAATTAGCATCATAATCTGTATCATCTTTGTCATTTTGTCATTTGTGAAAGTGTTTGAATGTTGCATCTTTAGGCTTCGTCTCATGGAGCTGGGACTCCTCCTCCTAGCAATGTTGGTGGTCCTCCTGCTTTTTCTGTAGAAACATATCCCAATTTTCTAACATGGCAATATGAGATAATGAATCCTGATGGGTCTTACAACTTTGTGGATCTAGACCGGCTGGAATATACTCCGAATGTTCCTTGGAATGGCCCGGTATATTTCTAAACCTTTAGCCTTTATCTTTGTCTGTTTGGTTATTTCTGAATTTGAGGCCTTATGTTCCGATTGGCGTCGACCTCGTGGAGGAAAGCATGCAGATGATTGGAGGCTTGCTACGGGTTGCATGCACCTAATCCTCTCAATATGTGCCCAATGAAGAAGTGAACTAGGTAAGAGATGATACTCCCCTACTAACTTTTTTCTTGAAATTCATAGCAATAGACTTAACACCTGTCTTTGATGATTTTTCAGAATAATTGGATGGCAAGTGCTAAGGCTAACACACAGGTTCTGGAAGAAAGAATCAGGAACCTCGAATTTCAGGATAGGCGACAAGAACCTCAACCTTATACCGATCAAGAGAAACAAGGGAACACAGAGAGTAGTTCTTCTAGAGGTGGGCCTAGAAGATCTTCACGTTGGCAGACTTGAAGTCCAAATGATGCATGACTGTATTTTTATTTTCCTACAAGAAACAAAAAATCCTTTAGTTAGATAATTTTTATTAATTTTCAACACTAGCTCTTTGACTTTAGACAACTTTGGTCTTGCAAGGATTTAGATGAGACAAGTTTAGAGTTCACCTGATGAAGCTTTGAAACGCAACAATTTGAACTTACCTAACTAATCTTGACATGGGTGATCCCACCTGAATAAGGCATAGCTGAATGCCCCTAGTTTAAAAATGTATGTATGATGATTTCTTTTAATTTAGAGAAAAAAGATTTCGTTTAGAAAAAGAGATGACTGGTTTTTTTAAGAAAATGGATGAGGCATGGCTAAATGGCCCTAGTTTGGAAAATTGATGCATGATTTTTGAAAATCTTGATTTGATTTATCTTTTTCTTTGTTTGAAACAATTGATGATGATGATGATGATGATGATCCTTTTTTTTGAAAAATGAATGACGCATGGCTGAATGCCACTACAATCAATGTGAATTTTGAAAAATTTTATTTTAAATGAACCTTAAATGGAGCAAAACTAGGCAAAGCTGCAATTGCTGGGATGATGTGCTAATCAACACTATTCGATTGGCACATCTTAAGCCTTGTTCAATTGTTGTGTTTTGACATTTTTTCAGCTTTTTTTCTAGGACATATGATAGCATATAAATTGGAAATTGATGATAATTGTTGAGTAGATGAAATATCCATTTCCACCCCCAGCAAAAATTCATTTCATAAGCATGTTAGTAATCAGTTATTACAAAAAATGTTTTGGGCCAATGCCCCTAGTTTCGACAAGCTTGCACGGAAAATTGATGATATGCTACCACTAAAAAATTTATGACATGTTTGATGCAAAACAAATGCTCCTAGGCTAAAATTTACACAAATAAATGTTTTGATTTCGAAAAAAGATTTAGAAATTTTTGGATGATTGTGACCAAGCCTTTGAAAAGGCTACCAACATAATAGAGGATCTAGTCCACACGTAGTTCGAAAAAAAAGTTTTGAAAAATGAATTTTTATTTGAAAAACAATTTTTCTTCTCTAAAATTATTTTTTTTAAAGGGATTTAATGTAGAATGGGGTTTTTTTTTTTTTTTAATCTTTCTTTTTTAAAATGATCAAAAGGAGATTCTTTGAACAACCTTTTTTCACCAATTATGATGCTTAAAAGTTAACTCAATCTCCTTGGCTAGGAAGGATTTGAAATCATTAAAAACATGTAATCAAATTTGCATCTTTATTTTGAAAATTTTCAGATCATGTCCCTAAAGACAATCAAAGAAATGAAATGTGGAAATTCTTGGAAATCACATACGTTGGGAACAAGCAAGAAAGGGAAAAATCGGAAGTTTGAAGATTTGAAACTTTTTGAGAATTTGGAAATTTTGTTCTTTTGAGAGTCATTTTTTGTTGGAAGCAAACAAAGGGAATATTTCAAACTTAGAGAAATTTTTTTCAAGTTACTTGAGAATTTGTGAAATTTTGTCTTCGGAAGATATTAGCCAATGGGGCTTGATAATCCTAAGAAATTTTCCTTCTTAATCCATGAGAAAATACTATCAAAGGTAAAGGTGTGCCTACAATCAGCAAAACTTCAAGGATGTCTTTTTTCAAAGGTTGTAATGTAGGCCAAGTTCAGGATATTGAAAGGAAGGATATAAAAAGCTCAAAACCCTCATGATATTTCCTAAGTATGCAACACTTTAAATTCAAGCATTGGAAGAGTTTTCGACGTCTTCCATCATTGGCTCTTATGATAAAATCCTTGTCATGTTCATCATCTTCTCATTAGTCTTCATTGATTCCTTTCATTTTGTCTTGATTTTTTTTAGCTTGACAAATTTCTCTTTTGGGTCTTCTCAGTATACCATCTTGTGGTAGATCACTCACTCTCATTTTTTTTTTCCTTTTTTTTTTTTTTTTGCCCTAATTTTTGCCTAGACTGTCCTTTTAGGTTTTCAGCCTAGCAGGCTTTTTTCTCTCTTTTTTTTGGTTCCTAATTTTTGCCTAGACCGCCCTTCGGGTTTTTAGCTTAGCGGGCTTTCAGCTACATTTTTTTGTTTCATTCAATTTGACAGACTTTCATCTTTCCTGGGATGAATTTGCATTTCTCTTTAATGTCTTTTTATCTTTTCCAAGGCACTTTCATTTTTCTTGATGATAGGCCACAAATTGAATGACCCCTTGTGATTTAAACTAATTAATTAATTTAGCCAAGTTATTAATTAATCAATTTAACATGCAAATACGTGGTAGCACAAACAAATCACCGAATAACTAAATATGCAGCGGAAAATAAATGACACGGTGATTTGTTCACGAATGGGGAAAACCCTAACGGCAAAAACCCCACCGGGTGATTTTCAGGTCACCACTCCCGAAACTCCACTATTATCAAATCAAGCGGTTACAAGTAAAGGAATCCCAAGTACCTTACCAACCTACAGTTGAACCCTTACCCCAATACCCAATTGGACTTGATCTGTAGCGACAGTTCCCACCTTTGATGCACGACTCCCAAGTACGTGACTAACCAGATGCGCGGATCCCAGTACGCGACTTCAAACACCAACTTTAGGAAGAAGAGGTTGGCTGCAAATTTCTTCAGATCATCCTATGCAATGAAGATCAGGAAGATGCTTGGTTACAAAACCCTAAGGTGCACAATACACAGCAACTTCTTGAAGAAGATGAACTAGGTTAAGAACTTCGTCTTAGAGCACAATTTGCTTGAACAAGGATTGCTCAATGCTTATGCAACTTGTGTCTATGTTTACGGCTCTTAAAACACTCCTTAAATATGTTTAGGGTTAGAAGAAAAGAAGGCCCAAAAACACATTCATGGATCCCAAGAAAATCAGAACAGAAATCTGACTTTTTAATTCTCGACAGATAGCAGGTGTCGAGGTAGGTGTCGAGAAGGTGTCGAGCTTTAAAAATTCTACACTTCAACTTGCTTTTTCTTGGACAGACTTGATGACTTCAACACTTGATCTTGAAACATTGTTTCTTGAAGTATTAAAAACACCTAGAACTACCCAATTACAAATAGAGTGCATTTTGTCAAAGGATTAGCCAATTTACATAAAATATGACATATGTTCTTAAGTGTGAACACATATGTCCTAACACTTGACTTCACTGAACACATTCTTTGATGAAATGTATCTTACTTTTTTCTTTTCCTCATCTTTCTCAATTTGATTCAATTTCTTCTCTTGATGAATCTTCATTTTTTGCTCATCCCTCTCAACTCAAACGATCTTTCATGGAATCTCATTTCTCTTGTGTCTTTTGATAAACCATTTTTCTTTCATCTTGATGGAAATTCTTGCACTCTATTCCTTTCATTTTATTTTATTTTATTTTATTTTATTTGTTAAAATCTTTTCTAGCTTGATGACAATCTCGTTTTCTCATAGTTTGATGCTTTCCCAAAACCTTATCTATCCTTGATGGATTTTCTTCTTTCCTAGCTTGATGGAGTGAACTGTCATCTTTCTTTGATGAACTTTTTTTTTTTGAACTTGATGAACTCTTCATCTTTTTATTCTTTTGAACCTATCTCATTGTCTTCATTGAGAACCTTATGAAGTGGTGCTGAAACCATAAGGTCAACACTTCCTCATCTTGATATTTAATCATGCATACTTAATTTTCCCACCCAAGGTTTAAGTTTTTAGTGGTTTCATTGAAGAACATGCTAACTATTTAAAGGTTCAAGTTGACTAGCAATGGATAATTATTGTAACGGGTGTCAAGGAATAATGTGGGTTACCAAAGATGGCCTCATATCCCTAGTGATGCTTACTTGTTAGCGTAGACACTCGATTTTACACCCATAATTTAATCTTGGAAGATGACTAGAGTGACCATTCATATACCCAAAATTTAGAGTTGCATTACATGCATTAATTCATTCATTACATATCATAAAAATGATCTTAAGGTTCTAGTGGTTGTGACGGTATGTCTAATTCCCAAATCGGACCGTCGGAGTGAAGGATATCACATGATCAAGTTTCCATAGTCTATATGCATTTTGTTTGGGTGGAACCGACCACGCATGATTAATTTAAATTAAATCTGATTGGTTAAACAATTAAAATTAATTTAAAAAATTTGTGATTGGTTGTTAGTTAGTGCCAAAAATAGGCATGCTTGCGTGGGAATAAAATGAATAATCAAACAACAAAGAAGTTGTGGATTATCAAGTCTTTTTTGGAATATTTATCTATAAAATAATTATCACTTTAAAAACTTGAATATCTAGAAAAAGGGATTAATTTTTAAAATACGGATTAAAAATACATCTAAGTACCATTCCCAGCTCAAAAATCCTAAACAAAGGAGTCCAAACTGGACCAAAACTCAAATGTGGACTCTGCACCCAAGAAGGCTATTTGGCACTGTTGGAGTGTCGATCGGCCTTTCCAAGTGCCAATTGGCTCAAATTGTTGGCACAGCTCAGGGACTCCCTGATTGAGATAAGGCCTATCTTTTACAACTTTTTAAAGATAAGGACGCGTTCCAATCCGTATCTAATCTCATTGAAGCATCCCAACCACTGTAAATAGAGGAAACAAATCATAATTAAGGGCTCTTCTCTTCTAACTTTTCAATTCCCATTATGTTAAAGACGTTCTAGAGGCTTTTGCTTTAGGAAATTCTTTTTTGTAAGTAAAGTATTTTAGGCTTCAAAGAGGTGAAAAAATTTCTTTGAATCCTAAAATCTTCTTTCATTAGAAGAGCACACTCATGCAAGAGGTATTCTATATTTCTTCTTTCTTTTTCTTCTTTCATTAATTTTGGTTATTGTTTGATGCATGAATATGTTTAGCATATTTTTTATTATGTTCTGTTCTTGATATGGTTACCATGCTTAAATTCATTGCTACAATTTTCTTCAACATGTGCTTAGGTGATTGTCTATTGTAACTCTTTTTCTTAAGTTTTAAAATCTGCAATGGTTAACAAAAATTCTTTTATGAAAAAGAAAAAACTGATCTGTATTTTTTTGATCTAATTCTAAACAAAAAAAACCGATCTTTATTTTTCAAATCTGATTTTCTCTAAACTAAAAAACTTATCTATATTTTTCAGATCTGATTTTTTTTAGTGCAAAACTGATCTGTATCTTTCAGATCTGATTTTTTTAACACAAAAATTGATCTGTATTTTCATTAAATATAGATCTGACTTTTTAACACAAAAACTTATCAGTATTTTCATTAAATACAGATTTGACTTTTTTAACACAAAAACCTTATTTGTATTTTCATTAAATATAGATCTGATTTTTTTAGTAAAATTTTCTTCGTTACAAAATTTCAAAGTTAGAAATTTAAAAGAAGGAATTGAAAGTTAGGTTGAAGTCTTTTTCTTTTTTTTTTTAATATATGATGCATGTATAATAAATTTATCTCATGAATGTGGATCTTCTTTCAAAAAGTTTTTTTTTTTTTTTTAATTTCTTTTACATAACAACAAGTCTGATTTTCTTTACAAATCCAATTTTTTTTTTATCACAAAACAGATCTGATACTTTTTAACAAAAATATTATTCTTTCTTTTACATAAAAGCAAATCTTTTTTTTTTTTTTTTTACAAATCCAATTTTTTTTTTATTCACAAAACATATCTGAATTTTCTTAAAAAAGAGGACACATCCATAAGGCAAATTTATTTAAATTATTTTTGTTGTCTAGTGTCTGTCATGTGTGTTTAACATATCATTCAACATCATGCAAAAAAATGTATATTGGTCATTAAAGTCTAGAAGACCAGACTTTGTCTGGGCAGAATGGGTGCCTAACACCTTCCCATTTTGTAACCTAACCCCTGAGCTTAGGATTTTTGGATAGGTAGATTAGTATTTTGTCTTTTAATTTTGGTAGATTGTAACTAGGACCAAAGCTTTGTATTCTTCTGCATAGAGTGTAACTAGGACCCAAAGCCTGGTAAGGTTAATTTACCAAATTTGTACTTTTCTTTATTCAATCAATGAAATGAAGTATTTTTGATCATGTAATTTGTATTTATTTTTTCTTATTTTTTTGTATAAAAAATAAGTGGCGACTCCACACCACTTACCCAAAAAGATAGGTGCCCTTAAAAGCACCCAAATCTCTTTTTTGAGAGCACTTGATTTTTCACGGTCTCTCACAATTAGGACAGTGACTTAAATTCTTTTAATAAGTTATTCTTGGAGTAAGGGTTGAAATGCTCCAATGATATGAAAAAAAATTTAGAGGCTGGGATTAAGTGTATGAATCAATGAATTTCTTTGATTGCCTTTTAGGACCTTTCTTTTCATATTTTGAATGTTTAGCAAAAGTCCTTATATGGATTGAATGAAGTTATATCCTTCTTTGAAACAAATTGATAGGTACAATAATTAATCATCATGATTTGGAAAAAGTTTTGTCAAATGGATCTTCTTGTATTCTCTTGAAAAGAGGGCTTTGGAGTCTTTGAAAGAATAAAAAGTTTTTTAGGAAAATGATAACTAAGAAAGTTTTTTAGAAAAAGGTTACTAGGAAGGCATTTTCTTGTATTCTCTAGAGTTTTGTCAAATGGACCTTCTTGTATTCTCTAGAGTTTTTTTTTTTTTTTTTTTTTTTTTTTGAAAATTAAAAAAAAAATGGATTCTTTTTTGGATTCTTTTTTTAATTTATATATGACAAAATAAATGCATCAAACACAACATGAGTTTTATTGAACCAAAGACCAACTAGAAGGCAACTCCTAAATAAACAATAAGATCAAAGAGTCAATCTAAAAACTTGTAACATGAAAATCAAGCCAGGTCTAGGTAGGTGGCTGATGAAGATGGAGTGATGAATTGTTCGTCAATCAGATTTTGAATGGCAAGCCTTAAGTTATAACACTCATTAGTTGTATGGTCTTTCCCTTGATGATATTTGCAATGAGCACTATGGTTGTAGCCTCTAAGCATGGGATGTGGTATTGGCTTAGGATCCAATGGCTTCAATAATCCCTTGGCTTGTAGTTTTCCCAAAGCTTCACTCAAAGTCATGTGTAAATTTAGTCATGTGTAAATTTGAAAAATTCCTTCGGCGCCTAAAATTGTTGGTCGATGATTTGTTTGCACCATTATTGTGTTGGGATTAGTGCCCTAGAATCCTATTGTATGTTGCTATGTACTATATTATGTATGACATTATGTATGACTTAATATTGTAATTAACAAAGTTTGTTTTATTATTATCTGAAATAATGGTAACATGAATATTTGGACATTATCATATAGTCCATGAGATGCATAGTATGTGATTTATGTGAAAAGTCACAGAAGATATAAATCACAAGTTCTTTGTAAACTCAGAATGTTAGTTCGTAGTCAATGATAAAATTGGGCATTTCATCTGCGAAGACTATAACATATTAACTAAGATGATTTGTCTTGATCATGGAAGTGGTGACTTCTAGTTAATATGTTGATATGTTTTAAGAGTTAAGACATAATGAACTAGACCGCTATAAGATTTATTATTCTCCTAACGATTGTCAATTGAATAATAAATCTTACGACTTGTATTTGCATGAACTCTTAATCCTGAGAGAATAATGGACCTAATCGTGAAGTGTAGGTTGCTTTAATATATCAAGAGTGAGATATAAAGTAACAGTCAAAACCTCAGTATGTTGGGCAGCCACATTTAGTGTTGATGGAACATATATTTTTAAGATGGAATTTATAGTCTCTTAACGGAGATATAAAATATTCCCTTGAGATAAGTTTAATGGGTTTGTTATTCAAAGAGTTAGGCCTAACCACTTTGGTAAGAAATTACTAAAGTATATATTTATGAAATTGGATTTCATAAATATATAAAGAATAACTTAAAAGGATCAAACCGAGTACTCAAGGATTAAGATGTAGTAATCTACAAAGTGGCAAGGATTTCATAAATATATAAAGAATAACTTAAAAGAATCAAACTGAGTACTCAAGGATTAAGATGTAGTAATCTACAAAGTGGCAGTCTTCATTTATGACTTTGTATTACTACGAATATTTTATGAAGGGGTTGCATGTACAATAAATTCTTAAGATATAATTTATTAATAAGGCCTAGAGTGCAATTATATTTATGTAGTGGTATTAAATATAATTAATGGTAACTTTGGACTTGTCAAGAGTTGACAAAAAAGCCCAAGGCCCATTGGAGCTAGTGTCTTATTTGTTCCATTTTGGTCCCACTCCAAGCCACATATTAAAGCCCAATTGGAAAGGCTCAAAAGGCTGGCCCAATTAGATATCAGTTATTATGAGAGAAACATACAGAATTTGTGTAATCATCACATATGCATGAAATGGTATGTATGTGAGTGTTAGACGCACTCTCATTCTCTCTAGAACAAATACATATAACTGATTGAGAGACCACACATCTTGGGCTTTAGTGGAATTGGAGTGAAGATTGAAAGTGTTCCCGAGAACTTCTGATCTTTGTTTTGAAATTCACCACACCAAGGTACACTCTCTTGTTCTATATTCTGAAACTTACATAGTGCATGTTATCAATTGTGAATAAAGTAGATTCGTTAATTTTTCCGCTGCGCACTTTTATATTTCCAACATATTAATGAGGCAAGGAACTGCCTCTTTGGAGATTGAGTCCATTAACATGTTCTTGCTGATTGGGGAGGATAATTGGAAAGACACCTCATTGAAATCCCTAGCTCTTTTTTTATGAATTGAAAGTGTGGGATCTCTTTGGGTTCTGGTGAATCATCCTTGCGCAAGGTAGAAAGCATAGCTTGATTGACTAAGCTGACTTGTAATGCAGAATGGGATCAAGGAGATTTAGGCTAGCTCTTCATTTGTCTTGTTTTATTCTTCCAAGATGGAGTAAAGAACATGTTCAATTCTTTCTTGACTCATTGGGCTTGAATCTTCCTTAAGCTTGATAGGCTTGACTTTTGATGAACTTGTGAACCAAGGGGATGAAATCTTGATGGGCTTTGGCTTTGGCAAGATTGAGCTTAAACTGCATGAATGTGTGTCATATTTTTCCAGAAAAACAAAATCATATTCATACAACACACAACATTCAAACAATTATGATGGGCCCAAGTATTGAACTTGGGCTCATCATGGCTCAAACCATGGTCAAATACACATAATATGCAATGCAATTTTAACATGGACCAGCCTAAGGACAGGTTCTAAGTCATTACAATGTAGGATGGGTTTTTTGTTTTATTGTTTCCTATAGCTAGGATATTAAACCTCCCAACTTGTAATGTAATAAACATTACGTTGGTCCAAACAGCATAGTTTATCCTTTTTAGTCAACAAGAAATGATTCAGTGACTTTAGGCTATGAGTTGGTGAGTTCACCATTGGGTATCCAAATCAAAAGAATACCGGTGATCCATGGTTACTACCATCAGATTTTGAGATGGGTTCATGCATAATTGTTGTTTCATGGCATACACAACAATAGTTAGGGAAAGCTATAGCATACAAACATAAGCAATAGCATACAAGCAAAATATGATGCGAACACCAAAGTATTTAATTGGTCATTTAAAGTTTAATGTGAATCTTAGCCCTTGACATCCCCAACGAAGTCCCCACTATGAGAGACCAGGATTTTTTGGTGCTCTCAAATCAAAGGAGAAAGTACCGGCACCTCTCCTTTGGGGTTATGTGGAATCGCCACTTATTTATTATCACAAAAAATAAGAAAATATACAATATAAAATTTACATATCTAAAATACCTCAAGTTTCATTAATTGGACATATGGTTACAATTTGGTAGAATATCATTACAAGGTTTTGGTCCTCAATACAATCTATGTAAAAAAAAATACAAAACTTTGGTCCTAAATACAATCTACCAAAATAAAGATAAAGCACTATTCTATGAACCAAGACCTATGGCTCAGGGGCTAGGTTACAGAAAGGGAAGGTGTTAGGCACCCATTCTGCCCGGACAGAATCTGGTCTTCTAAACTCTAAATGACCATTAAATACCCATATTCAAAATGTTAAATGATACGTGACAAATGCCATGTCAAATTCTTGATTTAGGGTTAAAATACTATTAACAAACCTTCAATCTACAACCTTATTTTGTATGAAAAAAATTTGATGAGAATGCTTGATGAAAAATTTAGATCTGAATTTCCATAAAAAATGAATTTTTAATAAAAATTCAAATCTAGTTTTATTTTTATAAATGTGAGAGACAACAGATTTCTTTCGCCCATGTTCGCAGGCCACTGCCCATGTACGTGGGCCTAGAGCCACTTTGGTCATTTTTTTTCCAAAAATAGATTTTTTTTTCTCATTTAAAAAGTTATATTTTCCAATTTAACACTACTCAAGTCAATTTGATATCTAATTGGGCTCTAAACTGGATTTAGGCCTTAGAGCTCGAGCATCATAGGGGAACGAGGACCCAATTTATAAGGGGTACAAAATGCAGTGTCTACACTCCTCGATACATCTCGATTTATCGAGTTTTTGTTCTCGATACCTTCTCAATCTATCAAGCTGCGCTTTTCTATATATATCTGAGGTTCGACCCGATTTTGCTCAAACTCAAATATCTTGATCTTTGTCTCTTCTCTCTCGATCCAAACCCTTTCTCTTCACTAAAAACCTTCTTCCATTCAAGATTTTAGCCTAATCCAAGCCTCTTTCTCTAGGTAAGTGTTCTAAATCCTCTCTTTCTCTCCTTATTCATGCATTTCTTGCATTTTAGACCTAGATTTTCCTTTTTTGGGAAAATTTTTTGTTTTTTGAGTTTTTTTGTGAACTTTTTGGGTTGGGTTTTTTTGTTTTGTTCTCACATGCTTATGCATTGCATTCTCTAGCATTATAATCATTGTTTCATGCATTCTAGGTTGTGTGCTTGATTAAACATTGCGTGTGCTATAGTTTGGATTGGGTTTTTGCGCATGATGTAATTGTTTTTTGCACATAACATGCTCATGCATTGCACCTTTGTTTTTCTTCTTTCCTGCGTCTTGTCTTCTGCTATGTTCTTGTTTTGTTTTTTTCTCTGTTTAGTTTCCCATCTATGGCACCCAAGAAATCTATTCCTTCTAAGAACCCGATCTCACATCGTGGTCCTTCTTCTTCTTCTCTCTCTATTCCTAATTCTAATCGGTTTTGTGATGAGAAGGCCAAACAAGACTTCTATTAGAATGTTTCTAACCAAGCGATTCATTCGGAACGCCAGGTCATTTTGTCCAACTTTCCAAACACTCTTCTTCCCGGTGCATTTAGCTCTCGAGGTTGGGCTTCTGTATGTGAGATACCTAAGAGGTGTTCGGGTGTGTTCATACAAGAGTTCTACTCTAACATGCACGCCATCAATACCTCTGTGCCTAGGTTTACTACAGTATTCCAAGGCACAAATATTATAGTCACCCCGGAATTCATTTTCGAGGTACTACGCGTCCCTAAGGTAGATTGTCCAAACTACCCTAGTCACATTCACCTTTGTTCTATCTCTCAAGACGAGATGGCCTCACTATTTTGTGAGAAAGCCATGGTGTATGGAGAAACTCTAAATTTAAGGGTCCAAGGATCCTTAATATGGGGATGACCTTTGTTTTCACACCATGGTCACACTATAACACTATCTCTAATCCTCATACTCGTTTCCTTCTTTCTCTCATGAAGGATCTTTCTATAAATTTTTCTTCACACATGACAGAATTTATGATAGATATCTATCGAGACACTACTACACGTGATAAGCTTATCTTTCCTTTAGCTATCACACACATCGTCTCACATGTGCATGTCACCATTCCTCCCTCCACTCCTTTCTATTCCATGGGTGCTATCAACAAGGAATCTATTCGGATGATTGATGCTCAGCTAGCTGCCAAGTAGCCTAGTGTGGAGTCTACTTCAACGGATGCTACTCTCGCTTCTCGACCCTCTTCCTCATCTGCTCTTCCTTCCTCTTCTTCTAGAGTAGAGTTCTCTCTTGCTGTCATCATGTATCAACTTCAGCTCATGGTACTAATTTTGGTAGTCGTCTTAACCATCATTTAGATGAGATGTGTCAAATGAACACTAGGATTGGTCGCCTCACTTGCTGCCAGTCTCACCTTGGTGGTTTTGCTCCTCCTCCCACACCCGAGCCTGCTGAGGAGTCTTCTTCGGACAGTGGAGATGATGATGATGATGATGATGATGATGATGATGCGTCTAGCTCTGAGACTGATGATAAGATAGCTGCTTCTTAGTGATTCACCCTTTGTCACTTGTGACAAAAAGGGGAAGTAGTTTTGTATATAAGAGTAGTAACGTTGTTAGAGGGGGAATTCATTGAGTGATGTAGTGAGGTTTTGATGTATTCTTCTCACTATCTTGTACCATGGTCTTGTGACCACCTTTACATACATTGTTGGACTCTCTTGATATAAATATATATATATATATATATATATATAATGATGATGATGTTGTATGTTTATTCACCTTTATCTCACATGTGTTGTTCATTTTCTCTCTTTATACACGTTTCTTATTATATATAACTTGTCTATTTTTCACACTTGATGCCTTAATGGATCTTGTTTAAATGTTTCAGATAAGACATGTTGCAAGTCTATCATGCCATGATCTATTTTCTTGCAAAGTTTTTCAGGAGCTCATAGTAGTCGTTAGTCTTGTGTACTTTTTATGTGATAGTTATGGAGTTTGTTGTTTTATACTTCTCTCATAATTATGTTTGTGGTTTTGTCATGGATTGCAAAAGGGGGAGATTGTTAGGGTCATATTTTATGTAATTGGCTAATCCTTTGACAAAATGCATTTTACTTATAATACATCAAGAAATATGCTGTTCAAGCATATCAAGTGTTAGTATTAAAGATATGAAGATTGATCCAAGAAATAAGTGAAGAAAAGCTGTTTCATTAAGTCTCGATAGATCTAGCTGTCAAGACTAAAAGAGAAGCTCGACAGATGGCTCGATAGAAGCTCGATCTATTGTGAATTACAATTTCTAGATTTCTAGATTTGAAATTTGGCCTGAGCTTATGTATTTGTTTTTGGTTTCTTTTCTCACAACCCTAGACATATATAAGGCTTATTTTAAGAGCCGTTATACACGAATACAGAGACCAAAAGCTTTATTCTCTCTGTGAGAAGCTACTACATTTGTATACCATAGGGTTTTGTAACCAAGTGCTTCCTGATCTTCATTGTTGATGAAATGAAGAACTTTGTAGCCAACAACATTCATTCAAGTTGCTGGAGTTAGTCACGTACTAGGATTCGTGACTAAGGGTTTGCCACAGATTGGAGATTTGTACATCAAAGGAAAGAATGCTACTACAAGATCAAGTCCACTTGGGTATTAGAGCAAGGTTCAACTATAGATTGGTATTTCGGGATAGGCCAAGGTAGCGATAAAATTCCTTATACTTGTAACCGCTTGATTGTTGATTAGTGGATTCTTAGGAGTGGTGACCTTAAAATCACATAGTGGGGTTTTTGCCTTGCGAGAAGCTTTCTCTATTTGTCAACAAATCACCGTGTCAATTTAATTTATGATGCATTTAGTTTAATTGGTAATTTGTTGGTGCCTTCACGATTTGTATGCAATTTAACCTAAATAATCAACTTTGGTAATTGAATTAATTAACTGGGTCAAGCTATCTTAACCCAACACATCTGACAAAGAAATACGAGGACAATGTAAATGCAATGGTGTTTTTAGTATAGTAAGGATTGGGTTTCAAGTCTGCAAGGGGGAGTTTCACACATATATAGTTAGATTAGTTTAGAGTATAATTTCTATCTTTTTTGTTTCTTTTTCTTTTCTCTAAACTAGTTATTGGTTAATGCTTCGCATGATTTTTTTTTTAATTTATTAATTTATAAATATTATAAGTAGACTCGTTATAACTAAATAAATAAAAGTATTCTTCATTTAAAATAAAATTTTTATTATTATTATTATTATTATATAAATGTTTGTTATTATTTTATGTTGTCATTTTTTAATTTGTGACTATATTTGATTTCTTTATCCCCCCACCCCCTCGGCAAAAGCATAAATTGTAAATAATAGAATGAGAAAACCAACTAAGCAATTTTCAATTAACCACTTATATATACTTCAAAAAAAAGTGTACATACCGATAGTTAATAACATCAATGACATCAAATTTGCTTTAACCAAAAAAAAAAAAAGAGTACTTGAAAGCTTATCTATTGAGAAGATCAACAAACAATAAAATTTCATCATCGTCAATAGAAGTGAAATCCCACAATTTCCATGTCTCTCTCTATTACCCAATTTCAGGATTTGTCTAATTTCTTAGTTAACTTTATATATATGAAGAACATCATCAACAACAACCTTGAGATTAACTACTTTCTATTTATTTTCTTCATCCACTAAAATAGAAAAATAACTTCAAAAATAAAAAGAAGAATACAGAAAAAAGATTAAGCCTTCGTTTGGATACCACTTAAAAATGAAAATTATTTCACTATTCAGCTTATTTTTGCTACTATTCATGGGCCCCACTGCACTTTTTGGTACTATTCATGGGCCCCCTTGTACTATTTCAACTAACTTTTACCTTTATCTACAGTACTTTTAGCAATAAGCTTTCAGTTTCAACATAATAAGCGGTATCCAAACAAACCCTAAATAACTTGAAAAAAAAAAAGTTGACAAAAGATATAAGTTGTCGTACCTTTGTGAGAAGGACATGTATCCATATATTGTATTAATTCTTGTATTATGTTTAAAATTTTGAATGCGTAAATCTTTTTTTTTTTTTTCTCTTTTGAACTCAAATGGACATAAATCATTGTATTTTTTATTTTGTATTTATTTTTTCCCATAAAACTTACATAGAAATGGTTTTAAATAGGTGTGTAACACAAAAGTGTAAGAGTAGTGTATTTAAATCTAGAATGCCCCCTAAATGATGTGTAATATTAATACCCACTTAAATAAAAATGTTAATAATTTAGTTTTTTTTTTTCCCTAACACTTAAATCAGAATGATAATAAATAGGTGTAATTTTATATATATATAAGGTCATATCTCCCCCAAAAGATTTTGGGGACTTTCCAATGGTATCATCACTCATAGATGAAGACACAAAAAGTTGGAGAAGAGACAGGCTGGATGAAATTTTCTTACCCTTTAAGGTGGAAACCATTCTCAATATTCCCATTAGCCACCACCTTCCGGAGGACTCCATAATATGGGTGGGTAATAAAAACAGAATTTTCTCAGTGAAGAGTGCTTATTATATTGCCAAGAAAATGCTGGATTCAAACATGCAAGGTGAGACTTCAAGGGGAGATGTACGTGCCCCTTTGTGGAAGAGGATATGGCAATTGAATATCCCAAAAAAAATCCACATTTGTGCTTGGTGTTTGCACAAGAATGCGATCCCCACCATGGTGAATTTAAATAAGAGAGGAATCCAAGTTAATGTCCAATGCCCCATCTACAAGAATGAAGAAGAAGCTGTGGAGTAATTGTGGAGTTTGGTCAAAGTGGAGTGATGGTCCAGGAAAAATTCTGGAGAGCAATTGTGATATATATGATCTAGTTTTCACTATAATAAGCCAAAGAACTCAAAGTGACCTGGAAAGGTTTTTTGGAGTTACCTGGGCAATTTGAAACCACATAAACCAATTAATTTTTGAAGCTAGCAAAACAACAGCAGATCAAGTTTATGGGACAGCAATCAGAATGGTGGAAGACTTTAAAATTGCTAATAATCTTTCAGCAATTGGGAAAGAGAAGGAAATTAGAGAATGGAGGCCTCCCCCGAAAGGAATTTTCCTCATAAATGTGGATGGAGCAATCCCTGCTGAGGATGGTCATTCTAGAGCGGGTGTTGTGATTTGGGATTGGTAGAGTCAGATTGTTGCAGCTGTCAGCATGCCCCTACCTGGGAAGTTTGCAGTAGAGGAAACAAAGGCTTTAGCCATGAAAAAATGTGTTATCCTAGCTCTTGAACTAGGCTTGGAAAATGTTATATTGGAAGGAGACTCTCTGCAAACTGTCCAAGCAGTAAAAGGCAAAGAGTTTAAGGGAATGATAGGCCACATCATTTCTAGTATCATCCCAGAAATGTCCAAATTCAGGATGGTGGAGGCTAGACACATAAAAAGGAATGGCAATAAGATAGCCCGTGAACTTGCTCAACAGGCCAAGATAGCTGGGGAATTGAAGAGCTGGACTAGTACAACACCAATGATTGTAGCTAATCATCTTGGTATAGATAGTTTCAACTAAGGGAATTAGTTTGTGGTCTATCTTGTTACTCTTCCTTGCAGGTCTCTGTCTTTTCCTGGGCTCAATATTGGTTGTATTTTGCTTTATCTTTGAATTAAATGAATATTCAGTTTCAAAAAAGATTATATATATATATATATATATATATGGGTTGGGTTCAATGTAACTTTAAGTAATGTTACACCACACAATATTTTTTAATTAGATATGAATTTTGATAAATCCACCACTGGATTATATTATCTTCATATATTCTTCATGCTTACAAAATTTAAAGATGATTAAACATCAATAGTCATGTCACCAATCATTTGTTTAAATTTAATTTTTTGTAGTATAAAATAATGCATAAAAGATGAGTTTATGGATCGAATGGTAAATTAAATCCAATTGGCATGAATGTGAAAAACATATAGAACATGTAATTCAACGATTGGATTTTCAAAATATGAATTCAATAACAAGTTATTGGGTGGTGTAACAATGCTTAAAGTTACACTAAGTGTAACTTGAACCCAACCCTACACAAACAAAGACATCTACGGGTTTTTTTTTTTTTTTACACTTAAAAAAGAAATATATTACTCAAATTAATTTTTTAAGACATGCCTTATAGGTTACTCAAAACTCACCCACCACCCCCCCCCCCCCCCCACCCCAAAAAAAAATGCCTTTTAGGTTACTTATACTATTTAAATGAATTGATGGTGATTTTTTTTTTTTTTTTTTTTTGAAAGAAACCTGGGAACAATCTTATTGACTTAAAGAAAGTTTGGCTAAATCAGCCTAAACAATAGAAAAGAAAGGTGGTGGAACATCCTCCATCCACACTACATAGTCCATGACATCAATGGAATGTCTGGCCAAACTATGGGCAAGTTTATTACCATCTCTCTCGCTATGAGAGTACAGTAATTTAGTAAAAGATTTTGAAAAACCAAAAGCGTCAACAGTAAGGGGCTTCACCGATGCTATAGTGTTACCTTCTTCCTCCAACGCCTTCATTATCACTTGACGATCCCCTTCTAGCATAGCTTCATTCAAACTAACTTCCAGGCCAAACTCTAGTGCTCGGCAAGCTACTATAGCTTAAATCTTAGGTGCTAGGAAAGCCTGAGGGAACTGCTAGGCAAAGGAAGCGATAACTAAACCCTTGTGATCACGAATAACTACACCAACTCCACTCTTTTTCTCATTCTTAAAAACTGAATCCAATTTGCTACAAGACCATAAGGCATGCACGGTGGTTTCTATTTCTCTAGAGCAACAGCCACACAAGGCATTATCTGTTATCAAGCGTCTCAACAGATTTGCTTTTGTGGGGATGGAATTCTGACAATCTCACCACACTAAGTTCTTGACTTTATTAGGAACTTGTAATGCCTAGACCCCTCTCCAGAAACTTGCATCGAATCCTTGCTACTCACTTCCTCTGAGAACATCGAATTCTTCTTTAAGAAATCTGTACTCAGATTTGCATGTATACTTCCCATCTTGAATAACTAGCCAGTAAAGCTCATCTGCACAAACATGCTGAGCCAGAGGGATACTCCTAATCAATTCGGCTTCCATGGGAGCAAATAATCCATCTACCAAACTTACATTCCATGACCTGGTTGAAGCATCAATCTCCATCATGGCTTCTCCCAAGGAATCAAAGGGAGATGATGAGATATGAGTGGGATGCTTTATGGGAAGCCAGAAGTACTGCCATATCTTCATAAAGTGTACAACGCCTATCCTCCATCTTGCTCCTCTACTAATGACATCTCTACCATGAAGGATGCTCATACAAGTATATGACCCCTTTTATGATTCATTGGCTTCCATGATTGAGCTATTGGGAAAGAACCTAGCTTTGAACACCTTGTAGAAGAATGATTGCTTTTTGTTAAGGGTCATTTTCGTAAAGTCAGCCCAACCCAGTATAACGGACAATAAGAGTGGTAGGAACAAAATAAAACTATTAGGCCCGAGCGGCAGGAATAACAAACCACAGGCCCATAACACGAGCAAATGGGTCTTGAGGAAGCAAATGGGCCTAAAGGGCCCGGAAAGAGAGAAATGACACCTATGGGCAATGTATGGTATGAAAAAGTGAGAATGGGCCGCGGCAAGCCCAAAGCGATGTAAAGAAAGTAGGGGTTGATGGCAAGCCCATGAACCCCAAGGATGAGAATGAGGAGATTGGGCTGAGGAAGCCCGATCAAGTTAGTAAAAAGCCCATGGGAATACAAAGTCAGTAAAGGGGCCGAGGAAGCCCCAGGAAAGTAAAAGGGCCGCAGGCCCAAAGAAGAAAGAAAGGGACAATGGAGCCCATAAAGTGAGAACACCAGCAGACTTTCTTAAGTCACTGGGGGAAGAAGTGAAACGGCAGGTCTGAAAAGGGCCTAGCAGGAATATGTTGCCATGGTAGGAAAGGCCAAGCAATGAAAACAAAGACATAAAGCGTAAAACAAGAAATGGGACAAGGGAGATGTACTAAGGGAAGCCCAATCCAAATGGAGGTAGTGAAGGTGCAAACAGTCCGCGTGAAAGAATCAAGAAGAGTGGCAGACGAATACAAACAAGGCGCCATGAGCCGCAGGCCGGCTTTGAACGCACATAAAAGGAAGCACGCGCAAAGCCCAGGTACCACCAGCCTGTACCCAGCCAATATGGGTCGTGGTGGGGCCATGGGTCCATGGTAAGAGGTAAGAGGGGGTGTGGTTTGGTGGTGGGGAGGGGGGAAAGGATTTATTTTGCGCTCCCTGTCTAAACCCTTTTGAAGGTACGTCCTGCTGGGATGACAGACCGTCCAAAAGGGGTAAGATTGGAGAGGGAACGTTGGGTGCAGGCCATAGGAAGAGAGAGAGAGAGCATTTAAAGCCACGGCAGAGAGCAGTGCCACGGCGGACAAGAAACAAAACAAACCTGTCCTTGTCTGGCGAGTGCGAGCTATGCGCAGATGGTGGTCGGCAAGCATGCCCGGACCAGACAAAGGCCGTTAGAGGGTAAAATGGTAAAAGAACGCTCACGGCAGGCCCTATAAAAGGAGCCTCGCCGTGCCCTGTAAAAAAAACCGAAAAACAGAGGAAGAAAAACACAGAGAAAGAAAAACTAAAGGAAAAGGAAAAGAAAAAAAAAAAAAAAGATAAGAAAACAAGTGGTGAGGATAATAGGCATGCACCAATAGATCTTTTCTTTCCTCTCCCCCTCAAAATCCTACTCTCTAAGGGATAATGAAGCGGTAAAAATAATAATAACTTTCTTCACACCTCAACCATTTAGGTCCGATTCCCTCAAAGTTATTAATCCCCACGACAGGATATTCACCTGGGAGGTTGATTTCATTGAGAGGGAGCGTTCTTCCTCTTTGGACGGTCACCATTACAGACTTAATTTTGGCTTAATGTTCATCATTGAATAAACCTCCATCATTGTTTAATCCATTGCTTTCCTTTCTTTTAAAAGCCATTATTATTATTATTATTGCTATTACTACTATGACATTCGGCCATCATTATTATTGAAAGCCACGATATTCTGTTTATTCATTTTTTATTGTCATTATATTTGCCTGCGGTAGTTTTGTGGTAATAGCTCTGTTTGCCGTGAGGGGTGTTCCTGGCAGACAAGGTTGAGTTTGTGCACAAACCGGCCCAAAGTGAGTTGCAGTTGGGCCGGTCTCAACTTCCCTACTCAGAAACACATCAGGGCCCATCACTTGCAGAGGGCAGCCCGGCCCAAACACAAAAAAGGCCCCTACACTTTTCATGAAGTAAACTCCAAGCTTGCTTTGCCAAGAGAGAGTCATTGTATAAGGCCAAACCAAAAAGCCCAAGCCCCTCACCAACTTGGATTTCGTCAATTCATCCCACTTAAGCCAATGTACTTTACGCTTCTCACCACACTTCCCCCACTAGAATTTCCTAATCAGCACTTCAATCTCGTTATACAATCCCAATGGGGAGTTTAAAACACCCCATAGCATAGGTGGGAATAGCTTGGATAACTGATTTGATCAAAACTTCTCTATTAGCCTGAGATAAAAGCTTTCCTTCCCATCCTTGCAATTTTCTCCACACCCTCTCCTTTATGTAGTTAAAACTGGACTTTTGCCCTTTTCTAATCAAAAAAGGCAGCCCCAAATATTTTTCATAGTGGCGAACTTCTCTAGCCCCCAAAGCACCTTTGATAATCTACCTTGAAGCTGCATTAACAGATTTGCTAAAAAAGATAGCAGTTTTATCCCTATTTACCTTCTGACCCGAAACACTCTCATACACAGATAAAAGCTTCATAACTTTTTCACATTCCATCAATGTTGCCCTACAAAATAATAGGCTATCATCTGCAAAAACAGGTGAGTAAGCTTTGGACCTCTTTTGCAAATTGCAAAGCCTGTAATGTCCCCTCCACTAGCTGCTTGTTTAATGAGCCCGGCAACCCCTCTGTACAAAGTAAGAATAGAAAAAGGGAAAGGGGGTCCCCTTGTCTAAGGCCTCTCGTAGGGAGGATCAGGCCTTTAGGTTCACCATTTACCATGATGTAGTATGTTACAGTTTTTACACAAGTCATTATAAGGCCTACCCACCTCTCATGAAAACCCATCCTCCTCATCAAACTCTCTAAAAAGTCCCATTCAACTTGATCATATGTCATGTTCATATCCAATTTAAGTGCCATATAACCTGTGGAGCCAGATTTATAATTTTTCAGTGGAGCCATTTGTTTCAAGGCTGCTGCAACTTCACATGCACTAAACTCCCTAATTAATTGGTTGTTCATGTCTTCTGTTATGACATGAGGAATCTGCTCTAAAACCGTGGTGGGCAAGCTCGAATTGGAGGTAGTAAAAAGGTCCTAATAGTAATCTGTAAGAATAACTGCAATATCCTCCATGCTCACTATCTAGACATGTGCTGAGTTATGAATTCCCATTATGTTATTTTTCCTAAAGCGATGCGAAGCACGAGTACGAAAATATTTAGTGTTGCCATCCCCTTTACTTAGCCACTGGATCCGAGCACGTTGATTCCACATTCTAGTTTCTCAGTTAAATAGGATATTTATCTCCGCTTTCAGCTCTCTAACCAATGTGTTGTCCCCACTTCTCATAGCTTTCTTGGAGTATTTAAAGGAGCTTGTAGTGGATATTTATTACAATGGTGGAATTTATTGTTGACTCATGGAAAAAAAATTGACATTAACCAATAATTGTTTGCCACGTGGCGTTATCTTTCTAACATTATATGTGTCATTGTTTTATGCATTATCAAAAAACACATGTCACCATTGTGTGCATCCTCTAATTTGAGGATCCAACTTTTATAATATACTAGTGTGTAGCCTCATGCATATGCACAGGTATAGTTAAAAATAATCACAATTATACAATTCAAATTATGTCTTTATTTTTTTATTTTTACACCCAATAATTCACTCACCACAAAAATTAAAAACTTAGATGGACATGTGGCAAAAAATTGGACTCCAATTGAAATCCAATTTAGAACCTAATAGGATTTGGACTCTTCAAGTTTTACACTCAATAATTCACTTGGCACAAAATTAAAAATTAAATGGGACACGTGGCGCAAAATTGAGAATCCAATTAAAATCTAATTGGATTTTCTCTGAGCTTTGGCTATATATATATATATATACACACACTAGTCTCTAACCCATGCAATGCATGGAAGGTAAGCCATTACGAAATTTCAATCAATTTTATGTTTAAAACATAATGTCTCTAGCATAATTCTCCCAAACATGTAATTTGAAGTAGCAAGAAAAAACTGCTCAATTTATATCTTCAATATCACCTTTAAGATCATGAGCAATCGCATCTCCTGTCCTAAGATCCAATATCAAATAGCCATATCATATATATATATAAAAGTTTGACATTGTCTAGAAAAAATGTAGTTATAAATATAGTGAAAATATATATGGATTCAATACTTCACTTAGTTTTGAATAGTAGGTTTACCTACCATCCATATGGAAGCAGGAAGTACCATTTGAGTAAGAATTCATTGGCGTTACTAATAAGTCCATGAATGTTAGGAAGTCTTAATTGATATGTCATTGACAAACTACCCATCAATCAAAAAGAATATGCAAATGAAAAAAAGAAAAAAAAAATTAATCTTCCACACACAAGATTTGTTTAACAGTGTACCTCAATTGCAAACCCGATCAAAGAATAGGACTATTTGAATTGGTCCACACAACAACACCACTTTATTCATATTGTTAAGAATATAAAGTGAGTGAGAGAAAGACTGAAAAGTATGTGTATTGATGTATTATGTGTATATAACAATGTACAATAGAGAGTCTTATATAGGCTAAGTATGTGTGAAGTACAAGTAATATGAGTATACTTACGATTGTCCAAGGACCCACCAGACCTAACCCACCCGCTGCCACCGACCGAACCCAACCTGCCGCCAACCAAACCAACTGCTCCGGCAGTCGACGATGGACTTCATTCTCCAAAAATCAAGATCAGCGAGTTAGATATCAAATCTCCTCCTCTTAAATCTGAGAAACCCGATCCGACTAACCCATCTATTTTTTTGACGAGAAGGTGTAGATCCAACGTATTTTGGTATTTTTTGAGATCTAGGCTAGATCCGACGATATTTCGCTAGATCTAGCCGAGATCCTGCCAAAAATGGCTGCGATCTCGTTGGATCTGGCGAGATCTGACCAAATTTCTACTGTTTTTCATCTTTTCTTGGCCGAATTCTCGTCGTTTTCCAGATAATTAACCCCAACCAATCCTTCCAACATCCGTGGAAGCTCCGACCCGCCCAATCCAATCAACCACTCCGGTCGGTGGTGAGTTGAAATTTTGACCACCTGATCTGGGCTGGTTAGTTCTAGATATGGCACAAACCCAACCTAAACCGACCTGTGGAAAGGCCTAAGTATACTACAAGTACATTATACTGGGCTAAGCTCGATGGGCTAGGCTAGACTAAGCTATATACTAACATCCCCCCTCAAACTCGAGGTGGAAAGGAGGAAGCTAACTGGAGTTCGAATATAAGATATCGAAGACGACCAGGCGGGTGAGTTTTGGTGAAGATATCAGTAGGTTGGTGGCAGAGGAGATGAAGAACAACTGGAGATTTCCTTTCATGAGATGCTAGCAAGTGACGTGGTAATCGATCTCAATTTGCTTGGTGCGTTCATGGCAGACATCATTATGAGTAATATAGATAGCACTACGATTATCACAATAGAAAAGAGTGGCAGTGGTCTATAGAGCATCCATGTCAGCCAAGAGCCATTGAAGCCAAACAAGCTCGCAAATGGTGTCAACAAGAGCAGAGTACTCAACCTCAGTACTGGAACAAGAAACCACATCCTGCTTTTTGCTAGCCATGAGACAAGGGAAGTACCCAACAAGAAACAAAAACCCGTGACGGAGCATCGATCAGTTGGATCACCTACCCAATCCACATCTGAATAAGCGTGGAGCTTGAGAAAAGACCGAGAGGAATAGTGAAGACCATGATAAAGTGTGCCCTTGAAGTATTGGAGAATTCGAAGAACAGTAGCATAGTGGACAAAACGAGGGGTGTCCATGAACTTACTAACCATACTCACAGCGTGTGAAATATCTGGGCGAGTGACAGTGAGATAGATTAGACTACTAATCAACTGATGGTAACGAGTAGCATCTGATATAGGTTCACCATCCAAGGGTGTGAGCTTGGCATTGAATTCCAAGGGAGTGGAAACAGTCTTGTTGTCTGTGATACCAACTTTCGAGAGAAGATCAGAACCATATTTAGCTTGGTAAAGATAGTATCCCTCAAAGGATAAGGTAACCTCAAGCCTAAGAAAATAGCTGAGTGCCCAGATCTTTCATCTCAAAATTCTGACTAAAGAAGTACTGAAGAGAGCGGATACCTGCAAAGTCATCTCCAGTAATAATCATGTCAATAACATAGAGAAGAATAAGAGTGATATCAGCAAAGGATCGTCGGACGAAAAGAGCAGTGTCATAAGGACTCGAAGTGAAACCTTGTTGAGCTACAACTAAGCTAAACTTTTCAAACCAAGCCCAAGGTGCCTACTTAAGGCCATAAAGAGCACGACAAAGGCAAAAAACCTAATGGCCTGAGTGAGTATAGCTAGGGAGTGGTTGCATGGACACTTCTTCTTGGAGGTCTCCATTGAGGAAAGCATTCATCACATCCATTTGAGACATCTAACAGATGTAAGGTGAGCAACTGGAGCAAATTTTTCCTCATAGTCAATGCCATATTCCAGAGTAAAGCCCTTAGCAACTAAGCGAGCCTTGTATCATTCAACAGATCCATCAGCCTTGGTCTTGATCTTGTAAACCCACCTACAACCTACTACAGACTGACCAGGAGGCAAATCAACCATATCCCAAGTGTGATTTTTGTGAAGGGCATCTAGTTCTTCTGACATAGCTTACTACCAAAGAGGGACAACATGGGCCACACAATAGGTGTGAGGCTCGTAGAAGGTAGCAAGAGCAAAAAAGTTGTGATAATCAATGAGATAAGGAGGAGGAATGCTTACCCAAGTAGAGCGACAAAGTTCAAGACCAACAAGAGGCTCAGGAGACGGTGGTGTCACAGGATCCAAGACAGGCAAGTCATGTGCTAGGGACAAAACAGGAGATGAGTCGTTTAGAGAGGCAGCTGATGTTGAAGAATCCTCCACAAGTTCAAGATAAAGAGGGAGGAAAAGATCAATAAAAATGAGAGACTTTGAGGAAGAGGACATAGGAAACTGCTGAAGACTCGTGAAGGGATGATGTTCCCAGAACTCAACATGACAGGAGACACGAAGGCAATGAGTTATGGGATCATAGCAACCCTTTGGGATATACCATAGCCAAGGAAACAATAGAGACGAGCACAAGGCTGGAGCTTTATTCATTCATAAGGAGGAAGAGAGACAAAACAAGCACAACCAAAAAACCGAAGAGAGGAGTAGTTAGGGGTTTTACCAGAGAGGAGCTCAAATGGTGATTTGTTATGTGTGGTTGGTGAAGGAATATGATTAATGGTGTAAATAGTAGTGATTGCTGCCTTACCCCAAAAGCGCTCAGGAATAGAGGCAGAAATGAGAAGGGTATGGACAATATCTAGAATGTGACAATGTTTTTGTTCTACATGACCATTTTGTTGAGAGGTGTAAGGACAAGACTGGTGAGGGAGGGTACCATGGCTATCTTAAAAAGATAGGAAAGATTTATCATTATATTCTTAGGCATTATCTGACTAAAAGATCTTAACGATGCGATTGAACTGTGTTTCAATCATTTTATGAAATTTTTGGTAAATGGACACGAGTTCAGACCTATGGTGAAGCAGATAAATCGAGGTATATCAAAAAAAAAATCGTCCACAAATATGACAAAATATTTAAATCCCCCTTCAATGGGAACTAGTGCAGGACCCCAAATATCAAAATGTATAAGATCAAAAGGTGCAAAAGAAAAGAAGTCACTATTATTAAAGGGCAATTTTGTTTGTTTGCCAAAATGACAAGAAGTACAATCAAATTTTGGAAATTGAACTCAACCTAAATGACCTTGAGAAGCTAACAACTTAAGACAAGATAATGATGTATGATCAAGGCGACCATGCCATAAATCAGGCGAGAGGGTGGCAGTAGTAGTAGCAGCAGAAACAACTTATGAAAAAATCTTCTAGTCGTAAACCTCAAACATACATCCAACCTTACGGCCTATCCCAAGCACTTGACTCGTCCGGGGATCCTGCACATCCACACTATGATTAGTAAATAGAATATCTACTCCTAATTCACAAAGTTGACCAACAAAAAGCAAATTAAGGAACAACTTTGGAATATGAAAAGTGTCACTAAGGGATAAACTGGGAGAAGAGATTGTTCTCTTATGACTAACAGGCATAGGAGTTCCATCAACAATGTAAATAGAGATGGGATGTGCTAAGGGTACCTTATCAGAGAATTGTGATTCATCAGGGGTCATATGGTTACAACATACAATATCAAAAAACAAAGGATGTTTACTTGAGGTGACAAAAGGGCAATGGAAGTTCGGGATAAAACCTGTTGAACTACTGCCTCAATATCACTGTAGTAAGTGAGGAAGCCAAAGATGGACTGGTAGAAACTGATAGATCTTAGGGACACATAGCGGTTGCCCGAGGAAGAGGAGCTTTCTTCTGCTCTTGCATAAATTTCTATAGTTTGTGGCAAACAGAGATATCATAGCCTTTGGCCAAAGCTTAGAAAACTGAGAGGTGGAATGCCCAAAGTTTATTCGTAGAGAAGCAGTGAATGCAGCAATGGAAGGCTGTGGGGTGAAATGAGGGTGCAGCCAACACATTTTCACTGGGTGACATGTGATAAGTAGGTCGAAGATTCTCCTCGAAGATGAGCTCCTTGACTGCAACATCAAGAGAAGGAGTAAGAGACCGGCTAAGCAAAGAAGCTCGAGTGGGCTCAAAATCCTCAAGTAGACCCATCATGAAATACATAAATTGATGGCGGTCCCAATATTTGGCAAAGGGCTCAATGTCCTCAGGATGCTTTAGTGGATGATCTACAGCAAAAAGTTGTTCCCACATAGAAGAAGTCTAAGAATAATAATCAAAAATAGACTGACCTGTCTCTTTGCGCATCTAATAAAGCTTTGATTCAATGTGAAACTCCAAACTTGAATCATTAGTGCAATTGTAGTGATTGGACAGAAATATCCAAGTAGCCGCAGCAATACCAAGATGAGAAAGAAGACTATGAATGGAAGGTACAGAGGTATTGATAAACCAAGATAGAATATTACATTGAATACTCTCACATTCCTTAAGGCATGCTTCATAATCATCCTCTATTACAACAGTTGTCTTAGAGGCATTGGCATCAGTAGTGGCTTTAGACTAAGATAGTGGCACTGGCTTGGGAATTGAACCAATTACATACCTCTGTAATTTGTAACCCTTGAGAAAGACAGTCATGTCTTGATACCATGCATGATAGCTAGTAGGACCATCCAAGATAACGATGATAGGACGAATAATGTCTCGTTCATTTTCTTGAGCCATGATGAAGAAAATGACCACAAAGAGGGAGTTAGAGACCTCAAACAAAGAAATGTAGCCCAAAATCAGAATCTACGTGAAAAATTGAGCAAGATAGGCCCTATTGAAAAATTTTGACTTTGGCCAAAAAGTCAACAATCAACAATCCTAGTCAATGGTTTTGGTCAACGGTCAGAAGGCAACTGCTGATGTGGGCTAACATAGTCTGATGATGCAATACGCTGATGTGGCAAGATGAGATCACCCTAGGGCTGACGTGGCTTGATGCGAAACAGTTATAGCGCGTGGGTCGAGATACTGGTGCGTAACGGCGCTGTTTCCGGTGCGTGAGTGATTCTTGCGGTGTGTGGCAGAGTGTGGAGCACATGCTCATGAGGCAGAATCTTCAGACAGTGCATGTAGGCGCATGTAGGCGCGTGTCACCTAATTTCGGGGTGTCACCTGATTTCGAGCTGTCACCAGTTGGGTTTTTTACAAAATCGGTAGATCTGTCAAAGTATACCTTTGCTTTGGCAATTTGATGAACAGAATGACAAGATCCAAGTGGCTGTAAGTGTGACAGCGGTAACTCACTTCTAACTGTGGCTACTGGATGAAGGCAAGGGCAGCGAAAGAATGCCGAAGATGAACACAGGTACCAAAAAATCAGAGCATTAGCTCTCATACCATGTTAAGAATATAAAGTGAGAGAGAGAGAGAGAGAGAGAGAGAGAGAAAGACTAAAAAGTCTGTATATTGATGTATATTGTGTATATAACAATGTACAATAGAGAGCCTTATATAGGTAAAGTATGTGTGAAGTACAAGTAATATGAGTATACTACAAGTACAGTATATTGGACTAAGCCCGATGGGCTAGGCTAGACTAAGCTATATACTAACACATATGCTACTCTACTCAATTGGGCAGGATTCCTTGACGATAAGAAAATAGCATTCAAGTAATAGAATAGCATTGAAACAAACACTAAATTAACACTATTCACGCTCTATGTTGGCGTTTTTGTGTTTGTGTTTGTGTTTGTATCTATTTCATTTTCTTCATTTTTTTAAGATAAACCAAAAAAATAAAATCAAAACAAAAATAAATTAATAAATATCCCAAACAACATCAGCTAGAGATGCGTATTTATAGTGCTAAAAAACCCAAATTAGTTTGTGTGTTTGTGTGGCATTTGTCTCTCTTAGTCTCTATCTCTCTCGATCTAAGACGACTTGCTCTCAGATTTGGTTGGTTGAAAAATACCCCAAACCACGGCTGAGAAAAAGAAGAGGGAAGAAGAATGGCCCAGAAGAATTAGAAGAGGAGATCGGTGGTAGTGGGTTTGGTGACTGAAACTGTCTGTGGGTTTCGTGGCTGAGATTGGTAGAATCAGAAAAAAGAAACTGTGGTTGTTTGGACTAACGTAGTGGGTTTCACAGCAGTGGCTCCCAAAATGGAGGTCCTCCGACGGGCTTGGGTGGCGTGACATCAGGTTTGATATAGGTTTCCTGGCCGTGGGAGTTGCGATGGGTTTCAGTTTTCTGTCAAGGGTTCGAAACTCCTCTGATCATCCAATGGAAAAAGTTGCTGAGAATTTCTGAAACTGTCATTTTTCTCTCTTTTTTGATCAACGATGGTGGTAGTGGGTTTGGTGACTTTGTGGGCGTGGGTTTGTTGACTGATCGGTGGGTTTGACTGTGAGAACGTGAAGTTTGATTTTTCTGGTTTCGGGTTGTTAATGATTTTTCTGGGTTCATGGGTTTGATTTTTCTAGTTTTGGATTGTTGATGATTTTTCTGGGTTCATGGGTTTGATTAATTTTCTGGGCAAGTTTCATCTTCTTTTATATAGAACATGAAGAACAGTTCTGGGTTCACCTGCACTGTTCTGGGTTCACCTGCACTGTTCTGGGTTTGCATTTGTTCTGGGTTTGTTCTTGTTCTGGGTTTGCTCTTGATTCTGGGTTTTATTTCTTATTTTTCTGGATTTGATGGAGATTAGATTTGGTTGCTGGATTTGGATTTGGGTCTGCTAGAGATTGGATTGGTTGTTGGGTTTATTTCTTGAATTTGGGAAGAACATGAAGAACAAGATGTTATGTTCTTACAGAAAAAAATAATGAAAGTAAAAATAATAATAATAATAATAATAATATTAGATTTAAGGCCAATAATAATAATAATAATAATATGAAAGTAAAAAATTATAATGCTGATGTGGCATTGAAAAAGCCAAATAATTTTTTTTAATAATATTTTAATGCCATGTCAGTGTCACGTCAGCACCATGTCAGCAACCAGGGCACTCCGTCTACCAGTAATAGGGTTCCGTTACTTGGATAACGGCAGGGACTAAAATAAAAACGATTTTTAAAAAATAGGGACGACAATAGGAACGAAATCAATTTAGGGACCAAAATGTGAATTGGCCCAAAATGTATGGACCAAAAGTGCATTTACGCCTTAAATAATTATGACTATAACATGCAATTTTTTTTTTTTTTTGGATGATTTTTTTTTCTGATGTGAATTAAATAATCAACATTGGTCTATGATTAAATATATTTTTTTCATTTTTTATTATACTAATAAAAACCATCCTTAATTGATAATAATTAAAAAAAAGAAAAAAATTTGCAAAGAAAAGATTTGCTTCAAGGCTAGTACATGATGTTATGCAGGCCGTGCCTCATATTTTTGTGCCACACCATTCTCGTTCAAGTTCATTTTCAAAATCATCACTTTCTTCACCTAATTCGGTAGATAAACAAAAAGGTGTTTTTATTGAAGATGATGTGGCAGGACCATCTTCCTCCAATCAACTATTTGATGATGAAACACCAAATTTGACCAAACAAGGCTCCAGTCATAAAAGGTCGAGGGGCCAATATTTCTGTTTTGGTGTATCAGGTCTATCTGTGAAAACCCCAATAAGCAAGCAGCGGCAAGGTCAGAGTTACAAGTGTCCTGTAGTTTCAGTTGTTAGGTTATAAAGACTTAGGATTTTATGTATTTAGAACTCTAATGTGTAATGTTGGCAAAGCATGATCAAAACAATATGTTTAGTCTTGTTTAGGCTTGCTCAAAGTTGTATAATTCATGTAAAGTTGGAATCGAGAGGCTGCAGATGTATTAGTGCATTTCGGCCTGGCTCGATCGATCAAAAGATAGACTCGATCGATCAAAAGTCGGTCAGATTGCGTTTTTTGCAGAATTTCCAACTCAGCCCTATCTCATTAAACATTTAGGGTTTTATGTTTTTGCCCTAGGTATATAAGGCAAAACCCTAGCCACGTTTTGAGAGTTGCTCCTATTGTATTGTTGCTCATCCTTTTCTGTTTTGTGTAAATCTCTTGTGAGATCTAGAGGAGCTTTCCTTTGCACAAAACTTAGGGTTTTCAAGGTAGAGATAGTATCAACATCTTGATGATCAACTCAGTTGCTGCCATTGGAGCTTAAAGAATAACAAGCGTGGGTGCTTGTAGCTGATTGAAGAATCCAAGAAAGAAGGAGTCCATGGATTTGGAGCTTGCACGGGGTCGTGTCAGTAAGTTCTACTAGTGGGTAGCATTAGGAAGTCAAGCGGGGAGCTTGTAAGTCCTTTTGTAAGAACTTCGATTCTTTCATAGTGGATTCAGGTTTACCTTGAGGATAGCTAGGTCAAATCCTCCCTAGGTTTTTACCATGTGGTTTCCTGGGTCATCATATCATTGTGTTATTTATATTTTCGTTGCTATATATTCTTGATATGGTTGTTTGATTGTGATAACCTAAAATTGCATAAATTGACTAAATTAATCACTTGGCTAATTCTCTAGGTTAATCTAATTGTTATTTTAAGGGGTCTAAAAACCAATAAGTGGTATCAGAGCGGGTAGCTCTCTTGTTGTAGATCTTTTGATCTCTGAGTTGATCCTTGACCCCTGTTGTCATGGAACACGGACACTCTCTTGTTGTTCCTCCTCACTTTGATGGGAATAACTATGCTTATTGAAAAGTAAGGATGAAAGCATTCCTGAAATCCATTGATGAGAGAGTTTGGAATTCCGTTGAGTACGGATGGGAGAAGCCCACTACTCCTATGAGTGAGTGGCAGACTTCTCAAAAAGAAGTAGCTGCATTTAATAGCAAAGCTATGAGTGCCATCTTTAATGCTGTTTCTATGGAGGAATTTAAGAGAATCTCAAATGTTGAGGTTGCTCATACTGCTTGGAAAATCCTCCAAACTGTGTATGAAGGCATAAAGGCTGTCAAAATAAATAGGTTGCAACAATTAACTTCTAGGTTTGAGAGCATTAGGATGTCTGATGATGAATCCTTTGATGAATTTTATACCAAACTTAATGACATTGTTAATTCTGCATATAATTTGGGTGAAATCTATGATCAACCTAAAATTGTTAGGAAGATTCTTAGATCTTTAACTGAGAACTTTAGACCCAAAGTGATTGCCATTACTGAAAGCAAGGATGTGGACTCCATCCCTGTTGATGAACTTGTAGGATCTCTTCAATCCTATGAGTTAGACCTACCTAAAGCTAACAAATCTAAGTCAATGGCTCTTAAGTCTGTTGATTATGTTAAGGTTAGTGGATTTGATGATGAGCTCTCTGCTACAGAGATTGCTCACCTTGCCAAGAACTTTAGAAACTTTCTTAGGAATACTAACAGAAGGGCAAGGAATACAAACAATGCTAAACCTAGAAATTTTAGGAAGAATGATCCCATTAAGGTTAGCAACATTGAAAAACCTAGAGAAAGAGTAGGTCAATCTTCAAATAATTTTTTGGGTTCTCAATGTTTTGGTTGTCAAGGGTATGGTCATGTTAAATCTGAATATCCAACATTCTTGAGGACTAAGGGCAAGGCTATGGCTGTAACTAGACATGGCAAAACGGGCGGGTCGGGTCGGGTTCGGGTCGGGTCAATCGGGTTACGGGTCAAACGGGTCACGGGTCAAAACGGGTCATTTTAAGCAGGTCAAAATCGGGTTCGGGTCAATCGGGTTGCGGGTCGGGTCGGGTCGGGTCGGGTTGACCCGTATTTTTCACATGAAATTTTTTATTTTTTATTTTTATAAAGAAAACAACATGTATCTATCATTTGGAAAGTTATGCAACAAATTACTTGATGTAAAATGCATTATTTTGAATTCACCACTTATATCAAGCATGAACTCAATTAAACTTATTAATACTTATTCAATAATTTTAAAATTATACAAATTATAACATTACTATTTAAAACAAAATAACACAAAGATAAGTAAAACAAATACACAAGTTTTATTTCTACACATTATCAACATTTCAAAATATAAAACAAAATTACAAATGACTTATTGGATAACTCATTTGATAAAAAATAAAAACATATAAGAAATTTACAATCTTAAAAATTAATTTTATAATCTATTATCAGTTGTAGTTGACACTTTATTTCAATTTGAGATATACTTTAAAATTTGATTGCTTAATTATTTATACATGGTCTCTTTTATGAATATCATATTATTGTTAAGCAACACACTCTCTAGGAAATATCATAATTTATTTTGAAAAGCCGTTTATTTTGGACATAAAAGATTAAAAAATAGGTCTAAGTATTCATAATTTATGCTAATTTGATACTTTAGCTTCACTATTTTCACACTTGTGAATGTTTCTCACATGTCTACAATTTTAAATCTATATTTTTAACTCTACTGTAACTAGATTATCTTGGCATATACTTTGCTATTTGATATTTAAAAATATTTACTCATTACAGAATGTTCAACTATTTATCTTTCAATTAATTTGCATGTAGTTATGTAAATGTATCAATTGTTTCCTTAAAGTTCACAATAAACAATTAAACCAATATTGTCTTAGTTTTACTATTTTTTTTTTTACCAAAAAAAAAGTTTTAAAAAAATGGTTCGGGTTCGGGTCGGGTCGCGGGTCGGGTCGGGTTGACCCGCAAAAAACACGGGTCGGGTCACGGGTCAACCCGTTTTTGCTTCGGGTCAAAAAAATCGGGTTCGGGTCGGGTATTTTTCGGGTCGGGTCGGGTCGGGTCAGAAAATTCTGACCCGTTTTGCCATGTCTAGCTGTAACCCTTAGTGATAATGAGGTTTCTAATGATGAGTTTGGATGTGACGAGGATGGAAACTTCATTGCTTTCACTGCTACTACTGTAGTCAATGAAAGCGTGTCTGTTGAAGAGAACCCTTCTGATGGGGAACTCTCTGAGGATGCAGACCTTCAAGAGGCCTATAAGAACTCCAATACTCGTGGTGCATCTAAAAGGTTTTGGATGCAAAAGACTCAATCTAATTGAGTCTTTCTGGCATGGTCCTTGTGCTTCATTGCTCTATTTTTTTGTGACCATTGTTCTTTGGTTTTTGGTGTTTTTGTTTCTAGGATTTGCATTGCATAGCATTCATGCATTTTATTCTAGGACTTATTTTGTTTTTCCCTTTTAATAATAAAAAATTAAAAATTAAAAATTAAAAAAAAAAAAAAAGGAGGAAGCAAATTGTGTTTGATATTATTTTTCTTGGTTTTTGAAAACAAGGTTGGTCAATTTATTTACACATAACATGTCTTGTGTACCTTGTTTAGCTTTGATGAGCTTATTCATTGCACTTTACTAGTTAAAGCTTTGTAGTGCATGTTGTGTGGGAAAGATGTTTATGGTGTTTATCACTTTATCTTAATCTTGAAGTCACATGTTATTTGACTATCGGACTTGATCCTTTTGAGAAAGGCATAAATAACCATCTCACCACTATTCACTAGCCAATCATGACCACCTTAGTGCATATCATAAGATTTTGTGCTCAAGAAAGTGTAGCACATGCACAAAAAGAACATAAGGTGTAGCCTCAGTTTAATTGCTTAATGCTTAAAATTGGTGTGCACTATTAGGCTTAATGCCATCTCACATAAATTAAAATTTGTGTGTATATTATGAGGCAAAAATTCAAGAAACTTACATGATTGCAAGCTTTTGTTCTAGGAGATGTAAGAGTTATAGGATGTAACTCTTTTGGAGATAGTCTCTTTTAAATTCTATGTGATGAATTTTGTAGACTTTGTGTTTGATTGCTATTCACATATCACCTCACATGTATCTCAAGCTTTTACTAGTAGCACACACTACACAAGTTACTCTTTGCTAAACACTGTACATGTTATTGTGTGTGTTTTTGGTCTAACCAACCAAGTTTGAAAATATCTTGAGAATTATGCACAACATATTTGTTGTTTGAAGAATTCAAAGGGAGAATGATTGAAATTTGTTTCTGAAAATTGGGTTTAAAATTTTGGATTTTTGAAAAAATATTTCATCTCATACTTATGCATTTTGCTCATCAATTTTTAATGCTTTGAGGAGTTTGTGCCAAAACGTGCTTGGTTTTTCAAAAACTGTGATTTTTCTCAAAAAATTTTGTGAGCCTCTGCCTATTTCGATCGATCAAATCTGTTTTTCGATTGATCGAAAATGTTCTTAAAATGTTTTATGAGTCTCGGGGCACTTCGATCGATCAAATGTAATTTTCGATCAATCGAAGATCGCGAATCAGGTTTTGTTAAAAACTCAGACTTTAACTTGTTCAAAACACTTTTCAAATAGTTTCAAAACCTTTTTCTCTCTCTCTCTCCGACTAGGCAAGGCCAAATCATCAAGTTTTTGTCATTTTTTTCCGAATCTTTTGCAAGGTTTTTGTCTTCTAAGGCCGATAAGACTATTTTGCCCTTCCGTTTGAGTTTATTTTCATGATTTCATGCATTATTCATTGAAATTTTCAGACCTATTCTTTATGGGATTTTTGATGATTCAAGCCTTATTTAATGAAATTGATCAATGGGTTTTTGTGGGGACTTGATATAATCATGATCTATGTTGGTTAATTTGATCAATTTGAGGTTTTGTGAAAAATTAAAAATTCTAGGGCTTGTATTGAATCCGAATTGGGGATTTTGTTCAATTATAGTGAAATTGATAAAATTGGCTTGTTGTTTTGATGTAATTAAGCATTATAATCTGTGAGTTGTGTTATGAGATACTCAATTCATCAATTTGTTTAAAAAATTTCAACAAATGGTTTTTCAATTTGGGGTTTTTGTTAGAAACCCTATGCCAAAGCCAATTTTGTTAATCTGAACTTTAATTGAACTTAATTTTGACTGCATTAGAACATGCATCATGACATTTTAATTGTTCATGCATCATATAGATTTTTATTCTATTGTTTTTTGTGCTAATTTGCAATCTGCCCTTGGATTTTTGTTTTGTTTTTGTTCTTTTGGTTCTTCTGTGTATCTCTGCCCTTTCCTTAGCATCATGCCTAGGAAGACTAGAGCTCGTAGGTCTGTTCCCTCACCTTCTCCTCCCCCACCTTACTTTGACCGTGAGAGATTTCCGAGTGAGAAAAACCAAGAGATTTTTGAGAAGCTGAATCTAAAGAGAAAAATTTGGGCTGAGCGTTCTGTTGTGTTAGATGAGTTAGATCCTGCCATTAGGGCAAATTTTGAGTGTCGAGGCTGGTTACCTTTGTTGGATATTTCTGATCCTCCTCCTCTAACTACCCTGATTAGAGAGTTCTTTTAGAACATCTCTATCCACATCTATGATTCCAACACTTTAGTAAAGAGTTAAATACAAGGTGTAGAGTACGTCATTACTCCTGATGTAGTGGCTGATGCTCTAGGGGTACCTTTGGTCCAGCACCCTGTTTACCCTATGACGAGTCTCCACTCTTGGATGATGTCGTGTCACACATCACTAGGTCTTCTATCCAGTGGGGATCTGATCCTCGGATCACTTCTGCTGAACTTCCTGAGACTATCTATCTTTTTCTTAGGATAGCATGTCATTCTATCTGGCCTATCTCTCATCTTCACACCATTCCTCTTGAGCAGTGTGTCTTTTTGTACGCTCTTGTTACTGATACTCCTATGAGTTTTCCTCACTTGTTTCTTTGTTCTTTGAACGAAGTTTATAGGAGTTCATCTTCCGCTTATGCTCTTGTTCATCCTATTTTTATTCATAAGATTTTGCTTTATCTTTGTCTAGATGATTTCCCTTCTTCTGAGACTGTACATGTTATAGCTCCCATAGGTGCATCTTTTCTTAGACAGAAGGCTGCTCATCTTCGAGCTGGCTCTAAACACCTTAGGTCTGAGCCTTCTGGTACCGCACCTCCTCCTCCTTCTTCTACAGGTCCTACTGGTGAGGATGTTGCTGATCCTGCTGGTGCTGCTGCTGTTCCTCCACCTCCTCCGACTGCCTTTGATGTACGTCGTACTTTGGAGACTGTCATGACCGTTCAGGCAGCTCATGGTCAGATTTTGGTGGACTTGCTTGATGAGCTACGTGCTTTGAGAGCTGACTTGGCGCATCTTCGATCGATCGAAAGTTGGCCAGATTGCGTTTTCTGCAGAATTTCCAACTCAGCCCTATCTCATTAAATGTTTAGGGTTTTATGTTTTTGTCCTAGGTATATAAGGCAAAACCCTAGCCATGTTTTAAGAGTTGCTCTTGTTGTATTGTTGCTCATCCTTTTCTGTTTTGTGTAAATCTCTTGTGAGATCTAGAGGAGTTTTCCTTTACACAAAGCTTAGGGTTTTCAAGGTAGAGATAGTATCAACATCTTGATGATCAACTCAATTGCCACCATTGGAGCTTAAAGAATAACAAGCGTGGGTGCTTGTAGCTGATTGAAGAATCCAAGAAAGAAGAAGTCCGTGGATTCGAAGCTTGCACGTGGTCGTGTCAGTAAGTTCTATTGGTGGGTAGCATTAGGAAGTTAAGCGGGGAGCTTGTACATCTTTTTGTATGAACTTCGATTCTTTCATAGTGGATTTAGGTTTACCTTGAGGATAGCTAGGTCAAATCCTCCCCAGGTTTTTACCGTGTGGTTTCCTGAGTCATCAGATCATTGTGTTATTTATATTTCCGCTGCTATATATTCTTGATATGATTGTTTGATTGTGATAACCTAGAATTGTATAAATTGACTAAATTAATCACTTGGCTAATTCTCTAGGTTAATCCAATTGTTGTTTTAAGGGGTCTAAAAACCAACATCAGTAGCTTGATTCACTTGATGTGAACACTCGGGTATTGAAATGATATAGGCCCCTCAAATGCAGAAAGGAAGTAACTACTTGAAACCATGCCAACAAAAAAGAAATGCACTAACTTAGAAGAAGGATCAGACAAGGGCTGTTTTTAGACAGCCCTTGTTAAATATATTATGTATGAGAAACAAGGCAAGTCAAGACAAAACCAGAAAAAATAGCTCCAGAAGGTCAGCATAGCTTCACTCAGATGTGAAAAGCATAAAAGATGAACGTAAGCAGACAAAGTCTTCAAGCCACTGAATAAAGGTTAGTGTTACAATGAGCTATGACCATTTCTGTAATTGCTAACAAACATTTTTTTTCAGAAAGCAAAACTAAAAATAAACACAAGCTGGTGTCAAAAGAGAAACTAAGGGCCAAAGAAAAATTAATCCCAAGAGTTTATAGCTCAATCATCAATTGAAAAGGTTTTTAGAAGCTGAAATTGTCTTGGAACATTTACTCATCTAACTGTTAGAGAAATTTAAGGATCAGACATCATTGTGAACAATAGCTCCTTGCGCTCCTCTACTGGATCCACTGGATAGCCAATAAAAGCTCTCAACATATTTGGATTCCTAATAAGAAAGAGATAAGCCCTCATTCACAATCTAGATTCAATTCCTATCTCATCCAAGAGATGGAACACGTCTTGCTCAGGAATGGGAAGACGTGCCAAGCTCCTCTCAAAAATTAAACTTCCTTCTCTCATGGCTAAAGCAACATCCTGAATTGCCCCCAAAATTTGTTCCATGTTCTCATTTATGTTCTCCTAGAGCCCTCTCCGGTTGAAGTAGCCCACCGTTGCCTCATCTCCAACGCAATTTCAAATTGTTCCCCAGTTGCTCTATCTTTTCCATAAAGCTCAACCAATTTGTCGTAGTTTGGAATTGGTTTGTTCTTAAGCTCTTTTGCTTTAGGTTTAGCCTGTTAAAAAATGACAACAAAATAAGAGTTGTATTAGTATAATGAAATGACCTTGGCAAGTTTGATTGTAATCAAACAATTAGCACATAAGAAATTATAGCTTCCAAATGTGTATGCTGATACTGTGGTAAACCTTTCCAAAAAGCCCATGACAAAAACTTGCTCCTACATGGAAAATAGTAGATAAATGTGTACATTATATTGGAAACTAAGAACTCACTCATAGAAGCTATAAAGAAGAGAGAAGGAATTAACCATTGATGACATGCAGTTTACTATTTGTTTAGGCATTTTGCTTGTACTTCTGGGGTATAAGAAAAGTGAAAGGAAATTCTGGTTTTACCGTCTACCCTTTTCTTTTTCATGGAAACAACGTGAATATGAACTGCTTTTCACACAAACAATATGATTGTGAACTAACTGAGAAATTATACACCTGTTTGACTTTCCATGACTAATGCAAAGAGGATAACATCTATAGCTCATCTTAACTGAACAAGTACACAAGTCCATGTTAGTAGATCTGGTACCGAAACAAATATATACGTAATATAAATGACAAACCTGGATTAGACTTTCCCAAACTTCCAGTTCTGCACTCCACGTTTTAGTGATTAGACTCCAAGCAAAACCACTCCATCCATTCTTAAACACATCATAGCATTCTCACCAATTATACTTGATGGTTTTTCAAATTTTTCTTACCAATCCTTCACAATATTGTTGTAGGCATGTGTGGTGAAGACTAAACCATTTCTATTACCTAGACGATGTTGATGCAAGAGTGCATCGATAAGCACATCATCCATAATAGCTGTCCAATATTCTCTATCTTTCTTAACCACATCATCAATAGTCCTTTTTTCTGAAATATTTGAACCTATAAAAATATATTTGAGCAAATAAATATATTTAACAAAACCATCAGATTTAGCTGTTGGCATGTGCTAGCCTATTGAATGAAAAAATTTAACAAACAAACTTGCGAAATTTAAGACAAGCTGTTTTGGAAACAGAAATAATTTAATTTTTATGTTTCAAAAGTAAAGAACTATCAACAAGAAAATGGGAAAAAAGGCAGAGCAAGAACTTTTTTGCAGGCAGTCCACTCCCACCCAAAGTTTGTATGCCGTTATGAAAAATGTATTCACTATCAACAACTCCCACTTTCCAAGTGCGGTCCCCCTGTAAAATGCCATATTTGCACATTATCCGTGGTTGTTACTTCTTATAAAATAATAAGATAGAAATGTATTTAGCAAAAATGCATTACTTAATAAGGAAGATAGCATGGTGGAGCAACACACAATGACAAGCATAACTCAAAAATGGTCAGTAAAACAATCTGATAGGACAAAGACATCATGTAAAACAATAGAAAAAGAAAGATTACCTGCGAATTGCCACTGTAATATGATATCAAAGTTCAAGTAATATGATCGCCTCCAATCCACATCAACTGAACTCTCACCGACTAACGTATCCAACTGGTTTTGACAAAAGTTATTTTACATGACCACTAAACTGGTTTTTGATAAATCTATCACTGTTTTCCAATAAAATTTATACGATGACAATGAATCCATTCTCCATATCTCATAGATTGATCACATTTGTCCTTAACTCTTTTTCCATTTCCTATATGATGCATAAGTTCAAAATCATTCAGATATATCATTCAGATAACAACAGCAAACAGAAAAGATCGTTCTGAAAAGAAAAGAAAAAAAAGCAACTCTGTGATCAGTTTATTAAAATTATACTAAAAAAAAAATTTGGAACTTTCTGTGGTAGTGCTGCTCTAACACAATATAGAAGAATAAGTCATTGTGCATACTAAAGAGGAAAGTTTCACACAAACCTCACAAGAAGAAACACGTTCTCAAGTCACAATCAAAACTCATTCAATAGATAATCCCAAGAAAATTAAATGTATCATGTACAAAATGAAAAGTCCATAAAAAGAAAATTAAATAATAAAAAAAATTCTAATGAGAATCAACCCATTAAAACAAAGACATAGTTCTAAATTCACTAGAAGCATTTGTCTACAATTATTAAATTTAGAATAACATCAAGTTGGGTTGGATGTATAATCCCTCCACATCTCAGTTGCTATTAAGTTTCTTAAAATCTCTCCTTGGGCAGCATCATCATTATTTCTCTCTCTTTGGGCACCAAGCTATTCATGGAGTTCAGGATTGTTTAAAATTTGAGAAAACATTAGGTCCGGACCTAGCGAAAACTCCCTATTTTACACCCTCCAATTGCAAGTTGCCACATCAACAATTCACTAAAGAATGAAAAACATTTGCCACGAAGAATCACATCTCCAAAACCCAATTTCAGCAGAAACACACCCAAAAGAATGCATCACCAATCCGGATCAAGTGCTTTATGTCGAAACAAAGGGTGATATGGCAGATCTGGGACTAAATGGCATGATCGGCAGTGGAGAAGTGAAGGCAACTTGGAGTTGGCTTGACAACTTGGGTTCGCGGCGGTGGCTTGAATAGCTTGTTGGTTGTTATTTGATGGGTTAGTGTCAATAGTTTGAAAGAAGTAGATCTGTTTGCTGGGTTGCCGGCGTGTGGGTTCGGGTGGTGGTCGAATGTGTTGACAACGGAGGAATTTTTTTTGAGAAATACCTTATGGATTGACAACAGCAAGCAGCTTAGGCAGCTTCTTAGTAGTTTTTTTTTTGGTTGTATCGGATTGGTGGTGGGATGGTTGCAGCGGGGATTTCTTTTAGGTGGGTTTCTGCTGAAATTTTGTTTTGGAGATTTGATTCTCTGTGGTAGATTTTTTCATTCTTTAGTGAATTGCTAATTTGGCAACTTGCAATTAGAGGGCGTAAAATAGGGAGTTTACGCCAGGTCCGGACCTAATGTTTTCTCTTAAAATTTCTTCATCCACCTCATGAAGAATTCCATCATCCAGATTTGCACCAATCAAGTAATTGTGCAAAATGCAACATGCTAAAATTATTTTTTCTAGGATTGAACTCTGTAGGACAGCTCATTTAAGCTTGCTATTATAGGAAACCTTTTCTTGAAGACTACGAATGCTCTTTCAATCGCATTGTGTAAAGATGCATGTCAAAGGTTGAATAACTCTTTAGGATTTTGTGGTGGATTTCTTGAATACTCTTTTAAGTGATAACGAACTCCTCTATAAGGTGCAAGAAGTGTGCTCCTCAACATGAATCCAGCATCAACAAGGTAATATTTACCTATAGGAATGACATGCATCATTATGTTGTTATACACTAATGGCTAAAAATTTTTATTTTTTTTCTAACAAAATTACCTTGGGAGACTTTTAGCTTATCATGTCTACTTAATGCATTTTTTAAAATTCTTGAGTCTGACGCAGTTCCTTCCCATCCAGGCAAAAACATATGTAAATTTTAAATCAAATGTACATGCCGCTAGCACATTTTGTGTTGGGTAGTCCTTTCTACCACGATATCTTGGTGCATCTTTAATAGGAACTTTTGCCTGAATGTGCGTTCCATCAATTGCTCCAATGCAATCCTGACATGAGAAGAACTAAAACTGTTGAGTACTTACTTCTATATATTAAAATTTTTATATATACCACAATTAAGCTATTAGAGTATAATAATGTTTTCTTTTTTACCTTAAAATATGGGAAGAACCTAGAACTGTTGAGTATTTCTATTGAAGTTTGAGATCCATCAGGTTGTTTCAAAAACTTCTCTTCTAGTTGTATCACAGATCTTAATATCTAATGGAAATGACGGTTTATAGTCTCACCAGAGCGAACAAAAAAAAAAAAAAAAAAAAAGATATTTCCAGATGCTTTACACCACGTGATAATATGTAAAGAAATTTGGCAACTTGTTCTTCAATCATTGCTTGTTGTCTTGGTTGGAGGCCACCTTCTTTACGTAGCATGTCACGCAAATCTAAAAAACCTCCAGGCCCCATGCGAATAATATCACGACACTTTTTATTTCCAATTATCTCTCTCATTAGTTCATCATGAGCACTTTGTTTTTCTAACCTCAAACTACTAATTGAGTAAGTTACTTGTCTCCTTTGAGGCCTCCTTCAAAGTATTAACCAATAGGCAACAAGACAAACTACATAAGCAACTACCATTCGACATCTCCATTCCCAATCCCATAATCCACGTCTCCATTCCCAAATTTGCAATACACGTCTCCTTTTATTCTCTTGTCTACCCATCTAATAAAATTATCCCATGACAGCAAAGCTATTACAATCCATGATATGCATAAATACACTAAGCTATTACAATTCAGTGTGTTTTGTGTTTTGCTAGTGAAATGCCACTTCATGGTTATAGTAATGACTAAAACTAAAATCAAATAAAAAACCAACTTCATAGCAATGAACAACATGCAAACACAGAGACATGTTCAATGCATGTGTGTGTACACATGCTAGAATATGCACACAATCAAAGAAACTCAACTGTGCAGTATGCACTATATCCAGCGTCAACAACTTTACAAGACAAATAAAAGTATCACCATTACTAATTGACAAACCACGTTCCCTATGAATCACAACATAAACTATGAAAAAATTAAAATAAAAAAGAATATTTAACATTAAAATCACAATATATTTAACATAGACCAATGTTGAAATACGAATTACAAACACATGTTGGATGTAGACAATATAGGATGGTTCGGGGAATATGATGGTGCTTTAGGTCTATATATGTATAACATTAGATATGTCCTGCATGGTTTTTATCACAAGAAACAAAATTCAACCTAGCTCATACTCATACATTCCCCTTAAACGAAATGAAAGCATGAACTAGCCCCAATTTAGGATCCTGACAAAAACAGTAATATATGAATAGCTTGTGTTTTATACGTCATTAATTATATAGAGAAGGGTTACTACCAAAAAAAGAAGTTCAGAAAAGGGTGCAGCTCGGTGTGCAGTAAATATGTTTGATGTGGTCCCATTTCGATCCTAGTTGGATCCATTGGCCAACATGGAATTGCTTTACTGTAAAAGGCACCAACAACGAAGGAGAAGAAAAGAATAACAAAGAGAGAGACAACTACATAGTGAGATGCTGCACAAACTCATGTGAGTTTGATTATACACAATCAAACAAGCAATTTATCAAACACATTGTGAGCAACTCTTTGAAACTTTAAAATTCTAGTAAATAAATAAATAACCCAAATCAGAAACCCATTCACAAAAAACAAGAAATTACCCAATAAAAATCACAAACACAAACCAATAATCAAAAGCCTGACCATAAAATCAAACTTACACAGAATAAACAATCACAAAGCCTAGGTTTAACCATAGTTCATCCATATATCACCAAGTAAAAGAATTGCAAGTGTTTAGATAAAAATAAACAAGAAACACAGATCCATATATAGCTACAATATACAAATTTATGCAAGTTCACAATCTAGACTCACTCAAGCACTTTATCAAACACATTATGAGCAATACTTTGAAACTTTAAAATTTAAGAAAAAAAGCCCTCAGATCTGAAACCCACCCACAAATAACATGTTATTACCCCATAAAATCACAATTAATAAGAAATTACCCAATAAAATCATAATTTTAAGAACATAGTTATTTGATCCAACTCAAAAGAAGCCCATGAAACAAAAAGAAGAACAGAGTATACCTCTGAAAGAAAACCCCAAGCGTGAGAGACAATTGAGAGTGAAAAAGTTGTGTGAGAGAGAGAAAGAGCCAGCGTGAAGAGTGGAAGAAATTGTGCAAGCAGTGGCGGCTCCAAGAATTTTGTTCAAGGTATTCCTTAGGAAGCATAAATTATACCATCTTATTTCTTTTTAGTTTTTAGGTAATTAGGTTTGATTCAATGTTATTAATTCCATTCCGTTCCGGCCATAATGGCCGGAAAATACCGTGCCGGTAAACAAACCGGAACAATAACCCACCCTATTCCACTTCGGAAAAAATTTCAAGTCATTCGAGTCTATTTTGGGTGTTTCAGGGTATTTCAGTAAATACTGGCTGAATTTCAAAATTTGGCCGCCATTAAGTTTGTGCTTAAATAAAAAAATAAAAAAAGTTCTTAAAACCAAAACAAATTTGCATTTTGTAAACCAAAAAACCTCAAAAGGAAAAAAAATGAAAAGTAATGAAATGAACATAGGTACCTATACAGCTAAAAAAAATCGTATTAAGAAATTTGAGACTCAACTTGAGAAGAGGCACTATTGCACTAGTACTGGTAGAAGACACAGAAGTTACAAACAAGGAGTAAGGCAAAACGTACATGTAAAAGTGTAGATGAAGATGTGATAAAATTTAAAAGTATGAAGTGTAAAAATCGAGGAGACAGAAGACGTGTGTGGTTAAGAATAAACAAGAAAAAATACTTAAAAATAAAAAGTAAGTAATATATGTCTGATGAGGAAAAATAATATTGTAATAAAAAATAATAAAAGGTTGACAATTGTGTTGTATTGGGCAGTGTGCTTATTCGAAGGAATCAAGTCACTGCCCAGCCTATAGTAGTTTTATTATAATTTTTTTTTTAATTTTAGTTCAATTTTTTTTTTTTTTGAGTTTTTCCTTTTTGCTTGAAAAACTCCAATATATTGTTAAGTTGTTCAAATTATGGACCAAAATTTAATTTTATTGGCATAAAAAAAATTCAGGGTGGTCCCAAAAAAAATTTTAAAGGTAAATAAATATAAAATTTTAAATTATTATAAATAAAAAAAAAATTTAGGTCAAGCTGGTCCTAGGACCACCCTGACCATAAGGTGGCACCGCCACTGCGTGTGAGAGAGAGAGGTAGCAAAGTCTTCAGAGCTGAGAGAGTTGAGAGAAATTTGAGACTCTGATGAGAGAAATAACGTGAATCTTTTATTTGATTGGTTTGTAATTTTGTTAATATAGTAAGAGTAAATTGGGTAATTCATTTGGTCAATAATTTATGTACTTTACTCTCCCTCCAAATCCCTCCAATTTAGGGGGAATTAAATATGAGGGGTTAGAAGTAGTTAAAACTCCTCCAAATCCCTCCCCCTCCTTCCTTAAGAAACTTTCAAACAAAGTAATTTAATTACTCTCCCTCCTTCCCCTAACATCCAAACAGAGCATAAATGTTTCACTTTTTTCAAGTCAAAAAGGCTGTTTTTGGACTGTTTTCACGTAAAAAATTGTACTAACTGAGCAACAATTGGAGCGATCCATCTGAACAATATTGAATTGTGATGTCTCAACCACTTCTCACGATCACAAAAATGTCTCAACGATATCTGCCATGGATTGGAAGAAATGAATTTTCAAGAAAACATGTTGCAGAATTTACTTCATTGTGTCATGCCTATTCCAAACGCGATATCTTGGTGACCATAATTCTAAATTGAGCAAGGCCAAAGCCTATGGAAACTAGACATCTAGAGCTTTCCAGGGATACCAAGTTTGAAGAAATCAAATCTCATAAAGGCTTTCAAACCGTAGAAAGTAGGAAGCCATGTGATGGTGGTGCCAAAGAACCATCACATAGCCACCTACGGCTAGGAGGCTACATGAAGGTGCTCTAGCACCACTATCACATGCCCCCTATTTCCACTATATATACCCCCCTCCCCCCCCCCCCCCCCCCCCTCCTAATTTTTTTAGAAATACACTACAATATACAAAAAATTTAAATAAAAAAAATAGCCTAGAAAAATTCTGAAAAAAAAAATTCTCTCATTATTTTCTTTAGTTTTTTCTTAGGAAACCCCTCTCAAAATTTTCAACCCCTCTTTTACTTGATTAAAAAATATATATTTTTGGGTAAGTTGTAAGGGAATGACTTAGCTTCTTTATAACTATACCCATTCCCCATTTCTCTTTTCCTTGTAACATCATACATTATATATATGATGATGCACAAAAATCATTAGTCAGTTGATCGTCTGCACACTCACCAATTAGGGTACTTGAAGAGCAAAAAGATGTAGAACCTATAGAGAGCACCTGTGGGGATTCGGCCAAAGACCTTCCAAAGGTTAAGTCAGTAATAGAAGAATCTCTGATAACTCAAAAGTATAAGAGTTAGGAAATTGCACGCACCTTGGAGAAGAGAAGACTTGGTGCTTATATAGTAGTGTAGAGTTAACTAAGATCCAATGAACGTAGGGTTTTTCCTTGTAGGGAAGATATGGAGTTAATGTTCCGAGATCTTAGGACCTTACTTCCCATATTTGGGGGTACAAATATGTAGAAGGATCTTTGAGCGTCATGTGCAAATTCTTTCCATATAGAGAGATCTAAGTGGAGAACATGTAAATGGTTTAGGGCTAAGTGTGATCCATTGTCAATATAGGGTAACTCGACAGGTGATTCTATACCTGACAGAAGAAATGGGTGAGGGTATGAAAGGTGCCTTTGTTGGCATCAGACCAAAAGAGAGACCTTCAACTCGAAGGGCATTCTTATCCCAAAGGGTATTTCAAGCCTAAAGGGTATTTCTACCCTGAAAGGCAAAAGGACTTAGAAAATTTCTTAGTTAAAATATTCTCTATCAGTTACCCCCTATTCCGTGTTCATTGGGATAATCGACGAACCGCAGAATAAGTTTGGATGCCTTGATCCATCAGCGATTTGCCCCGGGGCCCATGATACTTATGAGGGCAAAAGGGTCTCTATGGTGTGCGTAGTGACACGTGGCATCTTCTGATTAGGTGACATAAACAGTCGCGTTGCTACGTTTCTCGTGTCTCTTCACCTATAAATAGCTCAATGCCCTTATTAACCTTATTGTTTAGTGTTTACTCCTTTTACTCTCTTACATTATGTGGAGCTTTTGTTTTCTCTTTGGTTTTTGAGATTGTCTATCCCTTTTAAAGTCATCAGTTTTGACTATCCATCCGTCACTCTTCAATCATCACCCCTATCGGGTAAGTGTTTATTCCTTGATCTTTTTCGTTTATTTATTTATAGTTGGAATGGTCATTGGTCTAATGTTTGGTTGTCGTGTGAGTAGTTCTTTCATTCATCACTTGTAGGTGAGAAGATGCCAAGTGATAGTGAAGTGATGAGTGAATATTCGTCGTTTATCTATTTGGAGTTGGGCAACGACGAGGTCTCGTCATCGGGGTAAGACTCCATGGCTGATGACTTAGTTGGTTCCTTTGAAAAGGAGCCGTTGGCTAATTCTTCCACCAAGGATAAGGAGATAGCTAGTCTGTCGTCTCACCATCAAAGGAGGTAACCAGTCCATTAGGGTAAAATTATTGGGAGTTTTTCCTTCCTAAGATTTAGGCAGTGAATAGTTTTCCTCCCCAAATGACAAAGGATGTATTTGGAAGGCTCTGCCCTCGCTTCCAAATTCCCGATGACATTCCTATAAGAAGGGCACATAATAAAAAATAAGTGTTGCTCAGGTAAGACTGAGGACATCGGCTTTTATGAGGCTACCTTTATCGCTGGGTTGAGGTTGCCTCTAAGTGAGATTCACCGTCGGTTAGCGGACCATCTTAAGATATCCATCTACTAAATATCTCCTAATGCATGGAGGATATTTCTTGGGGTAGAAGTATTGTGGGGCCAAATGAGTGGAGGCCATCGAGGTATCACTCTCAACGAGTTCTTCTATTTCTATAAGCTCCAAAAAAATTTGGCGTCGTAGGGTTTCTACAACTTTATGTGTCACAAGGCGATGTTGAAACTTGTGTCTAAAATTCCTTATTCCAATCGCGATTAGAAAAGCAGGTATTTCTGTCAAAGGGACCAACTGGGTATGTAGACCTGACGAGTGGAAAAGTATAAGTGAAGTTTATGATCATACTTGAAGGATAATGGATAAGTCTGGTGATTCATCAGGTAGTTCCTCTCCCTTATCTGTTAGTTTTTACCTTATTCCAAACCTATATGTTTTGATATTTTTGTAGCCCAAATTCACCCAACGATATCGCCCGAGTAGGAAACTTTTCTTAACCACATACTTCAGATCCCTATAGAGGAGAGAGGGTGGAAGGACCTTGTCACACTTGACAATTTACATGCTTTTTCTGGCAAGCCTAAACCTTCTAATGAACCCCGACAACTTGACACTCAATCTCAAAATCATAAGTCTCCTCTCTGTCGGTTTGCTCTTTAATCGTTGGCATGAAAACCTAAACCGCCTACATTTTTTTCCTCATTTTTATTTTCTAAAATAGATGCTGGAAAAAGGAAGGCCTAGAGGTGAAAAAGGCGGTTATGGCCCAAGCTCAGCAAACTAGGGGTCATCAGCCCTTTCATCCAAGGTGGTTTAAAAGAGAAAACCCTTGGGCAATGGTGACCGACCTTCTAAGAAACCATTGAACTCTTCCAACCGTCTAGACCTGGTAGAGATGGTCCAAAAGACTATTGAGCCTCTGCACCATGGCAAAGGTAAGGGTCTTATGACCACTGGTGGCCCTAATGTTCCCCCTCATGTCCCTCTCTTAGTGAAGAACAAGGACTTTGCAGTGGAGAAGGTTCAATCCCTCGTTGAGAACAATGACCTTAACGAATTCTCTGAGCACGAGACGGAAGCTTTTGGCAATGCCAACCTTCATGACTTGACGAGGGTGAGTTTTATCTGAGTTTATCGTTGACCTTCTACTTTCTTTTCAGTATCTGAACACTTCTTTTATCTTTAGGCCTTGGTAAGAATGAGGCCCCTCTAGATTAGGTGTGCGGCCAATGAGGCATCCGTCAACTGCTTGAAAGCTCATTAGGCTTCAGACGGGGAGAAGATCACCTAATATAAGGAGGTCATGCGAACCCTAAATGCCGAAATTAAGGTGCTAAAGGCCCAAACTATCAAGCTAGAGGGAAGCGCTCGTCGGGTTGGAAAGTTAACAAAAGAAAACTCCAACCTGCCAACGGAGTTGACTGCTCTTTGTGAGCATGTGGAGAATGCCAAGGCCGACACTATGGTTCAATTTCAAGCACCCTAACCTTACTTTGATGGGTTAGGGGATAAGTTTGTCGAAGGCTTCCACCATTTCTATGGCTAGCTACTCTTCTCATCCCGAATTCAGGCTTGGATTTTTCCCAGGTCGAGGTCAATCTTTTGGTTCCCCCAACAACTCCAAGTGGTGGTGAGGTGACTGTCCATGATATGGTTGACCTGGAGGAAAGGGAAGGAGGCGGGCCAGTTGAGAATGACGGGCAAGCAGTGGATGAAGGCTAGGTAGTGACCGATGACCCTCCCGCTTAATTTTGTAACTTTGAAACTTTTTTTTATTTTTTATTTTTTTTAAGTAAGTTAAGAACAATCTGGGTGCCTTGTTTTTGGCACAAGCTAAATATTTATTTATGGTGCCCTGGTTTGGCACAAGTTAACATTTGGATGACTCCATCGGGTGTTAATATATGTTATTTTTCTACTTTTACATGTTTGTCAAATGTACCTTACGCTTGTTGATTACAGACTTTTAGAATATGCCTATTGTTCTACCCAACGAGATAATGTTACCTTGTAGGCAAGTATTAGGACCCGTCAGGTTTACCTTGTAGGCTAAGTTGTAAATGCCCATGCTTGCGAAATAGGCAAAGCATTGTGGTCCGTCGAGTTTACCTTGTTTAGTAAGTGATTACTGTGTAGGTAGGATTCATCTTTAATTAAGTGATCAGGCGCCCGTTGGTGTCTTTGGTCGTCCATCTACCTCGCAAGTACGACTTGGATTCAAATCAGGGACCAAGCACCCACCGATGTCCTTGGTCTTCGGTCCACCTCGTAGGTAGGAGTTAGTTTATATAAGGTGACCAAGTACCCGTTGTTGTCCTTAGTCGTCAGTTTACCCTATAGGTAGGACTTTAGCTTTCCTTCTTACTTTTATATATAGTCATCTGATAATTTCTTAAGAATGGTGCCTTTATTGAAATAGGAGAAATACAAGAAATAGCAGATTGAGTGCTGGATGGGCAGTCTGAAGTTTACTTAGCAAAAGCTGAAAGAAAAACACAATAGTCTACTTAGCAAAACTGAAAGAAAAGCACAAAACATAGTTCGTAGTTAGTGCACTATTGGTAATATTTTCTTAGGTGCTCGGCGTTCCAAGGGTGATGTAACCTTTGTTTGTCAAGCGTCTCTAGGTGGTAAATGCCCCTTTTGTAGCAATCGACGACCCCGTAGGGTCATTCCCAGTTGGGGCCTAGCTTACCTTGCATAGAATCCGTTGTAGTGGTCGTCACCTTCCTCAGGACGATGTCCCTAATATCAAAGTGCCTAGGCTTAACCTTGATGTTGTAGTGTTTAGTCACGAGGTCTTGGTAGCGAGCTATCCGCTATTCAACCGTCGCCTTACCTCATCTAGTAAATCCAAGTGTAGGTGTATTCCTTTATCATTCTTCCCTTCTTTGTGATGAGCTATTCTATAGCATGCGAGCCCTACTTCTGCTGGAATGACAGTCTCACTTCCAAATGCAAGTCTAAAGGGTGTCTCACCTGTGGGAGTTCAAACCTTCGTCCTATTTGCCCATAGGACACTTGGTAGTTCATCTGGCTGTATACCTTTTACCCCTTCAAGTCAAGTCTTGATTATCTTGAGCAAAGATCAGTTTGTAACTTCTACTTGACCGTTGGCTTACGGGTGGACGGGCGGAGAGTAGTGGTTTTTTATCCCCAGCTATTGGCAAAAGTCTCTGAACGCATTGTTGTCAAATTGGTTTCTGTTGTCAGAGATGAAGACTTTTGTGATACCAAAGCAACAGACAATGTTCTTCTAGATGAAACTATTGACATTCTTTTCAGTGATGGTCGCTAGGGGTTCCGCTTCAACCCATTTGGTGAAGTAGTCGATCCCTACGACAAGGAATTTGAGTTGCCGTGCTGCCATAGGGAAGGGTCCCATTATGTCAAATCCCCATTGTACGAAGAGCCATGGAGTAGTCATCAGGGTGAGCTATTCTGATGGTTACCTTATGATGTTGTTGAAGCATTAGCATCTGCTACATGCCTTTACGTAAGACTGGGCGTCCTTCTGCATGGAATATAGCATTAAAACTTGAAGATTTTAAAACCCAAATAATAAAACCAAAAAACCTATAATGGAATATAGCGTTAAAACCTGCCAAAAAAAATATTTGTGAAAACCAAAGGTGCTCCACTGTACATAGAGAGAGGGAGAAGAATCAGAATGAACTTGGAGTTTTTGAGTTTTGTCTCAAGAAGTATAAACTGAAATTTATTAGGAAATGTGTAAAATTTATAACTACCTGCTGGAAAAATGCAACTGAACACCAACAATAGCAAAAAATTGTATTGAAATGGTTTGTATAAGCACCAAATGAAAAGATAAATTTTTCTGCGTTTTTAATGGTAGACGTGGCATTAATTTATTTAGCCATGTGGTGCAATGAAGAGTGGTCAACAAAAAATCAAACGTTTCAGCTATTAGTTATTACTAGTCACTAACCCATGCGATGCATGGAAATAACTACCGGATGAGTTTCAGGAAAAAAAAATCATTATTTTTTAGTTAGAGTAGTAAGCAAAAATTAATGAAATTAAAAAAAAAATGATATTGAAAGAAATATCACAAAATTTTATTACTTAGGCAAAAGAAAGTAATGTCGTTTTATTGATTAGTTTTTTGTGGGAAGGAATAAGAGACAGAATGTTGCGTCTCTAGTTTAGTTTGTGTTATATATATAGGTATATATAAGATAGGTTGTAATATATATGCCAAAAGGTGCCTATTGAAAGTTCATAACCCTTCAAATTTGATATACTAAAAGGTGTCTATTGAAAGGGTATAACCCTTCAAATTTGATATACCAAAAGATGCCTATTGAACAAAAAATGTCTATTGTATGAAAAGGTTCCTATTGACCGAAAATGTGTCTATTGAATGAAAAAGTGTCTGTTGACCGAAAAGATGCTTATTGAAGGGTCATAATCCTTTGAGTATAACTAATGGTTCTTATTCATTTGGTAACTTCTTCTCAACTTATTTTCTCAATTTCATATTCATTTGGATACTGAAGGCCTAGCCGATTACAAAACCCAAGTTATGGGCCAAAATCTTATTCAACTCTGAAATTCAAAAAATTGTACTGAAATGGTTTGTATAAGCACCAAATGAAAAGATAAATTATTCTATGTTTTTAATGGTAGACGTGGCATTAATTTATGCAACCACGTGGCGCAATGAGGAGTGGTTAACAAAAAATCAAACGTTTTGGCTATTAGTAATTACTTGTCACTAACCCGTGCGATGCACGGAAATAACTACTGGATGAGTTTCAGGAAAAAAAAAATCATTATTTTTTAGTTAGAGTAGTAAGCAAAAATGAATGAAATTTTTTAAAAAAATGATATTGAAAGAAATATCACAAAATGTTATTACTTAGGCAAAAGAAAGTAATGTTGTTTTATTTATTAGTTTTTTGTGGGAAGGAATAAGAGACAGAATGTTGCGTCTCTAATTTAGTTTGTGTTGTATATATAAGTATATATAAGATAGGTTGTAATATATATGCCAAAAGGTGCCTATTGAAAGTTCATAACCCTTCAAATTTGATATACTAAAAGGTGTCTATTGAAAGGGCATAACCCTTCATATTTGATATACCAAAAGATGCCTATTGTATGAAAAGGTGCCTATTGACCAAAAATGTGTCTATTGAATGAAAAAGTGGTTGTTGACCGAAAAGATGCTTATTGAAGGGTTACAATCCTTTGAGTATAAATAACGGTTTATATTCATTTGGTAACTTCTTTTCAGCTTCTTTTTCTCAATTTCATATTCATTTGGATATTGAAGGCCTAGCCGATTACAAAACCCAAGTTATGGGCCAGAATCAAACCCAAGTTATGGGCCAGAATCTTATTCAACTCTGAAATTTTCCACACGTACAAAATTGTGGAAGATACTTTTCTCTCTTATCTTCATTAATCTGACGCATTCTTAGCATACAGACATGGTAACTAAAATTGAGCCAATGACAACGAAGAAACGAATGCTTATCTAGGAAAAATGTCTGTACTTTGTCTCCAATCCCATTTGCAAGGCACAGAGTTTTCTTCAGTTTTATCATTTATGTAGACAAAGATGAAGACCAAGATATCATTATGATCACTACGTGGCAAGGTGCAAAATCATTCTTGGTTAAATATTAGAGTACAGATGACAACTAATCATTATTGGCCTCAAGGCACTATCAGTTTTGGAAAAACAGATTAATATATCATTTGAAAAGAAAAAATCTTATTACCAATTAATTTTCCTGGAAGTTTGTCAAAACACAATGCACAAAGTGCACCCACATAATCCGGAAGTTTGTCAAAACACAATACACAAAGTGCACCCACATAATCCAATGCAAAGACTCCATGAGAGAAGGGATCTGACCTTTGGACTTGCTTTGAAACTTTGCTTGCTTCTATTTATTTATGCAAACAGGGAAAAACTTTTATGAAGTAAAAGTCTCAAAGTTATTGTAGGAAATAAAGTACAGAGATAGGCAGAGAAAAGGAGAAGAATGTACACAAAGATAGGGAAAAGAGAATGTTTTATTATTGTGGGAAGATCTATAAAACATATAAAAAAAAAATTAAAACTCAAACTACCCAAAGCCAAGCAGAACGTTGCATTACTTAATTTGGGGATTTGTTTTTTTAGTCATATTTGCAGAAGTTAGACGTGTGTCACAGGGTCAATTTTTTACTCAAATTTTCTGCTTTTGATGGCCCTAAGTCCCTGACTTAGTCTCAGCCAACACTACACACACACTGCAATAACACTTAGAACATATTATATAGGGACATTTAAACACACAGCACACACAATATTTACAGGGAACTCACCTCCAACCTTTATTACTTAATCTCAAGTATAAAGGAAACCCTTTTACAAGCCTAGAGAATTACATAGAATTTTCCTAAGGCCAAAATACACTCTTCTATTGACATTGGATGACTTTGATGTAATTCTAGGTGATGAATTCTTTATGGCTGCCTTGCTGCCATTTATCATTTGTTAGGAGCATTATGTGTTGCTGATGATGGCATGAGGAATCAGGGTGCTTGGGCCAATCACTTGGCTTCATGTTTTCTCAACACACTCATGGCTCCTCATGCATGACTAGTGATGCTCCTAAGGGCTCTTTGAGGGGGACCAGCCCAGTCTCCCTACTCAAGTTGGATTGATGAGCAGAGATGAGGGGCAACATGTGGAGGCACCTTGCTACACATGATGCTCCAAGGCCATGGCTGAGAAGGGTCATGGTGGGCAAAGTTGGTTGTGATGATGGGCAGCAACAGGTGGTGGTGCATGACATTGGTGGTTTAGTTGCTGGTTTCTTATGTGTGGGCTTGTTGGCTTGAATGCAAGGCAGGGCTGGGATACTGTGATGACTAAAGGCTGTGTGCAAGGCATTGGGCTAGTGGGGCTGGCTGAATGCATGGACAAGTGCTAGTGGGCTGATGGCAATTACTTTATGTGCTGCATGTGGGCATGCTGTGTGGGCTGTAGTGCTGATGGGAGATCTTGAGCATGGGCTAAGCCTCTCCAAAACGTGTGGGAACGTGTTGTGTGGGCTGCTGGAGGATGGGCAAAGGCCCCATGGTCTGCTGAGACATGGATTGTGCATGTGCAGCATGTGCAGTGGCAGTTACCAAGCAGTTCCTAGCTTTCCTGATAATCAAACCTGCTGTGTAAGGGCTGGAAACATGGAGGGCAAGCCAAGACAACATCAATTGAAGGTGTCCTAAGTCAGAACACAAGTGGCAGATTGTCCAAGACTCAGGCAGTTACTAGGCAGTAACTGTCATAGCAATTAATTCTGTGTATTTAACCCTAAGGCTGTTAGGGGTATCAACAACAGTTTGTATTTTGGCCTTGAGAAAATTCTGTGTAATTCTCTAGGCTTGTAAAAGGGTTTCCTTTGTACTTGAGATTAAGTAATAAAGGTTAGGTGTAGGTTCCCTGTAAATACTGAGTATGTTGTGTGTTTAAACGTCCCAATATAATTTGTTTTAAGTGTTATTGCAATGCGTGTGTGGTGTTGGCTAAGACTAAGTCAAGGACTTAGGGCCATCACTGGCAGAAAATTTGAGTGAAATATTGACCCTATGACAATTGGTATCAAGCCCTGGCCGCAATGTCTTTGGACACCAAAGCAAGGGTGATTGTCTTGGAGAACATACTTGGAGTTCCTGTAAAGGGAGAACAACTTTTTGTGTGTGACAGATTGGATGCACTTTCTGCAGAAACTGCTGTGATACGGAATAAGATTTTTTATCAGAGGGATGTTATGTTAATTCGTGTTAAAGAGTTGCCTGCTGCACTAGATGCCCAGGGCAGTGCAGCAAGAAAGACCTAAAGCCAACTTGAGACAAAAATTGCCTTGTTAAAGAGGGCAATGCGTGGCCTGCCTAAGGAGGGGGAAATGGCCACCAAGGTGACGGTGCCTGAATCAAAGCCCTTTAATGGTGCTAGGAGTGCCAAGGATTTGAAGAATTTCCTTTGGGACATGGAACAGTACTTCAAGGCTACAAGGGTGCCTGATTAAGAGATGGTAACTATTACTAGCATGTATCTTTCAAGGGAAGCCAAGTTATGGTGGAGAACCCGTGTGGAAGATGATGCAGATGCCGGTAGAGGGAAGATTGACTCGTGGGAAGCCTTAAAGAAAGAGTTGAAGGACCAATTATTGCCTACCAACAATGCATGGGTTGCAAGAGACTCCTTGAAGAAATTGAAGCAAACTAGTACAGTGAGAGAATATGTGAAGACATTTAGTTCTTTGATGCTGGATATCGAGAACATGTCAAAGGAAGATAAGTTGTTCAATTTCATGTCTGGCTTGCAACCTTGGGCGCAATTCGAGTTAAAGAGGCAGGCAATGCGTGATTTGCCTGCTGCTATATCTGCGGTAGATGCTTTAGTGGACTACAAGTTCAATATGCCCAATGGGTTGATGAAAAACGTAAGTCCAAGGACAAAAGCAAAGACAAGCAGAAGAAAGATAGCAAGAAGAACAAGGATAAGCAGAAGAGAAATTGGGGTAACAAGAGTAAATGAGAGAGTTCTACCTCTCAACAAAGCAAAGAACATCCCAAGTTGAATGTAGGCTGCTTCATATGCAATGGCCCTCATCGAGCAAGAGACTACCTAAGTGTGAGAAGCTTAATGCAATGGTTGCTGAAAATGAGAGGGGGCAGTCCGATGAAGAAGTTCCCAACAAGGTAAACCCCTTACAATTGCTAAATGCCCTTAATGCAGGAGGTAATTCTAAGGAGTTGTCTTATGTGCAAGTAGAGATGAATGGGAATGGGACTGAAGCAATGCTTGATATTGGTGCTACCCACAAATTTGTTGATGAAAGTATGGTCCAACAGCTTGGTCTGAAAGTGAGCAAGTGTCCAAGTAAGTTCAAGGTAGTAAACTCTGAAGCAAAACCTATTTCAGGAATTTCTTTTGGTGTGAGGTTCAAGGTTAGCGAGTGGACAAGAAAGGTGAATTTCCTGATTATGAAGTTGGATGACTTTAATGTAATTCTGGGTGATGAATTCTTTATGGCTGCCAAGGTTTCCTTGCTGCCATTCATCGGTGTGATGTTGATTTTCGATGAGAAGCAGTCATGCTATGTTCCTGCTAGGCGTGTGGCAGGAAATAGCAAGACTAGCAAGGGTAAAGAGCCAATGGTGTCAGCAATGCAAGTTGAGCATAGGCTGAAGAAGGGGGATATGACTTACTTGGCTGCAATGATTGAGGTCAAGCAGGACAAGTTTGTTGAAGTTCCAGATGCTGTTGCTAGACTATTGGAGGAATTTGTTGATGTGATGCCTCCAGAATTTCCTAAGACCCTTCCACCAACACGTGTTGTTGATCACAAGATTGAGTTGGTTATTGATTCAAAGCCTCTTTCGAAGGCTCCATACAGAATGTCCCTTATGGAGTTAGCTGAGATGAGAAAGCAATTGACTAAATTGCTTAATGTAGGCTACATTCAGCCCTCCAAAGCCCCTTACAGTGCCCCTATTCTGTTCCAAAAGAAGCAAGATGGATCATTGTGTATGTGTGTGGACTATAGAGCCTTGAACAAAGTAACAGTGAAGAACAAGCACCCGGTTCCTTTGATTTAAGACCTGTTTGACTGACTATGCAAAGCCACTTACTTCACCAAGCTGGAATTAAGATCAGGATATTAGCAAGTGAGGATTGCTGAAGGGGATGAACCAAAGACAACTTATGTAACTTAGTATGGTTCTTATAAATTTTTAGTTATGCCTTTTGGTTTAACAAATGCCCTTGCTACATTCTGAAATTTGATGAATGATGTATTCTATGAGTTTGTAGACCGTTTTGTTATGGTTTACGTAGATGACATAGTGATATATAGCAAGTCCTTGGAGGATCACTTAGAACACCTTAGGAAGGAGCTGTCCAAATTGAGGGAACATCGATTGTATGTCAAGAAAGAGAAGTGTGAGTTTGCCTAGCAAGAGATTTTATTTCTAGGGCATAAGGTCAGCAAAGGTCTTGTAATGATGGATGAGAGGAAGGTGCAGGCTATCCTTGATTGGCCTCCACCAAGTAAAGTTACTGAGTTGCAATCTTTCCTTAGGTTGGCTAACTGTTATAAGAAGTTTATTTAAGGGTATTCCAAGAAGGTTGATCCTCTTACAGATTTGTTAAAAAAGGAAAAGAAATGGGTGTGGATAGATGCATGCCAAGAAGCTTTTGAGAAGCTTAAAGCTGCTGTGTCGAGTGAGTCGGTGCTGCGTCTACCAGATTTTGAGTTGCCATTTGAAGTACATACTAATGCTTCTGACGAAGCAATTGGTGGTATGCTAGTGCAAGAGAAACATCCAGTTGCCTACGAAAGTAGGAAGCTGAATGATGTAAAACATAAATGTTCAGCACATGAGAAGGAAATGATTGTTGTGGTTCATTGTTTGCAAACTTGGAGGGTGTATCTGCTAGGCCCAAAATTTGTGGTGAGGACCAATAGTGTAGCCAATACCTTCTTCAACACACATAAGAAGCTATCTCCTAAGCAAGCTACGTGGCAGGAGTTGTTGCAAGAATATGATTTTGTGTGGGAACACAAGCCTAGCAAGCATAATCAAGTAGCAGATGCACTTAGCCGCAAACAAGTGCAAGAATATGTTGCTGCCTTAATCGGAGTTGAGTTAGATTTTGTGGAAAGGATCAAGGAAAGTTCTAAGCTTGATGCCACTTACCAGAAATTGGTGCAAGATGTGACTACAAGCCTAGTGCGTCGTTATTGGCTTGAAGATGGTTTGCTGTATGCAAAGGGTGGTAAGTTGTTTGTTCCTAGTGGGAAGATCCATAAAGAGTTGTTGAAAGAGACTCATGATCCATAATGGGCAGGACATCCAGGTAAGGAAAGAATTTATGCTTTACTGTCCACTCTTATTATTGGCCTAAGATGGAGTTAGACATTGAGTTGTATGTTAAGACTTGTCTAGTTTGTCAACAAGATAAGGGTTTAACTCAAAAGGAAGCCGTTTGCTGCAACCTCTTCCTATACCGAAAAGTCTTTGGATTTCTATTTCAGTGGATTTCATTACTGGTATGCCTAAAGTGAAAGGAATTGGTTCAATTTTTGTAGTGGTTGATTGATTTTCGAAGTATGACGTGTTTATGGCTGCACCAAGTACTTGGTACTGCAAAGGTAGCTGCTGATCTATTTTATAGAAATGTGGTGAAATACTTTGGTCTGCCTAAAGAAATTGTGAGTGATAGAGACTCTCGTTTCACTAGTTGATTTTGGAAAATTTTGTTTAGGTTGTTGGGTTTGCAATTGAAGTTTTCTACTACTAATCACCCACAAACAGATGGTCAAACCCAGAGGATCAATGCTGTGTTGGAAGATTACTTGAGGCACTATGTGACTGCAAGTCAGAAAAGCTGACTGGACTTGTTGGATTCAGCATAGTTTGCTTACAATCTGCACAAGTCTTCTTCAACGGGAATGAGTCCATTTGAGTTGGCAATGGGACAACAGCTCTTAACACCTTATGAGATTGCAAAGCAGCATTCAGGGGGTAGGTGTCCTACAACACACAAATTTGCTATTGCTAAACAAGAACTGATGCAGGAAGCACAAGACGTTTGTTGAAAGTACAGCTAAGAATGAAAAAGTATGCTGATAAAGGGAGGAGGCCTATTGAGTTCCAAGTTGGGGACAAAATGCTGTTGAAGCTAGCTCCACAAATTTGGAGAAAGTTCAAAAGTGAGAATGTGCATCGAGGTTTAATTCCAAAGTATAATGGTCCCTTTGAAATTGTGAAGAGAGTTGGTGTTGTTGCTTACAAGTTGAAACTGCCTAAAAGGTTATAGATTCACCCCACAGTTCATTTGAGCTTTCTAAAACCTTATCATGGGGATGAGCGAGATCCTACAAGGAATGAGGCAAGGCATGCCCCACCTACTGTTTTGGTACAGTTTGATCGAGAAGTGGACAGAATTCTTAACAAGAAGGTAACAGTTTATCGAAAGGGTGGAAACATGATAACTTATTACTTAGTGAAGTGGAAAGGGGCAGCTGAAACAGAAGCAAGTTGGGAGAAGGCATCGACTTTATGGCAGTTTGAAAAAGAAGTGAAGGCATTTGAAGATACCTACCAACGAGGACGTCGACTTCTTCTGTTTGTGGTGGTTTGTTAGGAGCATTATGTGTTGCTGATGATGGCATGAGGAATGAGGGTGCTTGGGCAGCATTGGGCCAATCACTTAGCTTTAAGTTTTCTTAACACACTCATGGCTCCTCATGCCTAACTAGTGATGCTCATAAGGGCTCTTTAAGGGGGACCAACCCAGTCTCCTTACTTGAGTTGGATCGATGAGCAATAATGAGGGGCAGTATGTAGAGGCACCTTGCTCCACATGAGGCCCTAAGGCCATGGCAGAGGAGAGCCATGGTGGGCAGAGATGGTTGTGATGATGGGCAACAGCAGGTGGTGCTGACCTTATATGGTGGTGCGCAGCATTGGTGGTTTAGTTGTTGGTCTCTTGTGTGTGGGCTTGGTGGCTTAAGTACAAGGCAGGGCTGGACTGCTGTGATAATTAAAGGTTGTGTGCAAGGCATTGGAATAGTGGGGCTGGTTGAATGCGTGGACAAATGCTAGCGGGCTGATGGCAGATACTTTGTGTGCTGAATGTGGGCATGCTGTGTGGGCTACTGTAAGATGGGCAGAGGCCCCATGGTCTGCTGAGACATGGGTTGTGCATGTGCAGCATGTGCAGTGGTAGTTACCAAGTAGTTCCCAGCTTTCCTGATGATCAGACCTGCTATGTAAGGGCTGGAAATATGGAGAGCAAGCCAAGACAATATCAGTTAAAGGTGTCCCAAGTCAAAATACAAGTAGCAGATTGTCCAAGACCCAGGCAGTAACTGCCATAGCAATTAATTTTGTGTATTTAACCCTAAAGTTGTTGGAGGTGTCAATAGCAGAGTGTATTTTAGCCTTGGAAAAATTCTGTGTAATTCTCTAGGCTTGTAAAAGGGTTACCTTTGTACTTGAGATTAAGCAATAAAAGTTGGGGGTGGGTTCCCTATAAATATTGTGTGTGCTGTGTGTTTAAACGTTCCTAGATAATCTATTCTTAGTGTTATTGTAGTGTGCATGTGGTGTTGGCTAAGACTAAGTCAGGGACTTAGGGCCATCACAGGCAAAAAATTTAAGTGAAAAATTGACCCTATGACAACGTGGCATGTTCAACAAAAAGTAACATTTTTTAGTTATATATTTTGTAACTTCTACCCAAGAGATAGAAAAAGGTGTCTCTAAATTAATATAGACAATTGAATAGCAATGGTATTACGAAAATCAAAACGTTTCACGTAAATCACCAAACTAAAAAGACACAATGTTTCGATGTTTTTAATTGTAGACGTGTGGCAATAATTTGTGTAGTCACGTGACACAATGAGGAGTGGTTAACAAAAAGTCAAACGTTTGGACTATTAGTTATTATATAAACTAATCGCTAACTAGTGTGATGCACGGATAGTTAGCAAATGTTAAATATCCTCACTTTGTTCAATCTTACAATGAGTTAAAAACAATGAAAATCAATAATTGTAGTTCAAATTTAAGGTTAAAAATAGATATAAAAAAATGATTGGTCTTATGTACAACGGTCAAGACAACAATTCAACCTAATTTCCAAATGAAGATCCTTGGAATAATCTAATGGTTATAGATCAAAGCTTACAATTCTTAAAAGTATAAGCTTAAGAGCAAAAAAAAAGCTTTGCATATAGGTGTAATACATGTGTTTTGGTTTCTCAAGAATAATGCTATAAGAAACTGTGATGCATCCATATGCTAATAATCACTATCACATATGCTTTGACACCAAACAGTCTTAATTAACTTGATTTCTCTTCTCTAATCTATTAGAAAATCAGCAATTATTTTACTTTACATAGAGCATAACATCATAACTATTAATTAAACCTGACCTCTACATATTTTTTCGGCCTTATCCCCCAAAAACCATTCTCCAAATAACTCTAATCCCTCTCATAAACTTACTGCTAGATAAAAGTCTTGCAAGTTAAAGATATCTTTAAACCACTCTTTTGCTCTCAAGATTCAATCTTTCCAAACCCAAATCACTTTTTTAGACCAGTACATCTACTCAAATCTTTCCTTTCCTGTGACCACGGAAACCTTTCATAAACATTTTCTTTTAATGTGACTTGACAAAAAATAGTGCAATACTAACTGATATATTTTCATACACTTATAACAACCTTCACCATAGTCTATTTAGCCGGCCTTCCTATCAACTTTGTGGCGTCTTCAACTTGAACCATAGAAATTCATTTAGATGCCTTATTATTGGTTATATTTAAAACAGGGAACATTTACTGGCGTGTGTAGTATCCATCCTCTGTCCTTGCTGTAATATGTAGTCTATAGCTGATCTAGAGTGTGAGCCAAGCTTGAGCTCCTTAAATTGCTTTCTTTTATAATTCTAAGTATTCTTTTCTTCAAAAATAATAAAATATAAAACACCCGAAAAGAACCTACTTGATTCTATTTTTCAATATTTTTCCCATAAACAAAACAGGAAAATAAATGAATAAATGTCACCACAATTAAATTCCAAATTAGTATCAAACACAAGACTAAAAGTTATTTCTTTTCCTCCACTTACCAAGCAAACAAACAGAGGGCATAGAAACCCCAAAAATATAAAAGAACTCCAGACCACCAAATAACAAATACAGCAGACGATTTTTCTATATCTGCCAGTCTGCTTGACATTAGCATATAAACTATAACATATGATTTTATTTTATTTTTGATAGATAACATATGAAGAATGGAAATTCAAAAATAAAAAATAAAAAACAATCAAATACCAAACAGTAATCAAACAAATGCTAAATATTTTTTTTCCTTCATATCTTGATCAATTAATTTTTCAGAGAGAGAAACAGAGAGAGCAACCTATTTGTCAAAGTAGGAGAACAATGGGTTTTTCACAGAGAGAGAGAGAGAGAGAGAGAGAGAGAGAGAGAGAGAGAGAGAGAGAGAGAGAGAGAGAGAGAGAGAGAAGGCAATCTATTTGTCAAAATAGGATATCTATGGCTGAAACTTTGCCGGAGGAGAGTTTGTTGGGGCAGAGAGCAATTTTTTTTTTTTTTTTGGTGAGAGACAACGGAGAAGAAACTGGGGGTTGCAGGTTTGTGTGGGTTTTTTCATAGATATGGTTTATTTGGATACCGCTTATTGTTGAAAACTAAAAATACTGTAGCAAAATAATTTTTAAATGTGTTAATAGTACCGTGAGACCCAGTTTTAAAATTATATTTGCATTTTTCCGTACTTACGGGTTCCATGAACAGTACACGGGACCCACAAAAAAAAGGTGCACGCCATCACAAACACAAACACATTTATATCCAAACTAACACGTAGTCTGGTTTACAAATGATGAATCGTGTGGTATTTAGTTAAAAATAAATAAATTAAAAAAATTATAAATGATATGAAAAATTGTGAGAGTTGCAAAACTTGCGTGACAAGCTCTCATGAGGTCAACAAATAGTTTAAGATTTCAATTTTATATTATATATAGATTAGATAGGAGATTATGTTTATCTTTTATTTAAAAATTAACCTTAAATACTAGAAATAACATGAACTCATTCTAAAATCCTAGAGAAATTAGTCATTGCTCAATACTACACGTCAAAAAATCATTTAATTATGTTCTAACAGAAATTATTGCTTTATTATTAGTAGAAACTAGAAAGTACTTGTGTATGATATCATTCATATGAGTGTTCACTGAGCTCATCCGTGACACAATCTGAAGCTCAACACAATAATAATTTTAGTTATATTATCGCTACATAATGTGGAAATGAAAAGCAGCAGATCAATTAAGTACAATATGCTATTGAAAATCCAAAGTCTAGCCTGAAATTGAAGAATAAACATCAATAAGTTATCCCCCGGAAGTAAGTTTTTCATAATTAAATGAGAAAAATTGCCCTAACACCTCTCGAAATATCATGTAGTAGCTATTATACTCCCTTCAACTTTTATTTCGATCAATTTACTTCAGGAACTTTACACTTCTGTCAAATAGATACTTTTGTCACTCTTTTATTAAATAAAACTAATAATAAACTCATATGGCACGCACAGAAAGTAAAAAAATAAATAAATAAATAAAATAACCAAAGCATTCGATGAAAGATAGAAACTTGGGATTCAGGTTAATTTGAGAGAGAGAGAGAGAGAGAGAGAGAGAGGATCTCTCAATGGAGCCGCATCATCCCTTCCTCCCTTTCTCACAATTGTCCCATCCCCAACAACTCCGACAACCCCACGTCGCCAAAATTCTGACACTTCTCCACCAAACTACAAAGTATTTCTCATAGATGTGAAGATATCCTCAATTGTCCCATCCAGATTTTCAGTGTAAAGTGCCCAAAAATCATTTCCAAATTACATGATGTTAAAGCATTTTAATATTAAATAATTAAAATAAATAAATGTTATAATATAAATGTAAAGATATAGGAGTGAATATGGAAGATGAGGAATTAGTGAAAATATTTAATCTCACATTGAAAATGAGAGAGACTTTTTTTATTCTTTTTAATTATGGTGATTAATGGGCTAAAATGAATTGTCTCAGATATTGAACTAGATACGTGCGCAAATAGGAGGTGAAGAGTGGAAGTATCAAAATTGGAAATGAATCAGCCATCCGTGTGGCCCCAAAAATCATTTTCCTAGAAATGGTCAATTGAAGCCTAAAAAGAGAGCCTTTCCGTGTGACCCCAAAAATCATTTTCCTAAAAATGGTCAATTGAAGCCTAAAAAGTGAGCCTTTAAAAATAATAATAGACCTCAAGGAAGGAGAAACCCGAATAAAAATTACAATAAGAACCAAGGACCCCCTTCACAAAATCAATTTAATAGATCCTGTTTTGTCTGTGGCAAGAGTGGGCATATTGCTCGATTTTGCAAATTTCGGAAACATGAATTTGTTCCGCAGGCTAACGTAACCGAAGAGCCTTTAGTGGTTATGATTACAAACATCAATATGATGCAATATGTTGAAGGGTGGTGGGCAGATTCTGGTGCTAATAGGCACGTCTACTATGACAAAAATTGGTTCAAATTGTACACTCCTTTTGACGAAGAAAAAACTGTTATGCTTGGTGACTCTAGCAAAACCAAAGTTCTTAGGAGTGGTGAGGTTGAATTGAAATTCACTTCTGGACGCATGTTAACATTGAAAGATGTTCTTTACACTCAGTCCATGAGGAAGAATTTGATGTCAAGTTTTTTGCTTAACAAGGCTGGCTTCAAGCAAATTATGGAATCTGATAATTATGTAATCACTAAAAAGGGATTATTTGTGGGCAAGGGTTATGCTTGTGATGGAATGTTTAAATTGAATGTTAAGAATAATAAAGCATCTACCAGTTTAGTTTATATGCTTTCTTCTATTAATTTTTGGCATGCTTGTTTGTGCATATAAATAGTAGATATGTGGGAATCATGATTAGTTTAGGATTAATTCCAAGACTGTCAAAAGATTTTGAAAAATGTGAAACTTGTAGTCAAGCTAAGATTACAAAAAGGCCTCATAAAAGTGTTGTAAGAAATACCAAATTACTTGAGTTAATTCACTCCGATTTATGTGAATTTGAGGGAATTTTAACTCGTGGAGGAAATAGATATATTATCACTTTTATTGATGATTTCTCAAAATATACAACTATTTATTTGTTGAAAAATAAAAGTGATGTTTTTGAAAATTTTCAAGATTTTTTAAAAGAAGTTGAAAATCAATTCGGTAGAAAAATAAAAAGAATAAGAAGTGATAAAGGCTGTGAGTATGAATCAAGTGCATTCAACTCATTTGTTCAATTTTTGGGAATTATCCATGAAACTACTGCACCATATTCACCTGCTTCTAATGGTGTGGCTGAAAGAAAAAATAGAACTTAAATTAAGTTAACAAATGCCATGTTAATTAAATCTGGTGCACCTTTACATTTTTGGGGTGAAGCAATTGTAACTGCATGTCATGTTTTGAATAGGGTGCCACATAAAAAGTCACACCACGCCTTTTGAGATGTGGAAAGGACATAAGCCAAATTTGGAATATTTGAGAGTATGGGGTTGTCTTGCTTATGTAAGGCTTACTGACCCTAAAATGCCTAAATTGGGTATTAGAGCTACTACCTATGCTTTTCTTGGTTATGCAATCAATAGTGCAGCCTATAAATTTTTTGATCTTGAAAACAAAATAATTTTTGAATTTGGTGATGCAATTTTTCATGAAGAAAAATTTCCTTTTAAATTGAAAAATAGTAAGGGTGAAAAAAATATTTTGTCACAACCTAATTCTTCTACTTTACATTTACAAAATCAAGAAAATTTTGAAATGGAACCTAGAAGGAGTAAAAGAGCTAGAATTGAAAAGGATTTTGGTCTTGATTATTATGTTTTTAACATTGAGGAAAATCCCCAAAATTTAAAAGAGGATTTAACATCACCTGATGCTATATTTTGGAAAGAGGCTATAAATGATGAGATGGAATCTCTAATTTCTAATAGAATTTGGAAATTAGTAGATCTTCCACCGGGTTGTAAGACCATAGGTTGTAAATGGGTCCTTAGAAAAAAGTTGAAACCGGATGGATCAACAGATAAGTTTAACGCTAGACTTGTTGTAAAAGGTTTTAAACAAAAAGCTGATTTTGATTTCTTTGATACTTTTTCTCCTGTAACAAGAATTACATCTATTAGATTATTAATTGCTATTGCTGCAATTTTTTATTTGAAAATTCATCAAATGAATGTAAAAACTGCTTTTCTAAATGGGGACCTAAAGGAAGAGATTTATATGGATCAACCCGAAGGTTTTGTAGAGCCTAGACAAGAAAGCAAGGTATGTAAGCTAACTAAATCCCTATATGGCTGGAAACAAGCACCAAAACAATAGCATAAAAAGTTTGATTCCTGCATGATTGAGAATGATTATAAATCAAATGAATGTGATAAATGTATTTATTCTAAATCATGGAGTAATTTACATGTTATTATTAGCCTCTATGTGGATGATATGTTAATTTTTTGCTCAAATATGCATGTTATAAATGAGACAAAAAATATGCTTAAAAGCCATTTTGATATAAAAGATCTTGGTGAGGCTAATTTTATTTTGGGCATAAAAATTACAAAAGTATGTAATGGAATATATCTTGACCAATCACATTATGTTGAGAAAATATTGAGAAAATATAATTTTCATAATCACAAAAGTGTAGCTACTCCTTTTGATTCTAGTGTTCATTTATTTCCTATGAATAATGATGATGAGATTTTTAATCAAAAGGATTATGCTAGTATCATTAGTAGTTTGCGTTATACTACTGATTATACTAGACCTGACATTGCATATGCAGTAGGAGTGCTTAGCAGATTTACTAGCAAGCCTAGTAAAGATCATTGGCTAGCTATTAAGCGAGTCATAAGATATTTAATTAGTACCAAAAGCTATGGCTTATTTTATAAAAAGTACCCTGCTGTGATTGAAGGTTTTAGTGATGCCGATTGGAATACTTTGTCAGGTGATTCTCTCTTTACCACTGGTTATATTTTTACCTTAGGTAGTGGTGCTATTTGTTGGAAATCTAAAAAGCAAACAATAATTGCTAATTTTACAATGGAAGCTGAATTAATAGCATTAGCTTCAGCTAGTGAAGAAGCAAATTGGCTTAGAGATTTATTGTATTAAATTCCACTTTGGGAAAAGTCAATTCCACCTATATTAATTCATTGTGATAGCACTGCTGCAATTGGTAGAGTTAAAAACCGTTACTACAACGGTAAATCCAGATCTATAAGAAGAAAGCACAATACCGTGTGATCTTATTTAAGTAGTGGCATCATAACTGTGGATTATATTAAATCTAATGATAATCTTGCAGATCCATTTACCAAGGCCTTGGCAAAAGATAGAGTCTGGAGTACATCGAGGGGGATGGGACTAAAGTCCATAGAATCATGAGCTATGTATGAGGATACCCAACCCAAGGACCAGAGATCTTGAGAATTGGGTTCAATGGGAAAAACGAATCATACGATGGTCGTAAGAAATGCACAATTTATTTATTTTTAATTATTTATTTTTTAAATAATTTTTTAATTGTTCATCCCTATGATGTAAGTGCATTTATCTTGTAATGTGGAGAGGTTGAGTAAAAAACTCTTAATGAAATTTGTAGCTCGTATGAGTGGTGTGTTAGAATTACAGGAGCACCCTTGACAAATTTCACCTATGTAAGTGCGGAGATGGGGCCGCTCCCTATAAGATTTGGACTTAATCTCAAATACACTCATGAAACCGGGATCAGCACACGACCGTAAAGTGCTAGCTATAAAAGCTGATGTTAACACATGGGTTGTTATGTGTAAGCAATGACACTTAATTTTCCTAAAGTAGTCCTAGTTCAAGTCGGAGACCACTACGACTCTGGAGTTGAGATCGCTGTTTTACTAAGTGAAGGTTCAATGCAGAGCACACCTTCATGATGCATAGTGACCAATCTTTGCCTAGTAATCTCTCTTTAACTAAAATTTAATATTAAAATGAGTGGAGGATTGTTAGAGCATTTTAATATTAAATAATTAAAATAAATAAATGTTATAACATAAATGTAAAGATATAGGAGTAAATATGGAAGATGAGGAGTTAGTGAAAATGTTTAATCCCACATTGAAAATGAGAGAGACTTTTTTTATTCTTTTTAATTGTGGTGATTAATGGGCTAAAATGAATTATCTCAGATATTGGACTAGATACATGCACAAGGGGGAGGTGAAGAGTGGAGGTATCAAAATTGGAAATGAATCAGCCTCTTGAATCCTCCTACTTGACAGCTCATTCAGAATAATTACCATATCCATTGGTGAGTAAATGGCCCGAATTAATACTCCATTTTTACTATGGAAAATAAAGAGCCATTAACCCACTTAATGGACTATCCGTTTGGGCCTTTTCATTCTTCAGAAACTCCTTATCTCACCATTAATTGTGTAACTCCAGCCCATCAGATTAATGTCTAACAATTAATCTTGTAACACTCACTAAATCAGAATAATAGACCTAATTAATCAGAATAAATTTGGTAGTAATTTCGTGAGGCCCATTGAGCCTATAAGTAGACTCATTCAGACCCAATCCGTGACTGCAAAAATTACACTAAAAAAAATAGAGAGGTTCTTGGCAAGGAATGGTGTTTTTTCAAGTGGAGCTTTGGGCTTGAACACTTTGTGCAGAAGTTGTTCTAGCCATACGACACTTGTTGGGCTGTTGTATCCTAGGGGAGACAAGTCCAAGAAGGTCTGTACCGGTTACAAAGTTTAGCCAACCAAGAGCTTGAATCTCCTTAAAGAGAGCGAGTGTCGCACCTCAGTCCAAATAGTGTTGTGTAATTTCTCTCTTTAAAGTAATAAAATTTAGTAGTATTATTCAATTTCTCTTTATATTATTTCCATTATCATTGTATTTGTACAAACACATGATTAATGTTATTCTGGACATTCTAATGAGACAAAATCATATTGGACATTTTAATGACAAAACTCAAAGAAAAAAAACCTTCATAGCCAAAACTTCATCTCCTCAATATCGGTGTTGTATGGCCGAGATAAATCTAACAATAATGAGAGTAGATCAAGTTGAATCAGTGAGTGTAAACCGTGTAGCTACTGATTTGCAAACCCAAAATTTCACACCACCACAAATACCACTATATCCATCAACCAAAATTCGTGGTGCAACCGCCATATACCACTGACTGCCTAATAACTCCGACAACCCCAACCCAAACCCCTTTCCTCCAGTGGTCGACAACATAAAAAAATAATAATAAAAATAAAAATAAGAAAAACTAGATCAGTAGCTTGATTGAGAGAGATCCTCTCTCTCTCTCTCTAAAAATTGAACTCCAACTTTTTTCTCTCTCTCAATCAGATGCTTTAGGGTCTGTTTTCTTTCGAAAATTATATGTTGTATCCAGCATATATGCCAAGTCTCTCACACATAGGCGGGCCCCACAATGTGTGAGACATGTCAGTCTATGAGTGACCCGGCATATATGTCGGGTAAACCATATACGAGCTCGTTTTCTTTCATGTGCGTGCCACGTGAGTTTACTATTAGTATATTTAACCGTAGGGTGACAGAAGTATTTATTTGGCATGCATAGAAAGTTTAGGAAGTAAATTGTCCGAAATAAAAGTTTAGAAGGTGTAATAATCACTACCTTATAGTTCAAGGGATGTCAAGGCTGTTTTCCTTAATTAAATATCATTACCATTTAGGAAAGAGAGATAAGAAAGACAGTACAAGTATCATATGAAATTTGGAAAGAAAACCAAATACATAACATCCACAAGTTAACTAAAATAAATTCATTAAATTTTTTTTTTTTTTTTGTTATATGATATAACTACCATGATTATCTAGTATTCATGACCATAACAATATTTAAATTAAAGCAAACACCTTTACTTGAGAGAGAGAGAGAGAGAGGAAAAAAGGAATTACATCAGAACAAAATAATTTTTTTGAAACCGAAAACAACCTTCATTCATTCATTAGAAAATCTAAAATCCAAGTACAAAGCCTCAGTGGCTGGCAGTGGTGACTCTTCGATCCATACAATGTCATTATCTATTAGGCTAGCGTAACGAGCTAAAGAGTGGGGAACTTAGTTGGCACTACGATGGACATAACTCAAAGACACAGACCAAAGACCTGTTGCAATGCAACGAATATCCTCATAAACCAGTCCCAGTCAAGACAAATTATGTTGTGCCGATGAGAGTCTTCATCACAATCGCGTTATCACCTTCAATGATCAGATCCAAAAAACCAGCATCCACAGCAAATTCCAAAACTTTCCAACACGCCAACACCTCGGCCCCCTCACTATCAGCCACTGCATCCCCTTTCGCAGATAGTGCAGCCATAACCTCCCCATTCTCGTTGCGAACCACAGCACCTACACCTAATGGTTCCCCATTTGCAAACACCACGACACCGAAATTAAGTTTGTAAAAAGATACGATCCATGGAAAAATTCAAAAAAACAGAAAAATGCTCAATAAAACGTTGTTATTCTCAGCAGCAACTTGAATCGCATTTTTGGCCAGGAAAAAATTGAAATTTGATTTTCTCTATTTCTGGAAAAGGTGTAGAGAATTGAATTTCCTTTCAAAAAAAACAATTCTCAAATCAATTGAAATTTTGAGAAGAAATTTATAGCCAAAATACGAAACAAGTGCAGAAAATAACACAAATTCAGCATCATCTTCAATTTTCTTTCAGAATTTCAAATGGGGATCAACATCAAATCTGTTCAATCTTATTTAATTGGCTTATCCCTTCCCTTAGCTTTGGAAGAAAGCTTTTGAAAAATAATTTGGATAGAAAAACAGATACATTCTATGAAAATTTTCAAAAACAGAAAAATGCTCAAAAAAACGTTACTATTTTCAGCAGCAACTGGAATTCATTTTTGGCCTGGAAAACATTGAAATTTGGTTTTCTCTATTTCTGGAAACGTTGTAGAGAATTTAATTTCCTTTCAAAAAACACCAATCTTGAATCAATTGGAATTTTTAGCAGAAATTTAGAGCCAAAATATGAAACAGGTGCAGAAGATAACACAAGTTCAGCATCATCTTCAACTTCCTTTCAAAATTCAGATAGGGATCAACACCAAATCCGTTCCAGCTTATTTAAACAGGTTTATCTACTCCCTTAACTTCAAAAGAAAGCTAATAACTTAGCTTTAAAGCTAAGCCATCCCTTCCCCTATAAAGAGAGAAGACCTCTTCCATTTTCTGCACCCCGATTCCCTCTGAAAAGCTAGTGAGAAAGCAGAAAAGAAAAGCTGTTGTGCAACTATTGTTCTTACTTTGGTTGTAGTTTAGTACTTCCTTACTTTCTCACTAGCCCTTTAAGTGATCACTTCCCCCTTTAATTTATGCTTTATGTTGGTAAGTAGTTAATTATTCTTCTTTAAGTTTCTACACATGCTCGAGTAAATGCTTCCAAGTAATTATTTGTTTCTTTCATGATATGCTTGGATGAACATGCCTATATATCTCATTGATATTCCTTTTACATGCTTAGATGAACACTTCTAGGCTAATGTGCAACTTTCTCTTGAATGCTTAGATGAACATGTCTAGGTAGTTGTTTTACTTTTTTTAAATGCTTAAATGAACATGTCTAAGTATTTTGATTTTTCTCTAGATGAACATGTCTAGAGAAGTAGCATGAAAATTCTATGTTTTCTTTCACATGACAATTCTCTGTGGATGATGACAAATAGCATGACAATTCTCTGTTTTCCTTCACGTCCTTGGATGAACACTTCTAAGTTATTATTTGCTTTTCATAACATGCTTAGATGAACGTGTCTAAGTAGTTGTTTCTCTCTTTTTTGAATGCTTAGACAAACAGGTTTAATTAACATTATGGTCTTCGCTTAAATACTTGGATGAACATGTCTAGGTGATTTTCTTTGTTCTTCTCATGATTGCTTGGATGATTGGTAGGCCTAAAAATAAATTTTCTTTTGCAATTATGTTGATGACAAATAACATGACAATTTTGTTTTCCTTCACATGCTTAGATGAACATGTCTAGGCTAGGAATTCCTTGTTTACATTAATTTCTTGGATGAACATGCCATTACTTTCATGCTTTCTTTACATTTAAATTTTTATCTAACAAATTTCACTTTTTGTTTCTCTTTATGTTAAATCCCCCAACACATATTTGTTTACAATTCTTACAAATTAACATGTTTATATGATATATTGTTTGCATTTGTTTGACATGACACGATATTGGCCAACTTAACATAGGAGGCCGGTTTTACCAGGCGAGATGGATGCTTAATCCCTTCCTATCTAGTAAATTAGCCTCCGAACCAAGATCAAGGATTCTAGACTAGGTTCTTGTATATGCAATTTTACATTTTTTTAGAATGTAACTAGGAAACAAAGTAATGTAGTTTACTTTCTTAGATTGTATCTAAGATAAATAAAAAATAAAAAAGCATTGTAAATTTTGTTACAAAATTGATGTAAATTGTCATATATATTAATACAACAGAAGCATTTTTTTATATAGGAGGTTTTCTTATTTTTCCATTTAAATTAAATAAGTGGCGACTCCATATAAAACCCTCGATCTAGGGGGGAGTACATTTTACAGTGAATTCGACATTTTGAGCATCACGATCCCACCCGTTCGTGCAGGTTAGGCCCAGTTTAAGAAAAAATTGGCTGGCCGGGGTCGCGGTCACTCACAATGGTAACCTAACTTCACCGAATATTTCCCATTCTTGGAATATAGCCACAGAAAAGCATCTTGCACCTGCCTCCTACTCAAACGAATTTTAAGTATGGCCTCTGCATCAAACCTATGACAAACCAATTCTATCCATTCTTTAACCCATTAATGAACTCTCCAATCAATTAAGTCTGACACCTGCCATTCCCGTTCCTCCTCTGCTGGTTGGAAAAGAACCCTGTTTGTTGGATGGCTCAGGATCCACCTATCCTGTGTAACACCAATAGAAGCACCATTCCCCCACCCTCCAGCAATAGCCTCTCTTTAAGATTGGTTGAGTAGCAAACAAACTTTTCTAGACATATGAGCTATTTGGACAATCAGATGCCTCTAAGAACCTACATCCTAGGAAATACTTAGCCTTAAAGCAACTATAAAGGAGAGATCCTTGATCCTATAACAATCTCCATCCTTGTTTTGCCAACATAGCTAAGTTAAAGGTCCTTATATCCCTAAATCCCATTAATAGAACAATTGTTTAAGCTCACTTGTTTTGGGATAGTTTTGCCTACCCTTCTTGTTGAATTAGGATTTTCAAACACAAAACCTGAATGTTTATTATCGAAATTAAGGCTCCCTCACTCAAGGGTGGAACCACGTTAGACGTAAATCCCCCCTCTCCTACATGTCAGCTATTTGGCCACCCCAAACCCCAATTCCTTTTGCTAGCCATTTCCATTCCCCTCCCAACACATCATTTATATTCCATAACTTTTACCCCTAATTTTTACTAACTTTTTGCTATAATTTTTATTTTTAACTTCCTTTAGAAGCCTCATTCAACTCTTCCTAAAGAAAAATGCTTAAGCAATTACAAATTTGGCTACAAAATGTTTATAAAATGATGTGTCAATAAAAGTTTTTGTGGGTTTGTTAGTATTTTACTATGAATTTTCGTGATTTGTTAGTATTTTTAATGCTAATAAAAATTACACCTATTTTCTAACTATAATCTTGTACTATATATATAGTACTTTGAGTTTTCTTGAATTGCATATCAATATTATAGTTTTACCCCAACTCCCCTAAACAAAAATCATGATTCTGCCCCTCACTAGCCTTAATATGCTTTCACTCGTCCATCGTATCATACTCAATCTTTGGAATCAATCAATCTAACCATCAACTTAAAATTAAGGTTCAATCATTAACTTGACCCTTTTGGACAAGCATCAATCAGGAAATTTTCATACCTAAAGGCTTTGTTTGGCTGGAGGTGAAAAAGTGAAGGGATGGAAAACTCTTTTATTTCATTGAAAATAAAAATAAAATAAAATAAAATGTAGTTTATATAAATTTTCATGCCCCTATTACATAATATACAAAATGATTTCTTGTAATCATTAAATTAAAAAATATCACTTACTATCAATCAAAATTAACATATTATTCAATCCACCGTTGATTTTTAAAATTTAAAAAATAAAAAATAAAAATAAAAATAAAAATAAAAAACCACTGTTTGTTTAAAAAAAAAATACAAACAAGTTGACAAAAACCAAAACACAAAAGACAAAACAAAAAACAAAAAAAACAAACAAACACACAACAACAATGATATAATTGAGGGAAGGTAATTTTGGTGTTTTGTCATCTATCCCTCTCCTCCCACATTTTCTCTCTTATTATCTCTCTAAATTGGGAAAATAGGATTTGGGTGGGCTTGAAAAAAAAACACTTGGACCTCACCAAAATCCCCTCACATTTCCCCTCTAACCAAACAACCATCTTTTACATTTTCTCTCCTTTATCTATCCCTCTTAAAATTACCACAAAAAACAGGCAAAGAGATAAGGTCAATGGATGAATTAGTCCTCTACCTGACTAAAGTCTAAACCCGACCTGTAAATACCAAGGTTTTCAAAATCGGACTGAACCAGGAGGTCGGACCATAAAAACCAGGAACCGGGATGAAAACCGATTTTTTAAGCCTAAAGAACTAGATTTTTAGTTAATTCCGTGAACCCCTAAAACCAAAGTTGGACCACACAAAACGATGGCAAGAACCATGCAATTCAACCCCTTAGCAATTTTTTTTTTTTTATAAAAATAACTTAACACAATTTTATTCTACTTAATTAAATTATCTATCTCTTATAAGGAATAAAAAAAAATTATAATTAAAATCCTTCAAAAATATTCAACTTTACTTCAAAAATTAATCATAAATTTTAATGTTTTCAGTGGTTATTATTTTATTTTATTAACTTTATTATTTAATTATTAAATATATACTTGAAAATCAATAAATTTCCCTCACATATATAGATATATTAGTCAATTTTACTAGTTTTATAAATTTAATATCTATATTTAGGCTTTAATTAATTATTAAATTAATTATGACGTCATCACGGTTTCGACTCCGGTTCGATCTCAGTTCGACCTAAATAACCTTGAACATCTTCTTTTTACGGTTCAATGAATTGTTCGGTCCTGAAAACTTTAGTAAATACTTCTAATAATCACAATTAACTCGGGGAAAAAGAAAATTAAAGTAACAAGTTAGAAAATTGTATGGGCCAAGAGGATCAGGGTCCAGTAGTCAAGCAAGCCCTGCAAAATTTGGACCGGGGAGATGATGGCCCACAATCTTGACAGGGACGGATGGAGGTGGAGCGAAATTCGTGTGGGAAAGCTATATAGACCAGAGATTGACTTTTCGTTTCCTATATAAAAGTCCGTGTGTTTGTATCAAACAAACAGAGAAAGAGAGAGAGAAGAAGGTTCTTTTTCCTTAGGCAGAGCGCATCCGTAGCGAAACTTCAAACCATCACATTCCTATTTCCTACTACCCCGCACGTCTTTCCAATAGTTTTAGAGAGAACCTACGCAAAGCAACCAAATAGATTTTTTTTTTTTTTTTTTTTTTTTTTTTTTGCGTGTGGGGTCCCAATAATAACGCATTAAAATTCGATTCCTATCCAGCGACCCTGGTTTAATAATAATCAAAATCCCCCAAGAGAAGAGAAGAGAAGAGAAGAGACACAGAGTCATGGTGCGTTGGTGCTGGTGCTGAAACCAAAATGGAATAAGAATCAAATATATACAACAAGAAGCAATAGTTTAATTTATATACCAAGTCTTCTTAATTTGTTTTGACAGTATTTTCCAGCAAATTAAAGAAAAGAGGCGATGGATACGTACAGGCACGGCAATAATGCTTGCAGCATGACGACGCCTCTATCGGCTATGGCGGAGGCATTCGAGGAGCTACTCGAGATTTCAAAAGCAAACCAGAAAGGGTCCGAAGAAGAGATGAGGTTGGACACTTTCTGCGACGCCTGCTCTTTCGTCTCTGTTCTTTTTGGTTGCCTCGGCCTCGCTTTCAAGTTCGCCGAGTTGGAATACGTCTCCAAGGTTGCTTCCCTTCTGTAACATTAACCACTCTCTTTTTCTTTTTCCCCCAACCAAAAAGAGTTTATGTTGATTTCAGTTATTTATTAATCAATTGAAGCGAAATATTATAAACTTTTAATGTTATGATTATGAACGTGTAAAAGAATCTAAACACAAAATATTTCTTCTTCTTGTTTTCCTCTCTCCCTCTTGAATTGTGATTATAAGATTAAGGGAAGCAGTTTTTTTTTTTTTTTTTTTTTTTGTCAGAATTTAACATTTTGATGATGCTTTGATTTGGATCATCAAATACATGACTTTTCAAAGCAAAAAAAATTCTTGTTTCACTTTTGGAGGAGAAGTTTACTTATAATATCAGTTACTCGAATAGAAATAAGATAGTAGACAACAAGGTGGAATGTTATATGCTTCTATTTTATCTCTTTTTATCATTTTTTTAAAGATTGTATTTTTATTATTAGGAACTGAGTAAATACTAAATAGTTAAGGGTGGGATATATTGTTAGGCTAGTTTTTAAATAAATCATATCTAGTTTTTCTAAACGTGCTATCCATTGCGGCTACGTTTTTCTTGGTGGGTCCATGGGCACTGTTTATGAGACCCACAACTTGAAAAATATACAAATTTATATTAAAACTGAGTCCCACAGCACTATTCACACATTTAAAAATTATTTTGCTACGGTATTTTCAGTTTTCAGTTTTCAACAATAAGCGATATCTAAATAGTCCCTAAGTATTTACTAATCAATATACATACATACATACATACACACACATATATATATATATATATATATTTATCTTATCTAGTTATATTAGATAAGAATGTGTTTCATTTATATATATATATATATATATTTTTTTTTTTTTTTTTTTTTTTTTTGATATGATAGAATGTGTTTCATTTTGAATTTGAGAGTTATGTTTATTTTGTAAGGCAATCTATTTTTGAATAAGGAGGATGAAAAATCTTATTATTGAGTGAAATTTCACTTTAGAGGTTGGTTTCCTCAAAAAAAGCGAAATGCTTATCTCCTATGTTGTAATTCTGCCATTTGTCAGGTGCCACAAATAACACATTTCGAGGATGCTTCCATTTCGAACATCGAATGGATAATGTCTTCATAAATAGACTCAAAGCAAAGCTTCTATCAATTTGGAAAAAGAGAAATTATTCTAGGTTTATTAAAGATTATGAACAATGAAACAGAACATCCTTTCTATTCTTTGTTATATGTTGGACACATGAAAATTTTAATAAGCTTACAATTTAATTGAAACTATTTCATGTAAATAATGAGGTTCACACATTTATAAATTTCCAGGACAACACTAAGTCATATTTGCTCTGTGATTCATTTATTTTGAGAGAGAGAGAGAGAGAGAGAGAAAGCGTGTGTGTGTGTGTGTGTATCTGGTATTGTGTGTTAAGGGTAGATTTAAAGCCATGATAGGCAGTCTTCGTATTCTTTAGTGACTTTCTAAGATTTTTGACGGTCATGGATGAGGTAAATTCATGCCACTAGAGAATAAGGGTTTTGTAGTTGTTATAAATGCCTCTATTTCTCTGTAAGCCTTCGAGCTTGCCTTCATAGTTCTATATTTCTTATATTATTTACATGTACTGCTCCTAGTGCCCTCTAATTTGTAAATACTTCAGGATTGCATTCAATTGGACTTCTGAATCTAATTCTCCTATTTATACATTCAGGTACGTGATCTTAAGGAAGCATCAAGGACATATGACACTATAGAAGATATACTTGAGCTTGATGTTGCAAATGACACGGTAAAGACACCAGGAAGCCTTTCACGTAATTTACGACGAGTAAGACAGGGTCTTGACCTCATCAGAGCTTTGTTTGAACAATTTTTGTCAACGGAGTAAGTTCCACCCCTTCATGATTGCATCTTTATTTTATTTTATTTTTTTACATAGACTTGAATAAGATGCAGCATCAATTTGTTTAATGTTCATAGATGCTTTTGTGATTCATCTATTACTAAACAATCTGTTATGAAATCTTTGTTTGGAAGTTGAGCTCTATTTCCTAGCAGCAATTAAATTCCTGGCTGTTGTTCTATGCTGCCCATGTAGCTTTACCTACAATGCTACAACCCATCATCGTTCATGTCAATGTTTTTGATAAAATTAAATGCAGTGAGTTTAAACTCTATATATTTATGTATGCATTCCATTTTTGCAAATTAATTGAGAATTTTCAGTTGAATAACCTAAAGACAGTGAGTTTTGGTTGATTCTGGGATTATTTTTCATTTAACCGTTAATTTTGTTTGGAAAAGAAAAATACAGATTAGAACAGGAAAAAAGAGAAAGGTTCCTTTTATATAAATACTTGATATAGGCACTTTCTTTAGTGGTTTAGTATAGATTCATTCAAATCGACTATACATAATTGTTCATACAAAATAAAACCCTTATGTGATGGCATGAAAAAAGATTGACTCTGTCTCTATTCAGCTATATGTCAGTATGGCTTTAAGCAAATGACTGCTTAACTCGAACTCAAAGTCCATCAAAGTTTTTTTTTTTTGTCAGATTAATTGAAATTTCCCTAGTGCTTAACTGCTTATGCAGGCCAAAACAAAATTGTTCTATTTCACTATTTTTTAAATTCGATACTCTGTACTTGCCCTTCACTGCTAACATGTAATAATTTTCTTTTGTCACTTTTAGAGAGTACTCTTTAAAGGAAGCAGCTTCTACAGCTTATGCACAAGTTTGTGCACCATACCACTCATGGACAATCAGGACAGCAGTTGCTGCTGGAATGTATGCTCTTCCTACAAGAGACCAACTTCTGCTGAGACTCAATGAAACTGGTGAGTTTGAATCTAATTTTACTTTTTGAGTACCAAGTTTGAACATTGCAATCAGAGATTTGCATTGTAGATTGCTAATGCTAAAGGTAACCCCAGGAACTAAACCAAAGCACCTTGATAATGCCTGTAAACATAGCAAATAAAAGAAATGTTGATCATATGTAGATGTAAATGCCTTCGAAATTGTTGTTAGAAATACTATGTCTGAAGAGAGCTATAAAAATTCATTAAAACTGTATCAATTAAACTTCCAATTTCAAGTTTAGGCGTATTTTCTATTTCATAAAGAGAAAGAAGTGCAAATGGACACTTGTACAATCTAAAGTTTCTTTAAAATCTCAATTATGATATATTTAATATGGATAGTTTAATAACTTACCAAAACATTACACTATCTCCTTGTTTATAACAAGCTATTTATGTTATGAACGATGCTTTAAAGTTAGGTTGGCACTGTTTATATAATTTATATTAGGTTGCATGACACCATAGGTTTGCATTGAGGCTGGGACAGGAGAGGTAAAATCCTTTTTTTTTTTTACTTAACATATTTTTTTCCTTCAGAGGTCATACTGCCATAGTTTTTTCTTTTCTTTTCTTTTCTTTTTTTTTTTTTTTTTCAGGTAAATGCCGTAGTTGAGTACTATTTGCACCAAATTAATCCTAAATTATGGAACATTAATGTGAATAAATGAGTAATCAATACCTAGCTGAGCTGTAGCCCAGTCCTTGTGATACATACCTATCTTGTAGATGATTTGTTATCAAGCTGAAGATGACATGATTATTTTCATCATTGTCTCTGTGTTTGAAGCTTGATTCTAAGAAAGGTTTATCACAGTTGATCCTTTTAAGTGATTTTAAGCCTGATCTGATAGTGCACTAACAATGATATATTCTTTTGTTCTTCACCAGATGAGCATAACATCTTAGCTTCCATTTTCTCTCTCAATTTTATGTTAGAAATGTGGCCTCCCCAAGAGACCTCAACTTTTATTATCAATAATGTTGCAGATCAGTCAGCAGAGAAGAAAATGAGAAGGTATATCAGTGCAGCACTTCCGGTAATAGAGTACATTGACAAACTTTACCTCTCTAGGAATATCATCTTGGACTGGTGACTTCACATCTGTGGGAAACAAAACAAAAAAAAAATGCGGGGATTTATTGTTCAGTCAACAAGGAAGTCTGTCATGACTCATGCATCTTGACGTTTGAAGATCGTGTTGAAGAGATTCGCAGAGCTACATTGAAGCATCTCTCATTCAAAACAATAGCCATTTCTAGCAGTCCCTTTTTTTTTTCTTTTTACACCATCAATGCTTTTTCTTTTAGTAATTATACAATAGTCAGTTTTGTTGTAGTTGTTGGCAAGCATATTAAAGATAGGACAATATTTAAAGTGAACTGTGGTGATCTGTAAATAAAGAGGTTGTCACCAAGAATGGGTAAATAGACGGGACAATATTTTTTAGATCTGTATGGCAAAGCAGACAAATTTTAGAAAGATCATTTAGTAATTCAACTTTTCCTATAGATGCAACTTATTTCTTACATTGTTGTGATGATAAGTTGTGAATGACAAACAATCACTTTCACATAGACTACCACTAACATCATTATATTTTCTATCATTCACAATTTGTCACTTTGTCACTGTGAAAAGAGTTGTTCCCTTACACTTCTATTAATTTGAAATTAAATGATTATATTCCCGATGCTTGTTTGGATTCGTATGATAGACCTCTACCAGACTCGGCCCAAGCGCACAATATCTTTGTTTAGTTTCTTGAAAAAGCATTCCATTAACCTTGGTGGTTAGCCTGGTTACTATTCTATTTTGGTAGAGAGATAATTATCACTGCAAAGAGCCCACTTGGCATTACGATTTCCTGAAGAAAATGGACGATAAAGGGCGATTTTGAAAACGAAAATGCAGGTTTGGCATTTGATTTTACTTTATAAGAAAATTGCGTCAAATCATAGCTCATGGAGTGTTTTCCTAAAACCTCTAGAAAACTGCATTTTTTCGCTTTGTAGTTTTCCACAACAGCAATTTTTACATAATTTACCAAATGCTTAATTGCGCTTTAATAAAATATGTTTTCAAAATGTAACTTATCTGAAAAAGTTGTCAAAACATAGGTTTTCAAACAGCTGATCCGAACTGACACATTATGCATAACAAAACCCCTACCCAAGATTCTTACATCACACTCCCCCCCAAAATGGAAGGTTTCACATTCATCCAGTGTGGGAAATCTCTCTTTCCACATGCAATTAATTATAAACCAAAAGATTTTTTTTTTTCTGACAGTCTAAACATGGTGGTAAACAAAGTAAATATTTGTCACTTTTTTATTCATGATAATTGAGGCCTATTTAACAGCTAATGATTGCCACAAATGCAATTCAAAAACAGATACCATATACGCTTCAACACCACCTTGACCATGTCATGAACTGCCAATGTGTACATAAATTTTACGCCCTAATAATGCTGGAAAAATGAACTTATAAGACCACTCACTTCCTAATAAAACAGGCTCTAGGTCATGAAAAAACTTCAAAGTTATTCTCCTCTATCAAAATCTACTCGACAGTATCAGGAAATGTACTGGAAACCTTTAAAAACCAAAACAAACTGAAAGACAACATAAGCATAACATTGTGGGGGACCACTGCAAAACTAGGTCAGGCACTCTGTCATGTAGACACACCATTATCACCTGTAACCCATTAAAGAATAGAAGTTCAACGTCAACAGGTATCAATTTGTAGAAACCTGATACATCATCTACAATGTCAGGCTTTCGGGGTTCTCTACAATCTTTGAAAAGGTCTGAAGAAAGGCAGCCAAGTCAGCTCCATAAATAATCCGGTGATCAGCTGTTACATTTACCTGTAAAAAGAGTAACACACCAACTCGGTTTAGGTCTTCTGCAGAAATTTAACTACTAGAAAAGTTTGGTGATCTTTTCAGATGAGAAGCTGTTTATATGTTTCATTGACAACATTAAATACATGGTATATTACATTCATGGATAGCAGATGGACCTATCTTGGACAATCCAAACAGTAACTAAAAAGATATTTTCTCCAAATACCGGAGCCAAAGAACTTAATTTTTTGCAAATAAAGAACAAGAGTGAGGATTTTGCTCCCCTAGAGTCATTTCAATAGAGATGCATGAGGATGAGGTTCAGGAACAACATTTGTCTCTCTCCTTTCAGATGCTCTCTACCAAATAATGGATTTGATATACTTGGAGATTCAAGTTGAGAAAGACTTTAACCCTTAAGGACAACATCTATTCTCAGTAATAACATGCCAAGTAATACAAAGCAGAATGGATGCATATATTTGTCAATTTGTGAAATGCAAGAGGCAAAGTTAACAGAGGACCTGGAATTATGCCTGCCTTTGTGTTCCATCTAACCCTTAACAAAACAGGGGTGGGGTGGAGGTTGGGGCTGTAATTTCTCATCTTGTTCAACATTGGGTACAGCAGCTCTACCCCAACCTTGCGTTACTGCATAATGTTTCTGAATCTAGTATAAGTTTTAAATCCATTAAATTAATAACTACCGTCAGATTCCTGTAAGTGTAAGTTACCAGTGACAAATCGTTGTCACCCACTCACCCTTGGATAGAAGGGGAATCACTCCTCATTTCCAAATCTTATCCATTCAAAAGCCAAAAATCTCTTTGTCCCATAACAAAAATTGTAATTACTAGAAGAAATTTGAACGGAAAAAGAAAGCTAAGGGGGAAAACAGAAGAAGGCCAAAATGATAACAAAAAGGATAACATACCCTTTCACACTGCATTTTTTTTAATGAGTTACATATGCATCAATGAATGTTGAACCAATGACCACACCATTCACTTGATTCTAACATGAGATGGGAGTGTCCAATAAACCAACAGACCCCGCAGCCCTCATTGTCCTACAAGCCCAAATAGAGGAATCCTATGGTCTGGACTTGGAGGCCCAAATCCGGCCCAGTTATCCAAAGCTGGTCCTATTATTCAAAGCCCATTAAGGCTGGTCCTACAACATTTATTTAGTCAATATTGCTAGTCCTAATATCTTTAATTAGTCAATCTTGAAAGCTGATGTTTGTGGGAAATATCTGACCATTTATTTACTCTATGTTTTCTATGTTTTGGGAACTATTTACTAATTTAATTCTCCCATGCTTAGAGGGCTATTCAGAGCAATATATATATAGATGGTTGGCTACCATGAATAAATCAAATTAAAGAGTGATTATTCAGAAATACTTGTGTTGTTTTATTCTTTGTACCTCTTTGGGTGAATTCCATTGACTGGTGAGTTTTTAGCCCTGTATCCTTGGTAAGCAATATATATAGTTAGTCGGCTACCATGAATGAATCAACTTAGAGAGTGATTTTTCAGAAATAGTTGTGTTTTATTCTCTGTATCTGTTTGGGTGAATTCCATTGAGTGGTGAGTTTGTTTAGCCCAGTATCCTTGGTAATTTCCTTTGGGTGGTGATTTTTCTGTATCCCATTTCCCATTATCACGACATTATCACGACATAAAGTGGAGAGGCCATTTAATCTAAAGCTTATTAGCACCTTTCCAAAATCCATACTTCGAAGAATATACTAAACTTCATGACGTTGTCTTGTTTTGATAAATATTAAAGGACATGTTTGGTTGGTGTATTCACAAATCACAATAAAAGCAAAAAAGCAGTTTTTGGAAATGCAACGCCAAACCAAAAGCAAAATTGAAAACATCATTTTGATGTTTTCAGTCGGTTTCCTGGTTTCTGTTTTCCAATTGACATAAACTCTCTCTCTCTCTCTCTCTCTCTCTCTCTCTCTGCAACTTGAACAAAGACTCCTCAGATCATATGAGGTTCAGTTGATGTCAACAGCACCACGGTCACCAAAACCACACACTCATGGCCAAAGAAACAGATTTTCCCTCTCTCTCTCTCTCTCTCTCTCTCTGCAACTTGAACAAAGACTCCTCAGATCATATGAGGTTCGGTTGATGTCAACAGCACCACGGTCACCAAAACCACACACTCATGGCCAAAGAAACAGATTTTCCCTCTCTCTTAACATGCCCTAAGGCCCCATTTACAAATCTTGTCCCTCTCTTACTGCTTATTGGCCCAACTGCATCCCTCACTCCAAGCATATCGTCAAGTGCGAAACCTTTGACTCCTCCACCTTGACGATGCTGGAAAGCTCTCAGATTCCAAATTTTCTCAATCTCCTTCACAATCAGTTACATGAGTAATGGGAGTTTTCAATGTGGATTCACTAATTAACAAATGGGGTTTTTTGGAGTTGGGTTGAGCTGCTCGATTATGGCTCTAGTTTTGTTGGTGTTAGTTTGGGTCTTTTGATGGAATTTGGTGATTTGTTGGTTTGATGAAGCTTAAATTGGTTGTTGATGGTGGTTTCATATTGTTGGGCTGTGATGAGAAGATGCTGCTAGAGTCAAGTGGATTTGGATGTGGAGGTACAAAGGCTGTTGAAGAAATGGTTAATCTTGGATTATTTGGGAGTTGCCAAATATTATGTTGATTGGGTACCATGAGCATCCAAACAATTTTTTGTTTTAAAAAAATTGTTTTTTGTTTTTGCAATTATGAATGAATTCTCCGTTGAAGCTCAACCAAAAAAAAATTTTAAAAAAAAAAGATCATCTCTAAAAACATGCTTTTGAAAACAGAAAAATGAAAACATTCCCATACATGCAGAAGGCATAACCCTAGTCTACAAATACAAGAATCACATCCGACATGCAAAAACAAAAGAAAAAAGGAAGAAAACCTAAGAAATGAAGTAATAAAATCTTAATGAAAGATTTAGAACTAAGTGAGAATGAAGTGTTTGCATTCGCACTGGGAGAAATTATCATATTCCAGAGATTTAGAACTACGTGCAAATATTTTTGGGAACATGTTTTATTCCATTGTTTCAGCCTTGCAAACAAGACTGAATATGAAGTTCTATATACCAGATTTTTGAAATTTTGGGAATGTGACCATGATTGAACCAAATTAACCGTTTCAGAAACACACTGCCATAGACCTTTCTGCATTATTCTCATTGTTCTCCTAATTGAGAAGTAGATGCTGTTCCCAAAACCTGAATCGCAGAATTACTTATCACTACAAAGTTTTTGTCACTGGACATGTTATGACGATTATAAATTATTGAAACTAGAATGTTTACCACAGAATCAGTTACAAACACATTTTTGTCATATTTCCCTGTTCAAATCACAGTATCACACATTTTTTTATGGAAGGGACAGATCAAGATATTAGCCAACACCTTAACAAAAAAGTTCATAAGAACTACCCACTAGTTTATAAGCACGTGAAACACAAAATTTATAGATTATAAAGAAATGGAAGCTAAGCAAAACTCACCAGCATCTTACTTTTCACGCTGAAATATCGATCTGCATCAGCCACTACGGTTGGCTTGGATGCTCCAACAGCCATAATAGCCCCCTGGACATTGTTCCAAATTTAGACCAAATGGCTAATTACTTACAAGGGTGAGAACGATCTCATTAATTCATAAATAAAAAACTAAATATATAAGCCTAGCCGTTGTTATTGATAACTCACCTGTCCTGGAGGAAGAATAGCATCAAATCTATCCACTCCAAACATGCCCAAATTCGATAGAGTGAAAGTCCCTACATACAATTCGAACATAACTTAGTGTTATTTGTTCCCCCCAAAAGAAAAAGTGTTCAGCCCATTAGCGATGTTAGTAACATCCTTGAAATTTAAAGTGATCGCTTTTAAGTTGTACCAAACTTAAAAACCAACATGCCATCACTTCATTGCGACTAACAGCAATAACTTTTTAAGTTTTTTAGGAATTATTTTAAACTTGAAGACACTAAAATCACTCTAGAGCTACAGTTTAGGGAGCAACAGTAAAAGTAAATACCAGAATTGTACTCATTGGGCTGAAGTTGCTTTGCCCGAGCTTTCTTCAAAAGCTCTTTCCATTTTTGAGATAACAGGTACAAATCCAACTGCCCCAGGGCCATCAAACACATGTCACCAACTAAAACTAACACTCCCAAACTCTTCAAAACTGGAAATTAAAAGACAATTTCCTAAGTACCTTATCTGCGTCCTGAAGAACAGGGGTTATCAAGCCACCATCAATAGCCACTGCAACTGCAATGTTTATGTTAGCATTATACGTAAAACCCTTGCCGTCTTTACACGTGGCATTGACGACTGGATGCTGAGCAAGTGCCATTGCTGCAGCCTTGGCTAATATCGCAGTCATGGTCACACCCTTTGGTTTCACCTGAACAGAATCACATTAAATCTCCATTTATTCCCACAATGCCAAATAAATCAAACTCTCAATTCAATGTAATAATTAATGTACCTTCTCGTAGAGGGCGTCGAGGGCATCGGTGGTGACGGGATAACCAACGCGAAAAGTCGGCACGGAGAGACTTTCCAGCATGTTCTTCGACACCGCCGATTGCATTGTTGTAAAAGGCACCACCGTATAACCCGGAATTGGAGGTGGAGCAGACTCCACGTTTGATTTGATTTCGATACTCTTGGAAGGTGTGATTCCTGCGGCGGCCTCTATATCGGCCGGGGTGATTCGGCCGAAAGGACCGGTTCCGACCACCGATTCGATATTAACCTTGTGCTGCTTCGCTAGTTTTTTTGCAAACGGCGTTGCTACTGTCTTCCTTGGTGACTCTGAGACTGGCTTAGACCGCGGAGGCTGTGGCTGGGGCTGGGAGATTGCCGGAGCGGGAGAAGTGGAATTGGAGGAGGAGGCGGCTTTGGCTTTGGCTTTGGCTTCGGCGATTTCGTCTTCGGTTTCGGCTAAAAGGCCGATAGGAGCGCCGACGGGAGCAGAGTCGCCTTCGGGGACGACAATAGCGGCGAGGATTCCGTCGTAAAAGGTCTCGACGTCCATGTCAGCTTTATCGGACTCGACGACGACAACGCTTTCACCTTTGGAGAGAATGTCGCCTTCGGATTTGATCCAGGAGACGATCTTGCCCTCGGTCATGGTGGAGCTGAGGGCGGGCATGAAGATCTCTCTGATCTTGGATCGGACGGTCAGGGTTCTACGCTTGGAGGGAAATGTGGAGAAGGAGGAAGGACGGAAGGGAAGGGAATTAGAGAGAGAAGAGGAGAAGGAAATGGATGTGAAATTGGTATTGGTATTGGTATTGGTGTTGGAGAGAGGAGCTCTAGAGAGAAAAGGAGAAGCCATTGCGAAATGGAAACTAAGAAAGAAAAGAGAAAGAAAGGTTGGTTCAGTGGGTTTGGCGATGAGAGTATGAGAATGAGAGGAAGAGGGAGAGGGAAATGAAATAATAAAGAGAATGGGGGGGCGGAGAAGACGAGGTGGTAGAGTTTGTTGTGTTGGGAAGCTTGGAGTTAGAGCTACTTTCACTATGTTAATATCGCCACGCCAACAATGACTTTCTTTTTTCCTTTTTTACTTTCATTTGATTTTGGGAGTCCACACATAGACACTACACTATTATCTATATATATATATATATATATATATATATATGCTTTCACTCTTCCTCACGTCAGTACAATATTTAAAAAATAAAATTAAAAACAATCATACATAGAAACCCAGCACAATATTTTAAAAAAAATATTTAAAACACTCATTTGCCAGGAAACCCCAAAACTAAAATTCCTAGCCTCGTATCCTTCTCCACTGTCTCCACTCCCATCTAAGACAATCTCTTCCCAGCAACGGTAAGCGATCAAGTTTTAGATTCTAAATCTCTACTAATTTGAAGCTATTTCCTCTTTTTCTTTTCTCTAAATTTTTTTGACTTTTTTTTAATGGGTCTTTAGGCTGGATTTGAAGAAAAACAATGCAACTTTTTGCTGCAAAATGTATAAATCTGAACAATATTCTGTCTTATAGATGATGATCTTTGCTCTTTGTAGTCGCTGATCTACCTTTAAAACAACTAATAAGGGATGCCCTGAAGGAGTTCATTAGTCTCTCTGGTTTTTTTATTATGTTTTTTGTGCTGCTGTAACTCCTGATCTCCAGCAACAAATCCTTTTTGTTCTGCAATTCAAAGCAGGAAACCTCCCAATCATATTTTTTGAAAAACCTCTTTATCACTAGAATACTGGAATTGCACCAATTAGAGTTTTTACTGCAAATGCTATGCACGTGTCCCTCCATAAATCACCCAAATCCATATTGAGAGGTGATACTAGCTATTGTTTGATACCTGTGATAATTTTGTGCCTTTGGGATTGTCAACGCCTATTCCAGTAAGAGTTTTTATAGAAAATTGGATGCATGGATTTAACCATAGATCCATGGAAGGCAGGTCAATAGGAATATCTGGCTTCTCATTGTCTTGGCTTACTTTTTCAACCATTCCAGCATGTTACAAAGCCAGCCTTAAGCTGAACATGCTATTGTGATTACTAATGAGCCATACCACTAGGAGAAGAAGGAGGTGTACTAGCTCTCTACCTCTCCATCGTTTCTCAGTTCTCACCATCACATCTCTCGAATCAAGGTAAGAATCCCCTCACTCCTTAATTTGCTTTAATATTATTTTCTATATATTGCTCTTTCTCTCCTCTTCAATTGTTCATAGAATTTTGTTAGTTTGTGACTTTGGGTTTCTTTGGCTGCGTGGTTGGGCTTTGGTTTGCCATTGATAAATAGGGGTTTTCAGAAAATTTCTAATTGTGCTTATGGGCTTTGTTTTTGTTGCATTTTAGTATTGCTTTGTTTATGTTAATAAGCATATTTACACTCAAAAGTTGTTGGGTTAGCAAGTGAAGGTTCCAGTATTAATAAGCTCCTTACTTTTGTTCTTTGTAGGTACTTAACAAGATTTTGTATAATTTTTGGTGTTTTGGTTGCTTTTAGTTCAAGTGAATTCCATGAGGTGAATTCCATGTAAGATGTAGTTGATATTTTCAATAGAAATTGGATGTGCAGTTGACCTCAAGCACTTGCATACCTTTAAATTATTGTTAAGTGAACTATCATAGCCAGTGAATGAGATGTAATGAACTGTCTGACCACTAGCATTATTGTTAAGTTTTTCTTCTTTTTTTGTGAAAATTCATAGTTGCAAATATTTGAATAATAAATGTTATTAGCTTTCATAGTTTACTTGGTGAGATGAAGGAGTTTAGTGGTTCAATTGATACTTTAGTAGAATATATTTTGTTTTGCCACAAACAACCAATTTTTTAATCCTTTTATTTTTGTGAAAGCACAGTTAATTGGCAGAAATTAGATCTTTCATGTTTAATTCAAGCAGTGTCATATGGATACTTTGATTTGCCTAGAATCAAGAAGCATGAAAAGGATGGAAATGCAAAGAAATTTCCATTACTTTATCTTATTTGTTTGGTGCTAAATAAGAATTTGCTTTATGTTGGAAAATTTACAACCTGAAGAAGTTTTTGAATATCTTAATTGTACAAGAAAGGATTTGACCTTTGATCTGATGGAGTTCAAGAAAGATTGCATTTGTTTGGATACAACACTTGAGAGGAGGAAAAGGTTAGTAAAGCAATGTTAAAATTTTATATTCATCCCTTCTTTTTATTTTGCCATTATTGCTTGCTCAATCTCCCTCATTGATTAGTTCTTATATTCCTTTATCTTGCTCTAGGAAAAGAAAATAGAAAAGCTTTTGGGTTTTATGTGGATTCCTTAAAAATTATGACTCTATGGCTTACTTTTTCTTGATGACTTCAATGTAACTAATGTTGAATATTGTAGTCCTAAATTTTTTTATGCACAAGTCATTAATCAAATTAAGTTGAAAAGACATTTTGAAAATTCCTAATTAGTCAAAATCGATTCTTTAGTCGAATTTTTTTGAAGTTTTTTTGAATATGCTAAATAAAAATTTAGATTATCGTGACTTCTTTGGCATTCGAATCCTTCTAATAATGACAACAATATTAACAATGCAGCTGATGCTTAGCCCAAAAGTCAATGGAATTATAGTTTTATGTTCCATCAAGTCTTCTCCGTAGATTAAAATGTAGTTTTATTTATATCGTTGATGGTTATGTGGTTTGTTTCTGGTGCTAAAAGTTCTTAATTCAATTCCATAATTTTGGGCATGGTTAGTTTTACTTTATGGTTTTTAGTACTTGGGTTGAATGCCATATAATGTGCTTATTTGCGCATCACATAGATAATAAGGGAAAAGTAAATATTGGGGCTCCGTCACGTGCTTGTAGCATTTGCATGCATATTTCAAAGACTAATTTTTGTGTCTTAGACCCAAATTTGATGTCAGTAAGATCTTAGAAACTCAAAATTAATTTGCATTCATATTATGGAGATGGATTTTTGTGTCTTAGATCCTAACTTAATATCGCTAAGATTTTAAAAGCATATCATTTAGTTTGAATTTCTATATATGTATTTATGTGTATGTGTGTGTGAGTCACAGTGCTATAGACAAAGAAAGTGTGTGTAGGAATTTCCATTCTGGGTGGAGGATCAATTGGAGCATTTAATTTGGATGATGAGCAATCAAGGGAGAAAGTGAATGCTTCAAATGGAAGCAACAAAAAACCCTGGGGAGAACATAGAAAAATTACCTCAATGAGTTGCAATGTATTGCACACAAGGATTAAGATGTGAGAAAGTTTCAAGTTATCTACTCAGTAAATGATTCAAATATGTGATTATCTTTGGAAGATGATTTATGTTTTCTAATTGTTTGATTTGTGTTAATTTACAAGATAAAAATGTACTACTATCATCTTATGTTCAAAATGTAATACCAGCTTTCTAATTATTTGTTCATGAATAATCTATAAACACAAATGTTCTAACTTTGTATTAATTAGCTCAAACCACATTAAATGCCTGTGTGTTTCAGATATGTAATGTTTCTTAGTGGCAATTTTATGGATGCTAAAAACATGTTCTATAAGCTTGAATTTACATGTTTCTTAGCAAAAACTACTCAAAGAAGAGATAAATCCTAAACCCGTGCATCGCACGGGTTAGCGACTAGTTATATATAAATTCTTTCCTAACGGAGATTCTTATGTTTCCACCTGTTTGAATTATATAATTTACCTTTCTAATGACAAAAAAAAAAAAAAAAAAAAAAAAAAAAAAAAAAAAGGCAAAATTTAGTTACAATATTTAGGTGTTGTTTCTTAACATCCTGTCTTAATTATGAATCTCTCTTTATATATATAGGATCTTAATGGAACTAGGCTTAAGATATGATTAAACCCACTTGAATAAGTATTGTCGATGTCGTATTTTGTCCGGTTTTGAATTTTGATATAAATTTTATCTCTAAAATTAAAGAATTTTTTATTTTAATAGTTAGGCCCCTTTTTTGTTGATTTTCATCAAACGATATGTGGTTGGCTAAATTTAACTGAGCTTTAATTGAAATCTACCCATGTGATTAGATTAATTTTGGAGTTATGTTTAAGATCATGAAATTCCATTTAATTCGGTTGTTCATGGGCAAAATAGGGCTTGAACCAAATGAGATATCACTTAATTAATGGAATTGCTCATTTTGCAATTTAATTGTGAAAAAGTACATAATTTTATATGAAACAAGTGCTAAAATTTTAGTGTGACTTTCATAGACAATCTATATAATTTTTAATTTTGCGCCACATGTCCTATTTTATTTTTAATTTTGTGCCAAATTAATTATTGAGTGTAAAAATCAAAGAATTTAAATCCAATTAGATTCTAAATTGGAGTCCAATTTTCAGCCACGTGTCCATTTTTGTTTTTAATTATTGTGGCAAGTGAATTATTGAGTGAAAAAACCAAAAAGTCTAAATCCAATTAAATTCTAAATTATATATATATATATATATATGAGAAATCATTACATATTTTGGAAATGTATTTATAATTTGAATCTCTTCTAAGAAAATGAATAATTGTGATTATTTTTAATTACACCTATACATATGCATGGGGCTACACACTAGTCTATATAAACTATAAAACCGAAACATTTGACTTTTTGTTGACTTCATTTGCTCCTTCCACAATTTTACACCTCATTCTTATTTTTTAAATAAATTAATTTTTTTCTTTTAATTTTGTAGAAAAATTACACTTTACCACCCTAAACTATGCACTAAATTACACTTTGCACCCTAAACTATCTGCCTACACACTTTGCACCCCGGTGTTATTTTTGTTGTTATATTTAACAAAATATTGTTGCATGTGACAAGCATATGCTTCTTGGTTAGGTGAAACAAAGTTAAAAGACTGAAACATCCTTCTTCAAAATCAGTTAAAATAAAATCCAAAATTTCCCACATCTCCCTCTGTCTCGCATGTGTGCCATCCTCTTACCTAGATTCAATTTCAAAATATTTAAACAAGAAACGGACATAGGTTGCTAGGAAAAGTGTTGCCAAGAAGGAGAAAAAGAAAATGGGAGGGGTAACGTGTCTCTTTTTCTTTTTTTTTTCTTTTTAAATTTTTTTTCTCCCTCCAATTCTCTTTTTTTTTTTTTTATTCAAATTCTTTGGTGACCGATATATTTTTTTCGACCAGTATATTAGGATGGCAATGGGGCGGGGCGGGGCCGAAGGATGTGATCTTCGCCCCCGCCCCGCATAGATTTTTCTTGCCCCATCCCCGCCCCGCCCCGCATGATGGGGAAAATTTCTTACCCCATCCCCGCCTTTTAAAGCCCCGCGAAGCCCCGCCCTACACCACAAAACTTTATTTCTTGTTAATTTTCCCTACAACTATTACCATTTTTCCAAATAAAATGACATGTTTCAATAATAAAAATATACTTGAAATTATAAATAAATTTATCCTATCAAATCAAACTATTTTTTAGCAAAAACTAAATAATATTATCTAAATGTTTAACAAGACAATATCACAAGAAAAATCTCGTAGTATGACACAATAAATAATCCAAACTCCTAATACATGATTGATGTCTTCATATCGGCAATCAAACCAATAGGGAAACATATTCCTCATCATCTCGTTCTCCATTCACCACCTCATATTTCTAACATGAAAATTCAAAAACAAAAACCCAGCTCGTAAAATAGATATGTATTTTGACAAGCATAAAGAAGCAGTGTTGTTAAGCAAAGTGAAATCCCAATGGGAATTCCAAGTGTTAAGAGAAAAGGGGGTGTGTGACGACGTACCTTATATTTTATAACAGCCAATGAGCCAAATGCCCACACAAAATTACAAAAACAATGACACAGACAAATATTTAGAGCCTCAGACCCGTACCTCATTAAAAAAAAATTATATTATGTTCACGATGACAAGTTAAGAAAGATGTATGAATCATGAATGAAATCAGTAATTCAATAGTATATAAATTTGTTTCTAATAAAGAAAAAAAAAACACATTAAAATTGGTACCTTATTTCCAACTTTGTTAAAGAGAAAAAAGAGGTAGAGCCACGTTAGGTAGAATAAAATAAATTGATGATATTTTTGTTTAAATAGTAGAGTTTTCGGGTATGAGAAAATTACAATTTAACCCTTATAATGCGGGACGGGGCGGGGCAGGGTGGATCTAAAAAGTGTAAACTTATCCCCGCCCCGCCCCATAGTGCGGGTCTAAAATCTTGCCTCATCCCCACCCCACCACCTTTACGGGGCGGGGAGAACCCGCACGGGGCAAAGCGGGGAGGGCGGGTCTAGCGGGGTGGGGCAAAATTGCCATCCCTAAGTATATACCCTGGTACAACACGGTTTAAGGCTATAATTTTTTTTAAAAAGAACTGTGTGAATTGTGGAAACCGGCCACAGTTCTCAGAACCATAAGATCTAACTACAATTTGAACAGTTTCATGTTTTTTTGGCATAAAGACGTTCGTAGGATTAAAAGAACCGAAATAGTGAGAAGTTCACGGCTAACCTGGTCGAACCATACGGTCTGGTCCTGGATTGAAAACCATGATTAGAAGTTGAAACTTAAGGTTTTAGCAATGTTTGGATCCAAAATTTTTACATAATTAAAATTCATTATGGGATCCACAAGAGGGATGAACACCATGACATTTTTTTAGGAGCACCTAATAATTTTCTCATATTTTTAGAAAAATACTACTTCCACAATAAATTATGGGTGATTAATTGTTATTTGTTATAATTTAAATCTAACGCTTAAATTATTTTTTTAGTCATTAATAACAACCAATAATAATTTTCTATCTATAATTTATTGTAAAAATATTGTGAACATAACATTTCTCTATTTGTTATACTCTGTTTGTTTCGAAGTGAAATATTTTCAAATGTAAAATATTTTTATTTTATAGTGTTTGGTTGTTTACTTGAAAATGACAAGAAATTATTTTTAAGTGTTTGTTTCATGGTAAAATGAAAAAATTTTCCTAGTCTCACAGCCCAGCAAATCCAAATAACCACCAACAAATAAGCAAAAACCAATTCACCGCCAATCTACCGGCCATCCACACTACCACCATATTGGCACAAACCAAACCCCCCACCACTCCACTGACCACTTAAAACAGCAAATTGGAGAGGAAAGGAATTTAAAAAAAAAAAAAAAAAAAAAAAAAAAAACTGGTCAACCAACCATTGCAATCCACAACACAACCACTGCAACACCTCACAAACCATTTCAGCTACCCACTGTAACCCATAACCTAGCCACCACCACAACCCACAACATAGCCAATACAGCAACCAAAAAAAAATTTTAAAAATTAAATAAATAAAATTGAAGCCGCAGCATATGCTTGTATTGAAGTATCAACACAAAGAGATTCCCCATCACAATAATCACAAACACTTTTCTCTCTTTAAATAGATCTCTATGACTGTGAACGGAAAACATAGTATACAATAATTAAGGGAATACGTCAATGATCCTCAATGCCTCTTCCTCGTAGGCTCCACTGCAATGGTGAGTGATGAAACAATCACAACCATATTAGCTACCCATCATAACCCACAACCCAGCCACCCCCACAACTCACAACACAGCCACCATAACAACCTACAAACCATTTTAGCTACCCACCCTCTGCTACCACGAACCACAACTCAACCACCACCATGACCCATAATCCATCCCAACCATCCACGGCAACCCACAAAAGCAACCACGCTTGACCCAAACAAAGAAAAAACCCAGATCGGTAAACCCACTCGACAGTAAAGGGAAAAAAAATAGAATTAAGAACCTATGGATGAGCTGATTACAGTGGAGGTGGCCAAGAAATGGTGAAGCCAACGGCAACAATGGAGGATTACAACCAAAAAAAAAAAAAAACTCGGGTGGAGCTGTGATAGTGGAGCTGGTGATGGGTGGTGCCTATAGTGGAGCCGGTGATGGGTGGGAGAGAAGGACCATGGTGGGCTGAGTTTTGGAGAGAATACCGAGACTCTAAGCGAGTATGAGAAAAAGGCAGAGTATCGGGACTGAGGGAGTGCATGAAATGCAAAATGTTTTTCCAATATTTCCGCTCCGTTTGTTTTTGAATTAAGGTTTTCTCGGAAATGATTCATTTTTTAGAGGGCATTTTCTAAAAAACTATATCATTTTTCGGTGTTTGGTAACAACCTTGAAAATAGGCATGAGAATATTTTTTGGTGTTTGGTATTCACAGTTTTTATAACATTTCTTGTATAATTTAAAACATGTATAATACGTGTATTGTGTAAACCCACCTAATGTAATCAATATAAATAAATAACAATAAAAAAAAACCAAGAATGAATTTGGTTTCCAAACTAAAATTTTGACAACGGATACAATCAAAATCAGCTATCCAATTTTCATGATCTCAAATACTCATCTTGCTTATGTATAGGAACAGTAATGTACATAATATATATATATGTGTGTGTGTGTGTGTGTGTGTGTGTGTGTGTGTGTGTGTGTGTGTGTGTATGTGTGTGTATATATATATGTGTGTGTGTGTGTGTGTATGTGTGTGTATAAACAATACTTCTCATAATTCAAAATAACCATTATAACCTTAAGTTCCATTTTAAATAGTTCAAAATGCCACATAAGCCAAATAGTTTTACTAGCAAACTAATCCAGTACAAATAGTTTGATAAATATACCAAAAATTGTTATAGAACCGTTGACCGATTTGTGAGGTGAAAAAAAAAAACCTTATTAAAGAACGGTGTTATAGAGGGGAGAAGAAAATAGGGAGAAAAAAGAGAAGAGAGGTAGATAGAGAGAGAAATCTGTGGGAAGAGAAGAGGCCAAAGGGGGTGATAGTGAGGGTGTGAGAAGAGAGAAAAAGCAAAGGGAGTAGAAGAAGTGAGAGAGTTTATTGTGAGAAAGGCTGAATGAGCGAAAGAAAACATTTTTCCCTAGGTCAAAAGAAGATAATCTATATATATAAACTTTTGCCCCCTCCACAATTTTACACGTCAGTATTATTAAAAAAAAAAGTTATTTTCAACTATAAAAAAAAAAAAAGTTAAAATACTAAACGTATTGCGTAACGCTTCTACTTCTCATTCATACCTGAAACTTTCAATTAAAATTTCTCCCCAATTCTGAAAACCAAACCCTGTAACTATTCAACCCAACTCTGAAAATCAAAAACTCAAAACACATCTCTTCTCTACTTTTTTTCCTTCCCCCAAATCGCAAAATCTCCTCTCCCATCCTTTCACTCTGAGACTAGACAAGCTTATATGGTTACTAAACCTCAATGGAAAATTCTCTATTGAATCTGCATACCATCTTGCAACTCAACTCACTAATATGCCAACCACAGTTGCTTCGCTCATACCAAAGAGACTCTGTAAATTTCTGTCTCTGTGTGTGAGTTAGGGTTTTGTTTGGTTTGGGTTCTGTAAATTAAGAGAATTTTTTCTTTTAGGTCCTGGCGATTTAAGGTGGAAAATTATTTTTCCATCTTAGTTTTGAACCAAAATTGGGGTTTGGATAGTTTGGGTTGTTGTCTTTGACTCAATTAATGAAGTAGCTACTGTTGTATGGGAAGTTAGGTGTTTAGGTTCCTTTCTACTTTGAAGGCCTTGATTTTGGGATTTTGAATTTGACCTTATTATTGATGATAAATTGATAATGTGTGGTCTGTGATAAAAAAAAAAATATATATATATATATATATATATACACACACACACATTAGTACCTGATGAATGTCAACTTTGGTGTTAGTTTGCATCTTGGTTCTTTTACAAAAAGACCATCAATTTTGGTTTGTTTACTTCTGTTTACTTCCTACTACTTAGAATGGTCCTCAACCACATGGCAAGGTTGTTTTTGCTTACTTGGTAGGGACTTAAACCTATTTGCTGCTTTACGTATAGAAGGTGTTTGAGAAAAAGCCAAGCCCAAAGTAGTAGTAGTAGAAGTAGTTTATTAGTTTCATGTTACAACTCGAATCCAAAATGACTTGAACATATTTAGAAGCCTAAAATTGAACCTATTGAACTCAAATAATACCATATTCTCTTTGATTCATCAATTTAGAACCAAAAAAAAAAAAAAAAAAAAACCAAAGAAAAAAGAAAAGGAAAGAAAAGTCCACTTTGTGAACTTTTTTCTTTTCTACCATTTTGAGCTTCTTTTAACAACATAGTAAGGACCACAGAATTCGACTACTATTCATTAACGTCCAGCAATTTCTTTCAACACAGATCCACTAAATCATTAGCATAGAAAACTATACAAATATACAACACACACCATGCCAAAAAAAATGTCATTTGTATACCTTGCTTTTTTTAAAAATAAATTTTATAAGAATCTTCTTTAAGAGCAGCATCTAGATTTTTGAGGGATTTTGTTTGATTCTTTGTTTGGTTGCAAACCCCAGCTTCTTTTCCAATGTCCTCATTTTGCAACCTTGGCTTTGCTGTTTATGTACAAATTTTACTTGTTAGTTATGGTAAGGTTTGTATTTTAAATTTTGGTATAACCATGGAAACTAAGATTCATTCCTACTACTGACTTTTTCTTTACATGGGTTTTCATTGCCCCACATCAAGCAATGAGGGATCGCATTTTAGATGTGTGGGGTGAATTAGGACTGACCAGGTGTTGAGGTTCAAAAAAAAATTAAAAAAAGGCCACAAATAGGCCCAAAGAGATAGAAAAGACATTGGGCCCATTTCACACAAAAGAAGAAAAAATAATAAAGGGTGGGCTCTCACAATAAAGAAAAGAGAGAAGAAAGAAAGAAAAGGGAAAAGACCCAGAGGGTTGGGATCCAGAGGAAAGGCCCAAAATCAGGCAGAACCAGCGAACCAGAGAAAGCCCAGGAGGAAGAACTGGGTCGGGATCCCAGAAGCCTCCCAGAGGCAGGGGATCCCTGGATGCGCGAAGTAGGATCACGGCAAAAAATTAAAGATAGATAAGAGACAAAGGGCACGTGGACCTTGTGACCCAGAAACGCAGTGGAAGTACAGAGCAAAACGCAGGAGCCTGGTTCCAACCATTTGGAGAAAGAGACAAGGAATAGTACAATTGGAAAAAGCTGGGGCGCTGAGAAGAAAAAGCCAAAAGACCTCAGGCCAGCCAACGAAAAATCTGAAAATAGAAAGGAGCTAAGGGACTTTCATCTGGTCGCAACAAAAAGTAAGAAACTATGAAGAAAAGGAAACGACATGATCCTAAAGCAACCAGGCACAGCACAAACTTTAAGGGGCAAAAGGGAGAAATCATTAGTACCCGGAGCCCGAAGTTGTGCTATAAAAGGAGGAGAAGGTGTAGAGAATAGTAAGAGGACGATTAGACCATTTCTTTTAGGCATTCACAATTGCTTTTCTAAAGTCTCATAAAATTACAGAAGAGACTCTGTAAACTTAAGAGGAAAACAGAGGAACCATCCCCGGTATCCCAGGACAGCCACTACAGTACATGCTCGGATTCAACAAATTCAAATTTTGCAGGTCTTTGAAGCTTGAATAGCTATCAAAGTCTGTAACTTATGAATTCAGTTGAACCTTGCACCATGTCTTAGTGAGCATTGTAATCACAACTAAGGGAAATTAATAAAATACACCTCACTAATTAGAGGATCCCTTACTTGTTCTTACGTTATATTCCACTTGTCATGCATTTCCTTTATTGTTAAAATTTCATTCAATACGAATATTCTTGTTTTGTTAGCTATTTGTATTGTAGGAAGTATGTTTTACGCACCAGTCGATTCTTAAAACAGCCCTTTAGCTGCGGAGAATCGATCCCAGTCTACCAAGAACATCTTACACGGCCCAGGATCCTTGGGCCATAGTGTTGAAGAAAAAGGCACTCTCACATTTTGGCTACTCCGCTGGGGACTGGGTAAAGAAAAAGGGAAGAAGCAATCCCTTCGCAGAACATGCCTCCAAGACAAAGGAACAGTAAAGGTGCAAATATGCCACCCACGGCTTCTGAGCCCATGGGAGAAAATGAAGTGGCCTCCAGACAAAGAGGCGAGGTGCCCCTAACAGAACACGAGGCCGTGTCAGAACAGAGGAATGCAAGGCAGGAGCTAGACCCTATGGCTCAAGTGACTGCGATGTTAAAGGACTTGCAACAAGAAGTTCGCCTTCTCAAAGAAGGCAAGACGCAAGAAGTCAGAGACAATGCCCCCTATGTGAGCAACCAAGATAGAACCCAGCCAGAGGGAGGGTCAGCAGTGGGAGGAGGAACTAACCCCCAATACCTAACACTGGCAGATGTCAATGCCCTTCTGGACCAAGAAAGGGAAAAACTTTCCAGGACCCCCAAGCAATTTTCTCGGGATCCTCCATTCCCACCAGAACTCCTTGGCAAGCCATACCCCAAGGGATATGAGCCACCAAAGTTTCATCCTTTTGATGGAAGGAATGGAAGTGCAGTAGAACACGTGAGTAGGTTTGTCCACACTATGGGCCCCTACGTAGGAGACCGGGAGCTGTGCCTAAGAAAGTTTGCTAAGTCCCTAGTGGACAGAGCGTACACTTGGTACACCACACTGAGACCTGGGTCCATTAAGACCTGGGATGAAATGATGGAAAGATTTTGTGCAAAATATTACCCTGGTGAGGACAAGGTCACTTTCCAAAGCCTTCAGATGGTGAGGCAGAGGCCTGGAGAGGATCCTGTCCAGTTCATCAAAAGATTTGAAGATGTGTCCCTAGACTGTTATGGGGACCATGAAGAAAAGGAGCTTGTGGAGACTTGCATCTCTAACATGCTTTTCGATTACAGATTCAACCTCGAAAATTTATGTATCACATAGTTCGCTGACCTGTTACAGAGAACAAGAAGGACAGCATAAACTATGAGGGCGAAGAGGGCGCCAGCATCCCAAGCCATGACAGCATCGGTGGGAGAAAAAAGGAAGAGGCCTGATGGAAAAATGTTCGAGGAACCACCGGTGATCCCATGTACTGTAGAAGAATTAAACCACGTTCTGGACAAATGGATTAGGGATGGAGTGGTTAGGCCATTCACTGTGTCCAGGCCACCAACCGAGGAAGAAAGGAAAAATCCTTTGTTTTGCAGGATTCATAATTATGTTAAACATTCCACCAAGGATTGCTGGACCCTCCGCAGGCTTTTTCACAGGAAGCTAAGAGAAGGAACCCTGTAGCTCACCCAGAAGGAACCAGAAGTACAAAGAAACCCTCTGCCCAACCACAAAGGAAAGGGGGTGGTAGCTGTGATAATTCATTGGAACCCGACAGAAGCAGAAGAGCTAGGAGGATCCTTCCACCCAAACACAGTCAGGACCCTTCAGAAGAATTCCAAGTTCAGATCGCTATTCAATCAGCTGGGGTTTGGACCAGAAGCGAGAAGAGTGGCCACGGAATCTCTCATGACTATAGCAGCAGATTCAGGAATGGAATGTTTCACGGCAGAATCACATGCTAGTCGAGCTTTCTTGGAGACAACCAATGCCATAACCTTCACTGATGAAGACATGGAGGTTGAGCATCCAGACCACCGTAGACCTCTTTACCTAATGGCCACCATAAATGGTGTCCAAATCAGAAGAGCACTGGTGGACACGAGGGCATCACTCAACCTTATAGCCCTGAGTACCTTGGAAGCCGTGGGCCTAGCTGGAAGGAGGATCCTGGGGGCTCCCATGGAGATAACTGGATTTGGAGGATCAGCAGAATCAACCGAAGGATATATACAATTAGCCCTAAGGGTGGGGCCAATAGTAGCCTTAACCAGATTTCACGTAATCAACTCAGAAGTATCCTACCACGTACTCCTGGGACGGCCATGGCTCCATAAGCACCGCCTTATACCATCCACGTACCATCAGTGCGTTAAGGGGAGATTGAATGGGAAACTTGCAAGGATCCCTGCCAACCATAACCCTTTCAACCAAGGAGAAGTAAACTTTGTAGAAACAATGTTTTATGATGAGTTAGAACCTGATAATGAAAGTCCTATGCCATGGACCCCAGGAACACCTATCTTGGAAAAAGAAGAATGAAGAGGTGCCCATGACTTGAGAGACCTCCTGAAGAGAAAAAGGCAAAAGAAGGAGCCTAGCACCTCAGGATCCCGGGAGTGTGTATTAGTACGGGAACCCGGGAGAAGATTAATATATCATTTGTGAAGGTGCACGAGACCTGAGTGCATCATGCAAGAAGGTCCCGGACCACCAGAATGTATGATAGCCCAGAAGGAGGTCCCAGAGGAACCAATCAAAGAAACACAAATCCAGCCTGAGGAAGAATTACAAGAAGTAAACTTGGGGGCTGAGCTGGGATCCCAGAAGCCTGTTTTCATCAGTAGTCAGTTGGCAACACAAGAAAGGGGGCCGTTGATGGCTTTGCTCAAAGAATACACAGATATGTTTGCATGGATCTATGATGAGATGCTTGGTCTGGATCCTGGGTTAGTGGTCCATGCTCTCAATGTGGACCCAGGAGTTAAACCAGTAATCCAACCAACCAGGGTCTTTCACACTGATGTAGAAGCCCAGATAACTCAAGAGGTCAAAAAGCTGCTAGCAGCTGGTTTTATTAAGCCCATTCAGCACCCCAGATGGCTTTCTAACATAGTACCTGTGAAGAAAAAGAACCGCCAGATCCGTTGCTGTGTAGACTTCCGCAACCTAAATAAAGCGTGTCCTAAAGATGAGTTCCCTCTACCTAATATTAACCTCCTTGTGGATTCAGCTGCAGGAAGTTCCATGTTCTCATTCATGGATGGGTATAGTGGGTACAACCAGATTCGTATGGCTGCCAAGGATGCCGAGAAGACAGCATTCAGGACACCAATTGGAAATTTTTATTACACTGTGATGCCCTTTGGCCTAAAAAATGCAGGAGTCACATACCAGCGAACCATGACAGCCATTTTTCATGACATGATGCATGAGGAAATGGAAGACTATGTGGATGATATTGTGGTCAAGTCAAAAACTAGGACAGGACACCTTCAGGTACTTGAACGAGTTTTCAAAAGATACAGAGAATACAAGCTACGCATGAACCCCATGAAATGTGCCTTTGAGTATCTGCAGGAAAGTTCCTCGAGTTCCTGGTACATCATAGAGGCATAAGTGTAGATCCAGTCAAAGCTGCAGCTATTGCTACTATAAAAAGACCAACAACAGTGAGGGAGCTCAAAAGCTTTTTAGGAAGGGTCTCCTACATCAGGAGATTCGTGCCAGGACTGGCTTCAGTCACAGGGGGCTTATCCAAGCTATTAAAGAAAGGAACTGAGTTCACTTGGAGAGCAGAACAGCAGTAAGCCTTCCAAAGGGTCCAACAGATCATGAATCACCTGCCCACTCTCCAGGCACCAGTACGTGGGCGACCCTTACTATTATACTTGGCATCAAATGCCCAAGCAATAGGAGCCCTGTTGGCGCAAGAGGATGATGGTGGGAACGAGCAACCTGTTTACTATGTGAGTAGAAAACTCAAGGATGCCGAAACCAGGTATCCCAGGATAGAAAAGGCTTGCCTAGTGGTTATTTACGCATCCCAGAGGCTGAAGAGGTACTTCTCAACCCACCAAATCCTTTTAGTGACTAAGTCACATCCCATAAAAGCACTCCTACATCAGCCCCTCCTAACAGGGAGAATAGCACAGTGGCTGGTCCTGCTTTCTCAATATGACATAGGCCTCAGGACCCCCAAGGCCGTCAAAAGTCAAGCCATAGCTAACTTCCTGGCACAGTTCCCAGAGAAGGAGGAAAGCTCACTAAGTGAAGAGATCCCAGGTGAGGTAGCAGTAGCAGAAATCCCGGGAAAAAAATGGACAATGAGATTCGATGGGTCAGCTACAGCAACCTCAAATGGGGTAGGAATTATACTGAGCTGTGAAAATGGGGACACCATACCTCTATCTTTCAAGCTTGGTTTCTCCTGCTCCAATAATGCAGCTGAGTACGAGGCGTACTTAACCGGGCTAACTATAGCATTCAATATTGGGGTGAAACACATGAGAGTACTGGGAGATTCCAATCTTGTGGTCTCTCAGGTGAAGGGTGACTTTGCACTAAGGGAACAGAGTTTGGCAGCCTACAGGACATGGGCACAGAGGCTGGAGCAGGAATTCCTGACCTTTAGCATAGAGTACACGCAGAGAAGTGAAAACAGGTTTGCAGATGCGCTTGCCACCCTGGGATCCCAAGTACCATTCAAGGGAAAAGACACTCTGGTCAGAATAGGAAGGCAGAAGCATTCCATCTTAAAAATCCTCCAACAGCTATCCCCCGGAGAGTTAAAGCAATGGGACTGGAGGAGCGAAGTGAAAGAAAAAATGAAAGAAACAGGATCCGGAGGGAATGTCAAGGAACTGAGGGACTATGCTCTAATAGAAGGAGAACTATACAGGAGACTGCCCGGAGGGATCCTATCCAGATATATCAATGAGAAAGAGGGGAAGCTAAGGTTGGAAGAGTTACATACCCAAGTCTGCGGGACCTCAGAAAAGATCAGTTTATACAGGAGGATGCAGCGCATAGGGTACTACTGGCCAAATATAAGTAAAGAGGCATCAACTATACAGGAAAAATGTCAAGAATGCCAACCCTCGGTGGACAAGGAAGAAAGCTACGCTGTATTTGTTACAGAAGATTGGAGGACCCCTTTTATGGAATACTTGGCTCAAAGGATCCTATCAACTGACAGGATGCTGGCTCACCAGCTCAAGAAGCTCGCAGTCAGATATTTCTTGCAGAACGGGGTCCTATTCAAAAAGGGATACAGTGGAGATCCCCTAAAATGCCTGGGACCAAGAAAAGCCAGGGAAGTGGTCAGGGAAGTCCATTCTGGTGATTGTGGAAGTCACCCAGGAAAGAGGAGGCTCTATAAACAGTTACTACTGTTGGGATATTATTGGCCAACAATGAAAAAGGACTCCGAAGAGATAGTCAAAACCTGCCACGCATGCCAAGTCCTTGGAGATGCAATCCATACTCACCCAAGTACGTTACAGGATATGACAACCCCATGGCCTTTCCACACTTGGGGGCTTGATCTCATAGGACCTATAAATCTTCCATCCAGTGGTTACATATGGATCCTGGTAGCCACTGAATACTTTACAAAATGGGTAGAGGCCATCCCCTTGAAGAAGGCCACCGGAGCAGCTGTAGCAAACTTCATTCGAGGCCATATCATTACAAGGTTTGGGATCCCCAGGAGGTTGATCAGTGACAACGGGACCCCATTCATAAATAAAGACATGAAGGGGTTAACTGAGGCTTACTACATCAAGTATGGAAGGTCTACACCGTACTACCCACAAGGAAATGGCCAGGCAGAGGCCACTAATAGGGTGATATTGAAGATCCTTAAAAAAAATAAAGTAAGAGTATGGAGGAAAATGGAGTGACCACCTGGCAGATGTACTTTGGGCATGTAGGAGCTCTGTGAAAACAGTCACGGGATTTTCACCATTCTCCCTGGTCTATGGGACAGAAGCCATCAGCCCAGTAAAATTAATTGTTCCCACACCAAGAGTAGTACTTGAGGAAAGTCCGGAGGACACCGAGGACGCAAACAATGAAAGGAAGTTAGCAGACCTGGAAGGGGTAGAGGAAGAAAGAGAGCTAGCCAAGAGAAGAAGTCAGAGGTACCAGCAAAGGATGACAAGAGCATATGCACAAGCAGTACGCCCGAGAACTTTCACTAAAGGGCAGTTGGTACTAAGGACAGTAGAGCATGTGAGAAGAAACCTACTAGGACCCTCCAAATTTGCTCCAAAGTGGGAATGACCCTACATCATCAGGGAGGCCCATGATAGTGGGTACTACTACCTTACAAAGGAAGATGGGACAATCCTGACAGATCCCATAAATGGGAAGTGGCTGAAACAATACTACGTATGAGAAGAAGGTCTTAGTACACCGGAATCCTTTTGCCAAACTCTCCAACCTGCAAAGTGTTTTCTTCTTTCATATATTATTATTTAAGTAATTTTGTTCAAGACTCGAGGTAGAAGGACATTCTATGATCTTTACTATCTTTGTTAGATTTAATGTGTTCCTTGAATGACATTTATATTTTAAAATTCAATAAAATTTCTTCCTTTTCTCAGTTATTAAATCCTAAGTATCACAGAAGTCCTAACACGGACGAAATTAGGGGAGGATACCTGAAGAAATCTTCTTGCATAACCCAGGATCACCCCACAGATAACTACAAACAGTTGAATTTAAATACATGGTTTAGGACCTCAAGCATATACTGAGAATACCTAGCCCAGTACTCAAAAAAAAAAACTTGCCGAGATTCATGAGCTGGGACAAGTAAAAATACATTGCTCAACGTACCCAGTTCAGTACTTGCGCAACAAGGAAGAAAAGGGAGAATACCTAGGGAAATCTTTTGATGCATAACCCAGGATCACCCTACAGATAGCTGCAAAGCAGCTAAGTTTCAAATACATGGTCTGGGATCTCAAGCATATACTGAGGATACCTAGCCCAGTACTTGATAAAAAAAAAACCTGCCAAGTTCATGAGCTGGGACAAAAAAAAAAAAATATTGGCAAATGTACCCAATTCAGTACTTGCGCAATTAAGAAAAAAAAAAAAAAAAAAGGAGTGGGTACCTAGCTGAAACCTGCAACAAAACTTGTGGGAATCACAGGCCAGGACTCAGTAAAAAAAAAAAAGAGAGAAGACAAGAAAAGAAGATCCACATGCCATTAAAAGCAACACTTAGAAGCCATACTGAAGCACAAGTACATGGAAGCAGTCTCAAAACACAAGTGCAGATCTAAACAAAAAAAAAAAAAGAAAGCCAGAAGCATTGTCCAATCAAAGAAATAGAAAATTTATACAACCCCAAATTGTTCATACATATCCAAACAGCTAAGAAAAAGAGAAAGCTAAGAAAGGAGGCCAGCCAACAAGGAGTCATTCGAGGGAAGAGCAAGGACAGCCGAAGAAGAAAGAACCCTCTGCCTTTTGACCTTCAGATCTTGCAAAGTCTTGTGAGCATAAGCTAAACCTTCCTCAGCAGCAACAATCTCAGCATCAATGCTTTTAGAAGCTTGCTTCTGGAAAAGTGCTTGAGCTAATGATCGCAGATACTCTAGCAAAAAGGACAGGTCGAACTTGGCTTCCAAGAGATCTTGAACAACTCCCCTCCATTCTAAGAGCTTTTCCTCAGAAAGAGAGTCTAGCGAAGAATCTCTCAAAGAAATCAACACGGCGCACAGCAGCTCTATCAGAATGTTCCCCAAAAATACTCCTCCTCTGAAACCAAGGGTAAAGTCTCCATGACTTTTAAACAGCCCTTCTAGCAGTGGTAGACCTTCCACAGGAACAGAGAACAGCAAGAAGCTGCCATAGGAGGACCCGAAATGGCAGAAATGACTGGTAGGGAGGCTGTTGAACTCCAGAAAATCAAAGCGAGCCAAAAAGGTGGGGAGCCTTGAAGCAGGATCTAAAACAACCACCTCTGGAGCCTTCCCCCTTGCTGCATCATCGCCCGGGGTCCCAAAGGAACCTTCAACCCCCTGAACAGCATGAGGGTCAGCAACCTGAGCAGATCCTACACCCCCCCCCCCTCAGGAACCACGAGTTCAGGATTTTTGATATCAACTCCTGCAAAAAAAAGAGGAAAGAGAAAGGGGGGCAGACTTAGCTTCCGCTAAAAAAAAAAAAAAGAAAGAAAAAAAAAAAGAGGAACAAAAGGGGTAGAGGAGAAACCAGTATTAGCCTCTTGGGGCAGAGTTCCCTCCTCTTGCTCCTCTGACTTCTTGAAGGACTCTGGGAAAGAACACATGGCAAGCTGAAGAAAATCTGAGGAAGCCTCAGCAAAACGGCTAAAAGAAGGCAGGGACACAGGGGACTTCGCCATAACAAAAAAAAAAAAGAGAAAAAAAAAAAACCAAGAAAAGGGCAGAAAGAGAGAAAAAAATGCAGTAAAGACAATCAACACCCCACCTTCAGAATCCTCCGATTCCAAAGAAGTAGCAGCACCAGAGGCAAATCTCGCAGTGGCTTGGCCTGGAAAGAGAAAAAAAAAAAAAAGAGAAAAGAAGAGGAAGAACTCAAAAAAAAAAAAAAAAGGGTGCAAAAGAGATAAAGCTAAAAAGGCTATATAAAAGAAAAGAAAGGCTCACTTGTTTGCCCGGATGATGATACGCCTCCCAAAATCCTTGTACTTAACCTAGTTTGAGGTAACACGGTCTTGACAGGACTGGGAATATGTTCAAACTGAGCATCTGGGGACGCGGGAAGCTTGGGAGCCTCAGGATCCTGGGCAGCCTGGACATCCTGCATTGGTTGCTCGGTCTCCTCAGCTATGCCACCACTAGAAGCCTCCTCCTCCCTACTCTAGGATGCAGCTGCAGCCATCTCTTCCTCCAAAGTCTCACCAACCACAGGGGGAGGAACCTCAACCTAAAAAAAAAAAAAAAGGGGGAACAACATAAAAAAAAAAAGAAAAAAAGAAAGAGAGGGCATGAGCAATAGAGCAACACGAGTATATAACACTTGTGAAAGGAATATGAGGAAGCAGCAGAAGATACAGATAAGGAAAGCCATACCACATCTTCACCAAAAGATTGGCGTCTACCCTTCCTGGGATCTAGCTTACGCTTGCACTGCAAGAAAAACAATCACTCATTAGTTCAAAAAAAAAAAGAAGAAAAGGGAAGAAACAACAAAACTGCAATTTAAAAGAGCAAATGAGAAAAGAGGCCTTGCCCTTCTCTCTTTTTCAACAGGGTCTCCAGGTCTCTGTTGTTTACTACAGGTACGTCCAGAGGGTCCCGAGGAACCATGAACTGAAGAACTCACAGGAGCCTGGGGAAAAGAAGACTCTACCTTAGTCTTCACCCGGCCTCTTATGGCCAAAGGTTGCTCCACTTCCTTCTCCTCAGCAAGTATCAACTATTTCTGGGATTTCCCAGTCTTCTTCTTCTTCTTTGACTTAGGGCCAACATCCTCTACACTCTCTTCAGCCGCGGCCTCCTTCAACTTTTCCTATTTAATTGTTTTCCATTTACTCATGCCAACGGCGGTACTGGCACTTATGGCCTCTACTGCCACTTTCTTAATAGGTACCCCAGCAAAAGCACCAACAACAAGGTCACACCCAACCAGTTCTCTGGGAAATCCTGTGCATAAGTCACCTAGCCTTCCCTGGAAGCATGCCATTCTGCAAAACTAGTTTTGCTGCTCACAGCAGTAGAAACAACACCAACAGTAGGCAGGGACAGACGCCTGTTGGATGTAGGGGCAGAAGAAATGCCAGGGTTGGGTACTCTCCCAATCGTCTCAGAACCAGCATAATCAGCAAAGGACTTCTGAACCCTCCTCCAATAACCAGCATAGCCACTGGAGGCAAAAACTCCCCTCTGAGAGTTAGGCACTACAAACTGAGGACTCCGTTGTGACCAATAAGAGAAGGCCTGAAGTTTCATGAAGGGATCTAAGAAAGGAAGAGAAGGAACTATGTCATTAAACACTGGGGGAATGTCCTGATCAAAGCCGAACTGCCGGAAGTACTCAATGCGCCGAGTAATGGGTGTACCGTGGGCCAATCGAAGAAAGCACAAGAAGCTAAGAAGGACTAATGCAAGCCAAGTAGGCTAAGCTACCTTCATCACCGCGACGTAAATCAAAAGTGTTCCCTGTAGAAATCAGAAAGGGAGATAACACAGAATTGCAAACAAAACTGGGGCCAAACTCCCGGGGGGAGCGCCAATTCAAATGGCCTGCTTGATCAAATAACTCAACCAAGTTAAGATTGCCACCTTTTAGACTCAGCTAATAGAGTGGCTGTCAGTGGAGCTACCACAAAGCCCTTTTACCACATCAGGGGATCCCTGAAACTTATCTTTCACAAACTTTAAATTCCTACATTTTGCTAAAGTAACTAAAGAATGATCCCACATAAATACCCGGAGAATGGCGCAATGAAGCGAAGAAGTGATAACATAACAAGAATCACCCTCAGCCTCATCTCCATGAAGTTGATCCAATTGAGAATAAACATGGCCCAAAAACATGGGGGCTAGAGGATATAGAGCGCCCTGAGCCAACTTAATCGCCAAAGGAAAAAGAGTGGACTTGACTCCATACCCGGGGAACTCGCTGAACAGGAACTTGCTAAGCCAGAATGCAAGGAACCCGGCACGCCTGACTTCCTTATCCTTCTCACGCGAAAGAGCCATAACCCACCTGCCCATCCTGGCCAGTTTCCCACCAGAAGAAGCAGTACGTCCACCAAAGTGAGCAAATAATTTTTCTTCCACTTCGAGATCCTCGTCAGAAAGCTTAATATCAAAAGGGTTTTCATCCCCAAGCACTGGAAGGAGAAAATTGTGGACCACATCCTCCAAGGTAACAGTTAGTTCACCAACAGAAAAGTAGAAAGTGTTCAAAGCAGGACACCAGCAGCGCACCAAATGCCTAAGGCCTTTGGCATCTCTGAAACCCTCAAGATTCCTGGAAATAGCCACTGCCCTCAGGACGCCGGCACGCTTCAAGCGGTCCACAAACTCCTTGTCAGAAAGCTCATCATCCACCCAAATGGGCCAGCCTTGAATCTTTCCAATGACAAAATCAAAGAAGATGGGGACTACTTCCCGAAGTCCTCGCCTGATTTGGAGATCAAAAATCCCTCTAAGGTCTGGAGCTTGTGCAGAACCAACAAAACCCGCTTAACCAGAGAAAACCCAAGCGTGAGGGGATGGAGGGGTCTCGCCATGGGACACCCAAGGAAAGAATAAGCTAGGAGTATACCAAGGGTCTCGCAAAGGAAAAGCAGGGCGCCCAACGACAGACTCATCTTGCGCAGAACTAGAGGAGCCCTCACCTTCAAAGGGACTAGGAGTACGCTCCTTTCTTTTTCAAGAAGAGGAAGAAGCCATTGAAGTAATGGGTATCTAGAAAGAAGAAAGAAGATGGCGACGAGACTGATCGAAAGAAAAGAAAAGGGCTGGGAACAGAAGACTCAGGTAGACAAGGAAAAAGAGTAATGAGAAAATGCTAGAATGAAGGAATAAGAATGGTTAGAGGAGACAATGTGTGGAAAAACGCACCAGTTGCCAGAAATTAAATTTAAAAGGGAAGAAGTTATCAGCAGTTATTAATGAGTGTTATGGGAAACATAAAAGTAGGTGGTGGGAGTTTTATTTCAACTCAACTGCCACGTCTGACGAAAAAAGGAGGAGTTACAAAAAGAGAAACAAAGGAGCCAGGATACCGAAGAAATGGAAGATCAAGATCCCCGTAGAAAGATCAAAACAAGAGAGAATCCCGCAGAAAACTCACGCATGAGCTGCAGGCAACCCATGAGCTCGGGGGGCTAAATGTTGAGGTTAAAAAAAAAATTTTAAAAAGGCCACAAATAGGCCCAAAGAGATAGAAAAGACATTGGGCCCATTTCACACAAAAGAAGAAAAATAATAAAGGGTGGGCTCTCACAATAAAGAAAAGAGAGAAGAAAGAAAGAAAGGGGAAAAGACCCAGAGGGTTGGGATCTAGAGGAAAGGCCCAAAATCAGGCAGAACCAGTGAACCAGAGAAAGCCCAGGAGGAAGAACTGGGTCGGGATCCCAGAATCCTCCCAGAGGCAGGGGATCCTTGGACGCGCGAAGTAGGATCACGGTAAAAAATTAAAGATAGATAGGAGACAAAGGGCACGCGGACCTTGTGACCCAGAAACGCAGTGGAAGTACAGAGCAAAAAGCAAGAGCCTGGTTCCAACCATTTGGAGAAAGAGACAAGGAATAGTACAACCAGAAAAAGCTGGGGTGTTGAGAAGAAAAAGCCAAAAGACCTCAGGCCAGCCAACGGAAAATCTGGAAATAGAAAGGAGCTGAGGGACTTTCATCTGGTCGCAACAAAAAGCAAGAAACTATGAAGAAAAGAAAACGACATGATCCTGAAGCAACCAGGCGCGGCACAAACTTTAAGGGGCAAAAGGGAGAAATCGTTAGTACCCCAGAGCTCGAAGCTGTGCTATAAAAGGAGGAGAAGGGGTAGAGAATAGTAAGAGGATGATTAGACCATTCCTTTTAGGCATTCACAATTGCTTTTCTAAAGTCTCATAAAATTGCAGAAGAGACTCTGTAAACTTAAGAGGAAAATAGAGAAACCATCCCCGGTATCCCAGGACAGCCACTACAGTACATGCTCAGATTCAACAAGTTCAAATTTTGTAAGTCTTTGAAGCTTGAATAGCTATCAAAGTCTGTAACTTATGAATTCAGTTGAACCTTGCACCACGTCTTAGTGAGCATTGTAATCACAACTAAGGGAAATTAATAAAATACACCTCACTAATTAGAGGATCCCTAACTTGTTCTTACGTTATATTCCACTTGTCATGCATTTCCTTTATTGTTAAAATGTCATTCAATACGAATATTCTTGTTTTGTTAGCTATTTGTATTGTAGGAAGTATGTTTTGCGCACCAGTCGATTCTTAAAACAGCCCTTTAGCTGCGGAGAATCGATCCCAATCCACCAAGAACATCTTACACGGCCTAGGATCCTTGGACCATAGTGCTGAAGAAAAAGGCACTCTCACACCAGGTTTTTAATATTTTTTTTTAAATTTAGTGGTGTGGGCATGGGAGGTTCATGGATAGGAGAATCATCTAATACAGGTTTCTTTTGAATGTGCTGATAAAAGCAGCTTCTTTACTATTCTGTTTTCTATAGATTATTTACAGCTGCTGACAGCGATGATATCTCCACAACTATATAGTTCATCAATAAGGCAAGGCCATGGATTACATTGCTGGCCGTTGGCTGGGAATGTGGTGCAAACATGTTGACGAAGTACTTGGCAGAAGCTGGAGAGAATACACCGCATATAGCTGCCACATGCATAGACAATCCATTTGACTTAGAGGAGGCTACAAGGTCCTCCTTATCACATGGCCATTGATCATAAGTTCACTGGTGGACTGATAGATATTCTAACATCTAATAAAGTTGGTGATTGCTTTCAATCTTCTATCTATTTTGGCTCAAATGCTTTATACCCCTCCATTCTAGCATTGTTTTAATGTTGAACAAACATAATCATTGATGTGGTATGCTTTGAATTGTGTTGGCCACCATTTAAGCATAATAACTT
>CM043315.1:13946878-14114378 GCA_023736055.1 Quercus glauca | reverse complement strand
ATCACGCCCAATTAAGCCAGATCAGCCCTATCAATAGCTTAGATTAAATTTATTATGCCTTCATCTTCCTTTGGTCCAAGCTTGGAATTTCCTGTGTTAGAATCAGCCCAAATCTCTTGAATTAGCCCATTAAGTGTTTCTCTGATCTTCTTAGATCTTGCTTTAGTAATAGGCCCAACTGGAACATGCAATGAATCCTTTAATGGTGCTTATTGATTCTCATAAAAAATGTAGCAACCCCCCCTTAATACCCAGATGTAGTCCAGCGCACCATGAAAGCTCGAAAATGTGTTGAAAACATAAGAGTTGTTTAGACCCCCAAATTAAAGTTAAAGCTCGATTGATTTTACTTTAGCTTAATACTAAGTGCGGAATAGAGTAAATGCAAGCGGATAAACAAGCAAGCTACTCTAACCCATAAATATTGTAACACAGCAGTAAATGAAAGGTAAAAAAGTAGGGAAGAAGAATGCAAACACAAGATAACACGCTGATGTGTTATCGAAGATGAAATCGAAAAACTCGGCGAAAAACCTCTCCGCTGTCCTCCAAGTGGTAATCGATTCACTAGACAATCAGTTGGGATACATGGGATAGCAAGAGACCCTCCAAGCTCCAAGCCTAATCTACCTGATGTACCTAAGCCCTTCAAGCTCCTACTCCAACAAGGCTTCTCGGAATCGTTTCTTGTCTAGCTCTTTGGATTTTGCAATAAGCTTCATATTGCATCTGCCATCCTTGATTTCTTCCAATACTTCCCAGTAGCACCAAAACCTCACTGAACACTCTGAAAGGGTGTGGTAATTGTTTGGGTTATCAACCTTTCAATGGTATGAAAATGGAGAGGTAGGAGTTGAGGAAAATCCACAAGCAATTGTGTAGAGGATTATGGATATAACAATCTCTTACTCTCAAGGTTTGTGGCTAGGGTTTTCTCTCTAAAGCACTCCTTAACATCTGTGGGTAATGTAGGTATATATAGTATGGGTACAGAAAGTGTGTATCAGATAGTACAGTCTAGCAAAACAGAATATTTCGCGGGTGTCTCGCAGGAAGGCCTTACCCACGAGCTACTTGCCAAACACAGCTGTCTCCATTCTGTCCTGACTCTTTGCATTCCAGTCATGTGCAGGGCACATGCATCACTTCGTGGGATGCTTAGTCGTGAGCTACCCGCAAAACTCTTCAGTCTTCAATTTGCTTGAGTCTTCACACTCTTTCTCTCTATCACACAACCCTTACAATTAAATCCCATAATAAATACATGGTATAAAATATTGAATAAAATTACAATCAAATTTGGCACGAAATTAAAGCCAACAAAACACATAGTTGTAAATTACAACTTTACACACCATAAGATCCAATGACATTGGCTTTACAAGTTCAACCCTCGTGGCCAATATTGAGGAACTCACTAGACAAAACCAAGAGATGAGGCAACAGCTGCAGCAAGAAGGAAAATTTTCACTAGCAAGGGTCGAATCTCTCACGAAACAACCTCTGAACCAATTTTTGAAGAAAAACACAAAAATGCATTTTGAACAAAAACTAAAAGCACGAAAGTATAAAATCACTTTCAAAAGCATATAAAACACTCAAAAATCTTTTTGGATTTGATCAACAAGTACTTGAGCATACACATCACATTTGAACATGTACAATTACACAAATGAGATAAGCATTATTTGAACAAAATTTTGTGTGTTGTGGGTGAGTATCAAATGTGGAATAGTTCTTAGACCAGAGCAAAGCTTCAATGATCAATTTAATCAAGTCATACACAACTGGTACTAAGTCAAGTGGACTATCTCAATTATAGAAATGAGCACGTATGACCTCCCACAAGAGAATGATTACTAAACTTAGACGCTTTTCATTTGGCTTCTGCATAAATCATAACATTTGATCCTTTTTGGATAATACATCTCTTTTTGAGATCGGTGCTCGAAATTTTTGATATTTCAACATTGAGAGTTAGCCTTTGGCTTTTTGAGCACCATACATTTCAATATAAAAATCGCTTCCCCTTTTTTCTAGTCAAATACTAGTATGTGCAACAGGCTTTTGCAGCTCATTATCTCTTTTCATTTGGAGATTTACATTTGTTGAGCTATTTAAGCAAAAATATAAAAATAAAGGTGGGAAGAGACATAGACACAATTCTATGCAAGTATCAAGACTATCAAGACTATTGACCAATCATTCATGACAAGCTTAAAGATCTATTTACAACAATCACACATAGTTTTCAAGATTTCTCCCACATAGATATATGTGCATACAAAACAAGCTAGGCTCATAAATGCATTACGCCATTAGTACGAAGGTACTAGGCCAAACTCACATGTGATACACACAACATAAGCGTTTAAACTTTTTGAAGATTTTTCAATTTTGTTGGTTTTTGAATTTTGAAACACACTATAAAATAGAAAAAATAAAGTAAGATATATATATATATATATATAAAAGGTACAAACCAAAACAAGTAAAAGAAACATTCCATAAACCAAAAGCAAAGCATGACATGATGCATGCACCTATGATCCTAAACATTGAAAGTGTTAATGCATGGACATAGGAAGTGATCATGCTTGAATACCCTTCTTCACCCACACGTCACGTGCGTTTGGGGTGATATCCCTATAGGATTGGGTACGAGTGTTGTGACTTGCAAACCTTCTGTTGAAGCTTGCCAAATAGGTGGTGAATACATCAATCATTCTTATCACATCCATCACTCTGGAATCACCATCTCACCCTCTTGATTGCTCAACAGTCCAATTCCTTTTGTCATTTCTTGGTCCTTTTGATCTCTGATCACTTGCATTCTTCAATGCCCTCAGCTTATGACAATTTGGTCTGATGCGTCCTTGAAGTCCTCAGTGATGGTAGAAATGTTTTGTTCTAGGACTTCTTTGTGATTCTGGAAGTGATTTCCCTTTAGCTTCAGGCCTGACCACTGATTGGTTACAAGGCTTATTCAACACTCGTTGGTCAGCCACATTCTTATTCTTCTCTTCCTTCACTTTCTCAGCAGTAGGGTAACTCTTATTGGCTCCTTGGCTTTCACAAACTTCACTTCCTTGGTTACATTGACAGCCGAACTACTTTCTCCAGTATATACCTGTCCGGTTTTGTTGGAGAAAGGTTTTTGATGAGAGAGGACTTCATCAAGCTTCTCAGAAGAGACTCGCTCTACTTTAGCATTTGTTTGAATCACTTCAAGCTCAAGGAATTTCACCTTTGTGTAGGCTTCAGTTAGCTCTCCATTCAGTGTCTCTATCTCACACTTGGCCCCCTTGTATTGCACTAGGAGACTTTTATAGTCCTCCTCTACCTTCTTCATCCTTTTAACGGCTGCCTTGGCCACCCTTGCATATTCTCCTGACTTCTCAAGGAGGGAATTGTAGTTTTCTTGAAGTCCTGCTGCACTTTCATCTTCTTCAGCGTTAGATTCTTCTACTACTCCTATTGACTCGACTTCACTATGTTCCCCAAGCTCTTCCACTAGCAAACTCAAGTCCTCCGAGGACTCAACATAAGCAATAGTCATAAAAGTGGAGTAATTCCCTTCTCCATCACAGCTCTCTTTTGAATCTGAATTGGAAGAATCCGAATCACTAAGAGTTGTGGCATATGCCTTACCCTTCCCTCTTAGATGGTTTGGACACTCCTTCTTGAGATGTCCATGGCCATTGCATTCATAACACACAATGCCTTTAAGGGATTGAGAATTCTTCCCATCTTTCTTCTTAAAATCCTTCCTATCACATTTGGAGGATGAAGACTTCCCTCTACTGAATGGTTTTCCACCGTTTTTCATTTTCAGAAATTTTCTGAAGCTACTTCCTTCTCCACATCATCTTCTTCGGAAGAGTTATCCATTCTCTTGGTGATGGTTTTAAGAGCAAGAGATTTGCTCGACTTAAGAGAAGGTAGTCCTAGCTCATATGTTTGGAGAGACCCAATGAGCTCTTGGATTTTGATCTCATCCAAGTCTTTACTCTCTTCTATAGCAATGACTTTTGCTTGGAAGCTCTCTGGTAAGGACCTCAAAATCTTTCTCACCACCTTAGCATCTTCAATCTTCTCACTGTGATTGAGCTTAGCAATTACAATTTCGTTGAGCTTCCCATAGAATGAATCAAACGGTTCATCATGGTATATTGAGCTCTTCAAATTTGGTGGTAAGCATCTGGAGCTTTATATCCTTAACTTTCTTAGTACCCTCATATGTAGTCTCATGAATAGTCCAAGCTTCCTTGGCTGTCTCTACATGTGATATCCTGTGAAATTCATTAGTAGACACACCACATAATATAACATTAATAGTTTTACTGTTTGCACTAGCCAAAGAAAGAGTTGCCTTGTCCCATTTGGACTTGGCTGTTGTGGGTTTAACATACCCATTTTCAACGGAATCCCATACGGACTCATCTATAGCACACAAGAAAGCCCTCATACAGACCTTCCAAAATGCATAGTTGCTCCCATCATAGAATGGTGGGCACTAAGAGATTGTGACTGTTCCATTACAAAGGGTCAAGGATCACACTTAGGTATTCAAACCAAAACAAGTGTACTCGCTCTAATACCAATTGAAAGCTTGAAAATGTGTTGAAAACACAAGAGCTATTTAGACCCCCAAATTAAAGTTATGGCTTGATTGATTTTACTCTAGCTTAATACTAAGTGCGGAATAGAGTAAATGCGAGCGGATAAACAAACAAGCTACTCTAACCCATAAACATTATAACACAGCAGTAAACGAAAGGTAAAAGAGTAGGGAAGAAGAATGCAAACACAAGATAACACGCCGATGTGTTATCGAAGAGGAAACTGAAGAACTCAGCGAAAATCCTCTCTGCCGCCCTCCAAACGATAATCGATCCACTAGATAATCAGTTGGGATACATGGGTTAGCAAAAGATCCTCTAAGCCTAATCTGACCGATGTACCAAAGCCCTCCAAGCTCCTACTCCAACAAGGCTTCTCGGAACCGTGTCTTGTCTGGCTCTCCAGATCCCGCAACAAGCTCCATGTTGCATCTGCCATCCTTGGCTTCTTCCAATGCTTCCCAATAGCACCAAAACCTCACTGAACACTCTGAAAGGGTGTGGTAAGTGTTTGAGCTATCAACCTCTCAATGGTATGGAAATGGAGAGGTAGGAGTTGAGGAAATCCACAAGCAATTGTGCAGAGGATTGTGGGTATAACAATCTCTAACTCTCAAGGTTTGTGGTTAGGGTTTTCTCTCTGAAGAACTCCTCAACATCTGTGGTTAATGTGGGTATATATAGTGTGTATACAGAAAGTGTGTATCAGATAGTACAGTCTGGCAAAACAAAATGTTTTGTAGGTGTCTCGCAGGAAGGCCTTACCCGCAAGCTACTCACGAAACACAGCTGTCTCCATCCTGTCTTGACTCTTCACATTCCAATCATGTGCAGGGCACATGTATCACTTCGTGGGATGCTTAGTCGCGAGCTACCCGCGAAAACTCTTCAGTCTTCAATTTGCTTGAGTCTTCACACTCTCTTTCTCTCTATCACAGAACCCTTACAATTAAATCCCACAATAAATACAAGGTATAAAAGATTGAATAAAATTACAATCAAATTTGGCACGGAATTAAAGCTAACAAAACACATAGTTGTAAATTACAAATTTACACACCATAAGATCCAATGGCATTGGCTTTACAAGTTCAACCCTCGTGGCCAATATTGAGGAACTCACTAGGCAAAACCAAGAGATGAGGCAGCAGCTGCAACAAGAAGGAAATTTTTCACCAGCAAGGGTTGAAGCTAACAGGGTAGAAGATGAGGAGAATAGCCACAAAAGAGATGGGTTAAGACGGATGGGGCCATCAGATGGGGCGAGCAATAACCTCCTCAAAATCATGAGGAAAGAAATGGATGAACTAAAAAATGCAATCAAGGAAAAGACGAACAAGAATTTGGATGGAATGGTGAAAAGAACTGAGTCTCTTTTTACAACGAAAGTCTTAGAATGCCTTTTGCCATCCAAGTCTGCCTCCCTCAGCTCGAGTCGTATGACGGCATGAAGGATCCTTTGGACCACATAACCACCTTCAAGATGACCCTAAGTCTACAAAAAATGCCAAATGAGATCCTGTGCCAATATTTCCAACGGCCCTTAAAAGGGCACCACGAGTGTGGTTTGGCAAATTAGCCCAATCTTCTATAGACGTTTTTAAGCAGCTGAGCAACTCATTTGTGCATCATTTTGTCAGTGCGCAGTAGCAGAAAAGACCAGTAGATCACCTACTCACGATTAGACAGGAAGACGGAGAATCGTTGAGGTCATATGTGAAACGGTTTAACAAGGAAGTGGTAGAGGTTGATGAAGTTCAGGATAAGGTGCAATTAACCACTTTCAAGGTGAGGTTGAAATCCAAAGAGTTTGTGGTTCCACTTGCAAAAAGCCCTTTAGAATCAATGGCCAAAATGCTATAGAAGGCTCAAAATTATATGAATGCAGAGAACATTCTAGTTGCAATCGAAGTAGGAGGCTCGAGGAAAGAAAGGAGAAACATTCAAGAAGAGCCAAAAGGAAGAAAGAGCGAAAAGAAGGATTACTCATCCATTCAAGACAGTGTCAGATAAAGGAACGACATGCCCAAAAGAACGACATGCCTGTTGACAAAATTTTGATACAGATTAAGGATGAACATCCACTAAAATGGCCAAAACCATTGAACTCGTAACCTAATGCTCGTGATAAGAAAAAGTATTGTCATTTCCGCTGAGATTATGGACACTACATGGATGATTGCAGAGACTTCAAAGAACAAATAGAAGAGCTAATCCAAAAAGGGAAGTTACAGCAGTTTATAAAGAAAAATATGCCAAGGTGGTACAAGCATGAGCAACGAGCAAGATCAGGAGACAAACCTAAGGACGATGAAAAACTACAAGACCATCCAAAGAGTGCTATAGGAGAAATAAAGATGATCAATGGAGGCCTAATAATGGGAGGATCCTTTAAGTCCCTTAAAAAGCTACAACAAAGGCAAATCAACAATGCCCACATAGCACCACCATCAAAACACAGAAGACGAGAATCCACATATATGGTTTGCTCAGAAGAAGACACCAGGGGAGTAAAGCAATCGTATGATGACCCATTGGTTATCATGCTTATGATAGAGGGATTCAACACTAGGCGAGTCCTAATGGATAATGGGAGTTTCATTGACATCATTTACCTTTTAGCTTTCCAACAGTTGAAGGTAGACCTAAAGAAGCTTCGTCCATTTGATTCACCCCTCGTTAGTTTCAATGGAGACAGAGTATACCTAAAAGGAATAGTGATACTGATGGTCACAGCTATTTCCTACCCTCTCCAGGTAACCAAACAACTTAATTTCCTAGTTGTTAACTACCCCTCATCCTATAATGTGATTATAGGATGACTCACACTTAACCGATGGAAAGTTGCAACCTTAACGTTGCATAAAAGTGAAATTTCCTCGAGAACAAGAAGTGGAAGTGATACAACGGGGCCAGGGTTTGGCTCGTGAATGCTATCAGACAATATTGGCTTCGAAGGAGAACCACACATGGATGATCAAGGAGAAAAATTCAGAGGCGGTAAAGACATTGGAAACAGTTGAGCTAATAGAAGGGGAGTCGACGAAGGTAACGAGAATAGAGACGAGCCTTGAACTTTCAACGAAAGGAGAAATAATTAGGTTCCTAAAGGAAAATCTAGATGTCTTTGCCTGGAGCCACGAAGACATGTTGGGCGTATCCGAAGATGTCATCTAGCATCACCTAAATGTGAACCCCGAGAGAAAACCGGTCCAGTAAAGAAGACAAGTTTTTGCTCACGAATGAAACAAGGCAATCATGGACAAAGTAGACAAATTGCTGGCAGTAAATTTTATTAGAGAAGTCTATTACCTGGACTGGTTGGCCAACGTTGTCATGGTAAAAAAGGCTGAAAGCTTGGATTTGTGCAAAATCACAAGAGCTTGTTCAGACCCCCAATTAAAAATTATAGCTAGATAGCTTTTACCCTAACTTATACTAAGTGCGGAACAACAGTAAATAAGCGCGAACAACCGATAACACTACCCTAAGCCATAGTCATCCATTATTAACAATAAAATGAAAGCTTAAAGAGTAGGGAAGATGTATGCAAATACAAGATAACACCGAGACGTGTTATCAAAGAAGAAACTGAAGAACACGGGAAAAAACCTCTCCGTGACCCTCCAAGTCAAAATTGATCCACTAGAGAATAAAGTTGGAGTACATGAATAACAAAAGACCCTCCAAGCTTAGTCTACCCCATGTACCCTCCAATCTCCTGCTACCAACTGACTTCTCGGAGCCTTGTCTTCTCTAACTTTCCGGATCCCGCAATTTATCCCGATTGCATCCGCCAATGAATGGCTCCTTCCAATGCTTCCCAACAACACCAAAATCTCACTTTAACACTCAGTATGGGTGTAGTAAGTGTTTGGGCTAGCAACCTCTCAAGGATGTAGAGATGGAGAGGTAGGAGTTGAGGAAAACCACAAGGAAACATGTAGATGATTATGGGTGTAACAATCTCTAACTCTCAAGTGTATTTTCCAGGGTTTTCTCTCTGTAAAGAACTCCTTACAATTTGTGGGTAATGAGGGTATATATTGTTAGGATTGGTGCCCTTAAATCCTATTGTAAGATGCTATGTATGATATTAAGTGTGACATTGTGTTTGACATTATGTATGACTTAATATTATGTTTAATAAATTTGTTTTATTATTATCTGAAATAATGGTAACATGAATATTCGGACATTATCATATAGTCCATGAGATGCAATGTATGTGATTTATGTGAAGAGTCACAGAAGATATAAATCACAAGTTCTTTGTAAACTCAGAATTATAGTTCGTAGTCGGTGATGAAATTGGGCATTTCATCTGCGAAGACTATAACATATCAACTATGATGATTTGTCTTGATCATGGAAGTGGAGACTTCTAGTTGATGTGTTAATATGTTTTAAGAGTTAAGACATATTGAACTGGACCGCCATGAGATTTATTATTTGCCTAAGGACTGTCAAATGAATAATAAATCTCATGACTTGTATTTGCATGAACTCTTAATCCTGAGAGAATAATGGACCTGATCATAAGATGTAGGTTGCTTTGATATATCAAGAGTGAGATCTATATTAATGGTCAAAACCTCAGTATGTTGGGCAGCCACATTAAGTGTTGATGGAACATGTATTCTCAAGATGGAATTCATAGTCTCTTAATGGAGATATAAAATATTCCCTTGAGATAAGTTTAATGGGTTTGTTATTCAGAGAGTTAGGCCTAACCACTTTAGTAAGACTAAAGTATATATTTATGGAATTGGATTTCATAAATATATAATGAATAACATTAAAGGATTAAACCGGGTACTCAAGGATCAAGATGTAGTAATTTACAAAGTGGCAGTCTAAATTATTAACTTTGTATTACTACGAATATTTTATGAAGGGGTTACATGTATAATAAAGTCTTGGGATATAATATATAGATAAGACCTAGAATGCAACTATATTTATATAGTGGTATTAAATATAGTTAATGGTAACTTTGGACTTGTCAAGAGTTGACAGAAAAGCCCAAGGCCCATTGGAGCTAGTGTCTTATTGGTCCCTTTTGGTCCCACTCCAAGCCACACACTTAAGCCCAATTGGTAAGGCCCAAAAGGCTAGCCCAATTAGATATATTGGTTAGAAACAAAGGGAAAAACGTACAGAAAATAATTGGTAAGAAAATCACCATTGTAGTGGTGTGGAAGTGGGTTTTTGGTACTCACTAGTTATCCCTTTGTTACCAATTTGAGAGACCACACATCTTGGGCGATTAGTGGAATTGGAGTGAAGATTAAGAGTATTCCCAAGTGCTTCAATCTTCGATTTTTGAAACTCATCGCTTCAAGGTACGATCTCTTGTTCTCATAATTCTGAAATTTACTTTACACATGTTATCAATATTGAATGAAGTAGATCCATTCAAAACTTACTTTTCCGCTGCGCACTCATTTAATTCCATCAAATGGTATCAGAGCGGTCTTCAATTTCGTATTGTTTAACATGTTTGTGAGTTTTAGAATTGGAGAAGATAGTTTCGTATTGCTAGAAGATTAAGTTTTTAATTTTCTGCATGTTGTTGAAACTATGATTTGATGAAAACTGAAATTGGTGTTATGATGTTGTTTAATTTTAAATTTAAGTATGTTAAATTCAATCTTAAGGCTATAACATCAATAGAATTCAGTTTTGACATTGATCTCTATCTATCATGTTCGTTTTCAAGATGTTTGTTCATGAAAATCCGTAGAAAACTGCCTTAGAAAATTTCTGGAAATTTGAGTTTCGCGATTTTCGATCGATCGAAAATCACTTTCGATCGATCGAAAGAGACAGTGATTAGATGCTTTAGAACGATAGTTTTTCGATTGCTAGTCGATCGATCGAATCTGTTTTTCGATCGATCGAAAGGCAATCGAGTATCAATCGAAAGTGTCAGAGGATCAAGTTCGAATTTTTTAGTTTTTTTTCGATCGATCGAGGGGCACTTTCGATCGATCGAAAGAAAGAAAAACAGAAATTTTTTCTAAGTGTTTTCACATGATAAAAGAGTAAGACTATGTGTAATTAGATTATGCATGTTTTAAAACTAAAAACCTTTCTTTTAAAACATCTAGTGGGAGAGAGATACAAGGGTTGGATCTCACGGCCTCCATTGTCAATTCATAGTAGTATGAAATAAATACTTTGTCTTTGCCTTGTGCTTAGCATTCCATGCGGAGAGTATTTATTTTATGGTCCTACAAGATTGAATTTCTTGGTTTATAGTGGTTTGATCAAACACCTTGTCTTTGCCTTGAGCTTAGCATTCCATGCGGAGGGTGTTTTGTATCATGGTACTACAAAATAAGCTTGTTAAGGGGATGAAATGTGGCTACACATGATTCTAGACAGTGGTATACACTAGACTAAATATTATAGTATCCTCTATGCTGAGTTCTTACTATCATTATTTAGAGGCCAAATAAATATAACGGCATATTATTAGTGTTTGATAAGAGTTATCATGATAGCACTAATGATGAGAATAGTTCTCAATCAATCATAGTATTTTATATTCACTCTATGCTGAGGGATATTGAATATGGGATTGGGTTGTCGTTGCATATATTATATTATGGTTTTATTAAGGTTCCATACTATATGTTTATATGCTAAAAAGATAATGTCCAGTTTATTGATTATATTCATGTTTATTGTTTTCAGATTTAGAACATGGCATCTTTTAGCCCACTTGTAGCTATTCTTAATCAAAACAAACTGACTGGATCCAACTATGTTGACTGGAAAAGAAACTTGGACATAGTTCTCACAGCTGAAGAACATAAGTATGTTCTTACTAAACCATGTCCTAACTTTCCTTCATTAGATGCTCCTCTTGAGGAAAAACAACGATATGATCGTTGGCAGAAATCTAATGGAATGGCCAAGTGCTACATCCTAGCATCTATCTCAAATGTTCTACAGCATCAAATGCAGGATGTAGAACTAGCTTCAGACATCATGCTAAGTCTGAAGGAGATGTTTGGTGAGCAAGGCCGTTCTGCAAGGCAAGAGACCATGAGGCAAATTTATAATACCAAAATGGCTGAAGGAAGTTCAGTTAGAGAGCATTGTCTTACAATGATCTCTAATCTGAACACATTGGAAGTTTTAGGTGCCGATATAGATGGAGAATCCCAAGTGGATATGATACTCCAGTCGCTACCAGAATCATTCAAGGAATTCAAACTGAATTATAATATGAACAAAAAGATTTATACCTTGTCTGAATTAATGAATGAATTGGTAGCGGCAGAAGGCATTCTTGGTACTTCCAATGTTGAAGCCAATGTTGGTGAAGCTTCTACTTCTCAACCTAAGTTGAAAGGCAAGGGAAAGAAGAAGAAGAAGAAGGACTTTACCAAACAAGAGGGTAAACAAATTGCCTTAGGGGTTGCTGATAAAGGAAAGAAGATCAAAGGAAAGTGTTTCCATTGTGGTGAGAAAGGACATTGGAAGAGGAATTGTCCAGTATTCAAGGCTGCCAAGAATAAAGGTATGAATGATACATTCCTTCTTGAAATATGTTTGGTACAGAATCCCACGGATTCCTGGTGTGTGGATTCAGGTTGTACTAATCATATCTGCAATTCTTTGCAGGGGTTTCAGGAGACCAGAAAGCTTAAAGAAGGGGAGTTGTTTCTTACTTTGGCTGATGGGAGCAGAATTCCAGTTGTAGCTGTTGGTGTTTATAATTTATGTTTTCAATCTAGAGTTTTAATATTAGAAGACTGCTTGTATGTACCTAATGTACGTAGGAATTTAATTTCTGCTACTTACTTAGGTAAACAAGGATATTGTGTTATCCTAAAAGACAATGTTGTAATAAAGAAGGATAAAGTGTTTATCTGTTATGGCAATATTGTGGATGGTCTTTATATTTTAACTCCTGATAAGCATGAATTATATAATTCTGAATTAGATGCTAACTCTCATGTAAAATCATTAAAGAGAAAGTTTCCTTCTACTAATGATGCATATCTTTGGCACTTGCGTTTAGGTCATATTAATTCAAATAGAATTCAAAGACTGATCAAAGATGGACTCTTAGGGCCCATGGACTTTGATGAATTTACAGTTTGTGAATCTTGTTTGGAAGGTAAAATGACCAAACAACCTTTTACTGCAAAAGGTAGAAGAGCCCAAGATTTGCTAGAGTTAGTGCATTCTGATGTTTGTGGTCCTATGTCAATCCAAGCAAGAGGTGGCTTTGAGTATTTCATTACTTTCACTGATGATTACTCAAGATATGGTTATGTATACCTAATGAAACGAAAGTCCGAAGCTTTTGAAAAGTTCAAAGAGTTTAGGGCTGAAGTTGAGAATCAATTAGGTAAACACATAAAAGCCATTCGATCTGATCGAGGTGGTGAATACCTCTTTGGGGATTTCAAGGATTACTTAATTAAGAATGGGATTGTATCCCAATTGACTGCACCTGGAACTCCACAACAGAATGGTGTAGCAGAAAGAAGGAATAGGACTCTTTTAGAAATGGTTAGGTCCATGATGAGTTATTCAACTCTACCTATTTCTTTTTGGGGATATGCCTTAAACACAGCAATGTATCTTCTGAATTTAGTACCTTCGAAGTCTGTTCCTAAAACACCTGTGGAATTGTGGAATGGGCGTAAGCCTAGTATGAGACATCTCCATATTTGGGGTTGTCCAGCACGTGTTAAAAGGAAAGTCTGACAAGTTACAGTCTAAAACAGAAGTGGTTTTCTTTGTTGGGTATGCAAAAGGAACTGTTGGAGGTTTATTCTATAGTCATAAAGATAATAAAGTGTTTGTTAGCACAAATGCCAAATTCTTGGAAAATGACTATATGAATGATTATACTCCTAAAAGTAAAGTTGTTTTGGCTGAAATAGATGAATCTGTAAATGAACAACCTATAGATGAAACTAGGAATGATGTGGCTGTATTAGATACACCACAAGATACTACTAATGAGATGTCTAGTACACAGGTGCCTCATCGTAGTGGGAGAATTGTTCGGCCTCCTATAAGATTCATAGGTTTAGGAGAAACCTATGAAGCTATCTCAGAAGAGGTTGAATCGGATCCCTACACATATGATAAAGCAATGAATGATATAGATGCATATCATTGGGTCCAAGCTATGAAATCTGAATTAGATTCTATGTATTCCAATCAAGTTTGGAATCTTGTAGAGGCGCCTAAAGGCATTAAACCTGTTGGTTGCAAATGGGTTTACAAGAGAAAGAGAGGGATAGATGGAAAGGTTGAAACCTTTAAAGCAAGGCTAGTGGCGAAAGGGTATACTCAAAAAGAAGGTATTAATTATGATGAAACCTTTTCTCCAGTAGCAATGCTTAAATCTATCAGAATTCTCTTATCCATTGCTGCTCATTTTGATTATGAGATTTGGCAAATGGATGTCAAGACTGCATTTCTTAATGGCAATCTTGAAGAGGAAATCTATATGTTGCAACCGGAAGGTTTCATAGCAAAGAACCAAGAGCATTTGGTATGCAAGTTGCAAAGGTCCATTTATGGACTTAAGCAAGCATCTAGGTCATGGAACATCAGATTTGATCAAGCAATCAAGACATTTGGTTTTGAATAAAATCTTGATGAACCATGTGTGTACAAAAGACATCAAGATAAAGTAGTAATGTTCCTAGTACTTTATGTTGATGATATTCTACTCATTGGAAATGATGTAGGGGTAATGTCATCTGTAAAGGTTTGGTTGTCAAGCCAATTTGATATGAAGGACTTGGGTGAGGCTAACTTTATTCTAGGGATCAAGCTTTGGCGAGATCGCAAGAATAAGATGTTAGGCTTATCACAAGCTGGATACATAGATAAGGTTCTAGAACAGTTTAGCATGCAAAACTCCAAGAAATGATTACTTCCTTTCAGACATGGAGTTCCTCTGTCTGATGACCAAAGGCCTAAGACTCAAGAGGAAGTAGATATGATGAGACAAGTTCCTTATGCTTCTGCAGTAGGAAGTCTCATGTATGCCATGCTTTGTACTAGACCAGATATCTGCTATTCAGTGGGCATGGTCAGCCGATATCAATCAAATCCAGGACCAAAACATTGGCAAGCTGTAAAGCATATTCTCAAGTATCTACGGAGAACGAGAGATTATATGCTTGTTTACCATTGTGAGGATTTGATTCCCATTGGCTATACAGATTCAGATTTTCAATCGGATCTAGATTTTAGAGAATCCACTTCAGGATGTGTTTTCACCTTGGGAGGTGGAGCCATTAGTTGGCGGAGTATTAAGCAATCATGTATTGCAGACTCCACCATGGAAGCAGAATATGTTGCTGCTTGTGAAGCAGCAAAGGAAGCTGTATGGCTCAAGAAATTCCTCTCTGACCTTGGTGTAATAAGAATGGAGCAAGTTCCAATCACATTGTTTTGTGATAACAGTGGAGCAGTTGCACAATCTAAAGATCCAAGGAATCACAAGAAAGGAAAGCACATTGAGAGGAAGTACCATATCATTCGAGATATTGTTGCTCGTGGAGATGTGGTGGTAGCAAAGATTGAAAGTGCAAACAATCTAGCAGATCCATTTACCAAAGCCTTGCCTCAAAGGACTTTCGAGTCACATTTGGAGGGAATGGGAGTTAGATTAGTGCACAATAGTCTTTAGGGCAAGTGGGAGATTGTTAGGATTGGTGCCCTTAAATCCTATTGTAAGATGCTATGTATGATATTAAGTGTGACATTGTGTTTGACATTATGTATGACTTAATATTATGTTTAATAAATTTGTTTTATTATTATCTGAAATAATGGTAACATGAATATTCGGACATTATCATATAGTCCATGAGATGCAATGTATGTGATTTATGTGAAGAGTCACAGAAGATATAAATCACAAGTTCTTTGTAAACTCAGAATTATAGTTCGTAGTCGGTGATGAAATTGGGCATTTCATCTGCGAAGACTATAACATATCAACTACGATGATTTGTCTTGATCATGGAAGTGGAGACTTCTAGTTGATGTGTTAATATGTTTTAAGAGTTAAGACATATTGAACTGGACCGCCATGAGATTTATTATTTGCCTAAGTACTGTCAAATGAATAATAAATCTCATGACTTGTATTTGCATGAACTCTTAATCCTGAGAGAATAATGGACCTGATCATAAGATGTAGGTTGCTTTGATATATCAGGAGTGAGATCTATATTAATGGTCAAAACCTCAGTATGTTGGGCAGCCACATTAAGTGTTGATAGAACATGTATTCTCAAGATGGAATTCATAGTCTCTTAATGGAGATATAAAATATTCCCTTGAGATAAGTTTAATGGGTTTGTTATTCAGAGAGTTAGGCCTAACCACTTTAGTAAGACTAAAGTATATATTTATGGAATTGGATTTCATAAATATATAATGAATAACATTAAAGGATTAAACCGGGTACTTAAGGATCAAGATGTAGTAATTTACAAAGTGGCAGTCTAAATTATTAACTTTGTATTACTACGAATATTTTATGAAGGGGTTACATGTATAATAAAGTCTTGGGATATAATATATAGATAAGACCTAGAATGCAACTATATTTATATAGTGGTATTAAATATAGTTAATGGTAACTTTGGACTTGTCAAGAGTTGACAGAAAAGCCCAAGGCCCATTGGAGCTAGTGTCTTATTGGTCCCTTTTGGTCCCACTCCAAGCCACACACTTAAGCCCAATTGGTAAGGCCCAAAAGGCTAGCCCAATTAGATATATTGGTTAGAAACAAAGGGAAAAACGTACAGAAAATAATTGGTAAGAAAATCACCATTGTAGTGGTGTGGAAGTGGGTTTTTGGTACTCACTAGTTATCCCTTTGTTACCAATTTGAGAGACCACACATCTTGGGCGATTAGTGGAATTGGAGTGAAGATTAAGAGTATTCCCAAGTGCTTCAATCTTCGATTTTTGAAACTCATCGCTTCAAGGTACGATCTCTTGTTCTCATAATTCTGAAATTTACTTTACACATGTTATCAATATTGAATGAAGTAGATCCGTTCAAAACTTACTTTTCTGCTGCGCACTCATTTAATTTCATCATATATAGTGTAGGTAAAGACATGGTAAAGCAAAACATAACTTTTTGCCAAACAGAGAGTTTCGTGAGTCCTTCATGGGTTGTCCTTACCCGTGAGAAACTCATGAAAATGACAGCCTAACACAACTCTTCATCTTCCAGTCATGTGCTCTACATGTGGCTTTTTTACGGGTTGCTTCTCGCAAGCTAGTCATGAAATCCACTTATATTCATCCTTTGAAGCTTGAGTCTTCACCGATCTCTCAACTCATCCCTTACAATTAATCCCACATACATATAGTGAAAAATGGTTGAAGAAATTAAAATCAAATTTGGCACGAAATTAAAGCCAACACAACATAGTTGGAAATCACAACTTTACAATCTCCCCCTTTGTCTATTCCTTGACAAAACCCCTAAATAGACTCTAAACTTAAATATGAGTTTGGGAACATAGAAAAAACTCACTCACAACTAATTCTAAAAGCTATGAAGCACTTGCACCATATACACCTGTATCCTGAAACACTTGCACATACAACAAACTTTCATTAAGTTCACGACAAGTATAACACAAGGTATGTATAGGGAACAAGTAAAATGTGATCAAGAAACCAAATGAAATGTAAGCTATGAAGCATAACTTGATCAAACATGAACAATTATTAAGAAATGACCACAATGAACATTTATCAAGTAAAAGATCATTCGTACATGCAATGCAATTAAGAGCAACGCAAAAATCAATTGCATGTCCAACAAACACATGATGCATTAAATAAACTAAAGCTAAAAGCATTAGAAAGCAATAAGCATCAAAACGGCTATAAAAACCAAGGTGCACAATAGTACTAAAGAAAATGAAGTTTTAAACTAAAGTACTCAAAAGCTTTAAACGAAAGCATTGTAAATATCCAAAAGCTATAAAAACTTAAAATAAACTAGAAACCACCAAAATAAACCAATTTATACTAAAGAGTGTTCCTTTGCTACTTTGCTACTCCCCCTCAAACTACTCCCCCTTTTTGACTAGAATGGCCAAAGAGACTAGAATGCATCGGACTCCGAGTCTGACTTCGGCTTTGGCCTCGAGTTCCTCATCATGTCATCAATATGAGACAATAGGGCAGTGATCTGGCCTTCAAGGTAGGTGAATTGAGATGTGGAGTAGCTGATGTGTAAAGCTAGCATGACATGCATCTCTTCAACCCTTCTGAGTAGACGATTAAGGCGATAGAGAGCTCTTGCACGTGCTTGGGAAGAAGGTTGTGCAGTTTCCACCAGAACTAAAGTGAAATGCTCGATTTCCTCTTGTGTCTCCACCTTTTTCAGTAGCATCATCTCTTGGAATTTAAGAGACACCAATAGATGGTCCGAGGATATGAGCTTTGCTTCAGATCATGGTTTGCGCACTTATTGGATCTTCTCTTTTCATCACTTGAAGTCCACTTAGAATCTTCACCCTTGCCCTAAAAAATAAGAGACATGACAAGGCTTGGGAATGGTAGAGTTAGCCTTGAATTCCTTTTTGTGATGCATTTGATGAAGAGGTGGTAAATGTAATTGCAAAAGTCGATCTCCATGTGAGTGAAAAGATCATATAGGAAAATGGTCCTCGGTGTTGACAAGTTCATCAAGTTACAAACTGAGTAGAGGTTAAAAATCATGATGTGGGCCAAAGTTCGCATCTCTAGGGTGAACGGAATGGTGTGCAAGGCCTTCTTGTTGAGTTGGCCACCAAGGATTTCCACAAGGGGTTCTAGTTTCTCCTTTCTCTCATCATATTGTAGAGATGTGTGTGGAGTTGTCGGTTGAATCTCCAAAACATCTTGAGTTGACTCCTTCGAGATTGAGAACTCTCTCCTTCTTAGCCAATAGTTGATATGATCCCTTTCCACAATGGCATTTACGAAGAATTTTTGAATGATATTTTCAAAGACATCGCCCCTTGGATGAAGCAACTTCATCCATGTCCTTTCTTTGAACACATCCAGAATGAAGGTGTTTTCTAGAGAATCTAAGTCCACAGTCTTCTCTAAGATGATTAGGGCCCTTTTGTAGTGATCATTGAAGGCTATATTAGTATCATCGTTTCGAAACGAATCCGAGGAGGTATGGGGATGCTTGGAAGACTTTTTTGTGGTCTTTTTCTTAATATGAGACATCTTAGATGAGTCTTAGGGATGATTGTTCTTGAGTTTTGGGTGAGATTTTGAGAGAAAAAGTGTTTTGGGTTGAGAGAGGCATGAAGAAGGCAAAATAGAGTGATTTGAAAAACTATCATTGTTTGGCTTTAAAAACTGCAAAACCGCTTATTTCACGGGAAAGCTTCTTCTGAAGTTACTCGCAAAATGGCCTTTGAAGCGCCTTGAAAGATTTCGCGGGTAGCTTCTACTCGTAGAGCAATTGCGAAAGTCCCTGTGTAAATTTTAGTATTTCCTGATATTGGCTTCCTCATTTTCGCAAGTTGGATCTTACTCACGACTTACTCACGAAAATGACTCTGAAAAAGCTTTTCAACAAAAATGAAATTGACTGTTTGGAAAACAAAACTCTAAACACAAAAAATACATAAAAACACTTTCAAAAACATATAAAATACTTAAAAATCTTTTTAGATTTGATCATCAAGTAATTGAGTATGCACATCACATTTGAACACGTATAATCACACAAGTGGAATACACATTCATTGAACATTAGACTTGTGTGTTGTGTGATCAAGTATGAACTAGTCCATAGTCTAGTATGAAGCTTCAACGATCAATTCAATCAAGTCATACACAATTAGTACAAAGTTAAGTGACCTATCTCACTTGTAGAAATGAACATATATGACCCCTCACCAATGTGTTTACATTTTGATTGAAAACTTTTCATTTGGCTTCCATTTTTCATACTTTTGATCAAATACAACTCAAATTTTTGAGAAACGATGCCATGAACGTTTTGATATATTTTTGACAAGTAAGCCTTTGGCTTTGGCACCATGCATTTTAATACAAATTTCCTCCACCTTTTCCTAGTCAGACTAGTTTTAGAAGCAAGATTTTTTCAGCCCTTTTCTCTTTTTAGAGATAGACATTTGTAGAGTTCTTTGAAAAAGAAAAAAAATGTGAGGAGATATATAGACACAAGTCTATACATGTATCAAGATCAAACAAGACTAATGACCAATCTTTCATGACAAGCTTGAAGATCTACTTACAACGATCAAATGTAGATTTCTAGATGTCACTCACACTTACAGAATGTGCATACATAACAAGTTAAGCTTGTAAGTGCACTATGCCATTAGTACGGAGATACTAGGCCAAACTCACATGAGATATACACAACACAAACGATTAAAATTTTTAAGATTTTTCACTTTTTATGGGTTTTTGAATTTTTCAACACACTAAAAAACAACTCAAATAAAGTAAGATCAACAACAAAAACAAAAAAAAATTCATATAAAGAGATGCATGATGCACAAATGCATGATAATGAAGCATCTAATGCATGAAGAGCCCTAAAAAGATCGAAAGAATTAGATCAAGGACCAAAAGAGCCTAAGCTCAACCATATGAACCTTTCCTTATCCAAACGGAATGATTTTTTGGAGTGAGTGTCTCATGAGAAGTGAGACGAGGGTTGGAAGAATGAGAATTGGAGATGCATATGGACAAAGAGGTAAGAACATCAAAAACTTTCTTCAACAACTTACCATTTTCCCCCAAATCCTATTTAGCACGCAAAGCACAATTTCCAAGAAGCTCAAGTTTCTCTTTTCTTTTGATTCTTTAAGAGCTTGAAACTTAGAGTAATGAGGTCTTAGATGACCAATGGCACCACAATGGTAACAAACATGGGTTTAAGTCCACTAAGCTTTTTAGGGAGGGATCTAACAACATGGTTTTTGTTCTCTCTTCAACATAGAACATTTTGGTCTTATGTGACCGATCACACCGCAATGGTGGCAAGTAGGCTTAAGAACCTTTCTCTTCACTTTTTGGTTTCTATTGTGTGGAGTAATGTGCATCAATTTGTCTTTAGAGGTAGAACTCACACTAGGCACTAAATCAGGTCTCACAACATGATTGCAACATATATTTTCTTCATTTTTAGCAACAAGTTCAATAATCAAACATTTGGCATGCATCTTAAGAGATTCATTTTCACATTTAAGATCATCAACAAGTTTGTTAGACAAAACAAGTTTAGCATCCAAGTCCATATTCAAACATTCAAACTCTTTTTGTTTTTCAAGAGAATGTTCAGCAAGTTTCTTATACTTTTTAACCAATTTATTGGATTAATTGAGCTTAGTATTCAAATCATCCTTTTCACAAATGAACTTGCTCAAATTCTCATGAAACTTCTTAGCCTTTTTCTTCAAGAGTTTGACATTTGGAATTTCAACAACACCTATAGAATCATATAACATGACATCACAATCATGAAGATAAACACTCATAGAGGCATTTTCACAAATACATGGCATGTTACACTCAACAACATCCATAGAAGCAAACAAAGCACTATCCAAGGCAAAACAAACAAGGGTCAAGGATCACACTTAAGTAATTAAACCAATACAAGTGTACCCACTTTGATACCATTTGAAAGCTCGGATTTGTGCTAAATCACAAGAGCTTGTTTAGATCCCCAATAAAAAATTATGGCTAAATAGCTTTTACTCTAACTTATACTAAGTACAAAACAAAAGTAAATAAGCACGAACAATCGATAACATTACCCTAAGCCATATTCATCCATTATTAACAATAAAATGAAAGTAACAAGAGTAGAGACGAGCTTCGACCCCTCAACGAAGGTAGAAATAATCAGGTTCCTAAAGGAAAATCTAGATGTCTTTGCTTGGAGCCACGAAGACATGTCCGGCATATCCAAAGATGTCATCTAGCATCGCCTAAATGTGAACCCCGAGAAAAAACCGGTCCAGTAAAGAAGACAAGTTTTTGCTCATGAATGAAACAAGGCAATTATGGACGAAGTAAACAAATTGCTGGCAGCTGATTTTATTTGAGAAGTCTATTACTCGGACTGGTTGGCCAACATTGCCATGGTTAAAAAGGCTCAAAGCTCGGATTTGTGCTAAATCACAAGAGCTTTTTTAGACCCTCAATTAAAAATTACTGCTTGATAGCTTTTACTCTACCTTATACTAAGTGCGGAATAAGAGTAAATAAGCGCGAACAACCGATAACACTACCCTAAGCCATATTCATCTATTATTAACAATAAAATGAAAGCTTAAAGAGTAGGGAAGAGAGATGCAAATACAAGATAACACTCCTTATAATTTGTGGATAATGAGAGTATATAGTGTGGGTAAAGACATGGTAAAGCAAAACATAACTTTTTCCCAAACAAAGAGTTTCGCGAGTCCTTCACGGGTTGGCCTTACCCACGAGACATTTAGGAAAATGATAGCCTGGCATGACTCTTCATTTTCTAGTCATGTGCTCTACATATGGCTTTTTCATGGGTTGCTTCTAGTGAGGCAGTTGCGAGGCAGTCACAAAATCCACTTGTTCATCCTTTGAAGCTTGAGTCTTCACCGATCTCTCACACTCATCCCTTACAATTAATCCCACATACATATAGGGAAAAATGATTGAATAAATTACAATTAAATTTGACACGGAATTAAAGCCAACACAACATAGTTGGAAATCACAACTTTACAAGGGCCAACGGAAAAAGAAAAATGTGTGTAGATTTCACGAATTTGAACAGTGCCTGCTCAAAGAACAGCTTCCCATTGCCAAGAATTGACCAGTTGTTAACTCAACAGTAAGACATAAGCTCTTGACATTCATGGATGCATTCTCGAGTTATAACCAAATCCAGATGGTAGAAGAGGATCAAGAAAAAACTGCATTCATCAACAGTCAGGGACTCTATTGCTATAGAGATATGCTATTCGAGCTAAAGAACACTGGAGCTACTTATTAAGGACATATTTTGTGTAGTTGGCTAATCCTTTGACAAAATGCACTTTACTTGTAATTGGGTACATCTAGGATGTGTTTAATACTTCAAGGAACATGTTGTTCAAGTCTGGTATTAAAGCCATGAAGATTGGACTAAGAAACAAGTGAAGAAAAGGTGTTCATTAAAGCTAGACAGATAGCCCGACACCTGTGGACAGATAGCTCGACAGTTGGCTATCTATCGAGCTCTTAAAATGTTTTCTTATCGCAATCTAGACAGCTGGTGGATCGATCAAGAAATCTTCTGTCTCCTCGACACCTAGCTATCTATCGAGGTTTAATAAAGCTCGACACCTCCCGATCGATCGAGGTATCTATCGAGGTTACGGGAATTCAGATTTTCAGATCTAATTTTTGGGCCAGGTTATGTATTTTTGTAGGGTTTCTTTTCTCACAACCCTAGACCTATATAAGGCTTATTTTAGAGGCCGTCACATGAGAGAATACAAGGAGAACATAAGCAAAAGGTGACCGATTCCTTATTCTCTCTGAAAGAAGCTACTGCGTCTTTTATGCCTTAGAGTTTTGTAACCAAGTGCTTCTTGATCTCCATTCTTGATGAAGTGAAGAACTTTGCAGCCAACATTCTTCTTTTAGTTGGTGATTAAGTCGCGTACTAGAATTCGTGCATCATCAAAGGTTGGTGTTCATATATTGAAGAGTTCAGAGGTTCTGAAGTGGTAGAAGGTTTCTGTTGTGAGTTCATCTACGGGGATTGTAGAGTCTAGGGACAAAGGCTTTGTACTAGATCTGAAACTTCTCTTTACTATAGTGAATTGCTTTTCGGAAAGGTTTCCCCCCAGGTTTTTTACTGTGAAACTGGTTGGTTTCATTGGTTTTCCTGGGTCATTATATCTTGTCTTATTTACTTTTCCGCTGCATATTATTTTGACATGATATTGATGTTTGTTTGTTTTAACATGTTTTATTCATAATAAATCTAATTAATAACTTGGATTTAAAACTTGTTAATTCTATCAACGGGGGTCTAAATTTCCCAACAAGTGGTATCAGAGCAGGGTCACTCTGATTGGATTAATTTCCTGAGTGTGATCCATTGACCCTTATTGTCATGGATAGAGGACAATCTTTATTTATACCTCATTTATTTGATGAAACTAATTATGCGTACTGGAAAGTTTGTATGAAAGTATTTTTGCAGGCTCTAGGTGAACAGGTATGGCAAGTTGCTGAAGTCGGCTAGATTAAGCCAATGGAAGCGCCGGTGGATTGGGATGATGCAACAATCATAGCGGCAAATTTCAACAGTAGGGCCTTGAATGCTTTGTTTTATGGGGTGACCAATGAGGAATTCAAAAAATATCATCCACGGAAGTTGCCAAGGAAGCATGGACCATTCTTGGGACCATCTATGAAGGTACCAAGGCAGTAAATACTATGAAGCTTCAATAACTCACTAGCAGTTTTGAAGAAATAAGGATAGAGGAGGATGAGACATTTGATGAGTTTTATGCTAAACTCAAGGATATTGTGAATTTTGCCTTCAACCTTGGAGAATCTATAGCAGAATCCAAGATTGTTAGAAAAATCCTTAGGTCCTTACCTGAAAGATTCCATGCCAAGATCATTGCCATTGAAGAAGCAAAGGACATTGATCAAATTCCTTTGATTGAGCTTGTAGGGAACCTTCAAACCTATGAGATGGGATTAGGCTCAATGGGAAAAGGTGGAAAGAGTAAAAACTTGGCTCTTAAAGGTATAGAGGAAGAGAGTGAGGACTCTGAAGATGAAGATGAAAGTGAAGATGAGGATAAGGATTTAACTTTCATAACTGATAAGATTATCAAGCTTCTTCAGTTTAGGAAAAAGGATAAGGGCAAACCTCTTAGGAAATCTCAATCCTCTAGGAAGGGCATGAATGAGAAACCCCTTATCAAATGCCATGAGTGCAAAGGTTTTGGTCATATGAGGATAGAGTGTCCAAATTACCTTATAAAGGAAAAGACTGAAAAGCTAAAAGAGAAAGGGTTGATTGCTACTTGGAGTGATACTGAGGATGATTCTTTTGATGAGTTTGTGGATGAATGTCATCACGTTATGGCCTTTGCTGCCTCAACCGATAAGGTGATTGTGGAGAGTGTTAGTGACAGTGAGGATTCTGCTGATGATGAAGTATCCAAAAAGATGACCCTTCAGGAAGCCTATGTTAAGCTATGCACTGAATTCATAAAATTTGAAAAGACTTCTCATCTTTTTAACATTAGATTCAACAATCAAACACTTGGCATGCATCTTCAGAGATTCATTTTCACATTTAAGATCATCTACAAGTTTGATAGACAAAACAAGTTTAGCATCCAAGTCCACATTCAAACATTCAAACTCTTTCATCTTTTCAAAATAATTTTTAGCAAGTTTCTTATATTTCTCAACCAATTTGTTGGATTCATTGAACTTAGCTATAAAATCATCCTTTTCACAAATGAACTTGCTTAAATTCTCATGAAACTTCTTAGCCTTTTTCTTTAAGAGTTTGACAATAGGAATTTTAACAACAACCATAGATTCATGTAACATGCCATCACAATCATAAGGATTAACACTCATAGAGGCATTTTCACAAACACATGGTATGTTACAATCAACATCATCCACAACATGCAAGGAAGCATACAAAGCACTATCCATGGTAATAAACACAAAGGGTCAAGGATCACACTTAGGTATTTAAACCAAAATAAGTGTACCCACTCTAATACTAATTGAAAGCTCAAATTAGTGTGAAACTACTAATGCTTGTTTGGGCCCCAAATTTAAAATTATGACTAGATTGTTTTTACTCTAACTTAACAAAGTGTAGAACAAAAGTATATATTCGCAATAAACCAGTAAAACTACTCTAAGCCATATTCAACCACAATGAACAATAAAGGAAAGCTTAAAGAGTAGGGAAGAGAGATGCAAACACAAGATAACACCAAGACATGTTATTGAAGAGGAAACTGAAGAACTCGGTGAAAAATCTCTCCGCGACCCTCTAAGTCGAAATTGATCCACTAGTGAATAAGTTGGAGTACACTAATAACAAAAAAACCTCCAAGCCTAGTCTACCCAATGTCCTTCCAAGCCATTGGAGATGACGCCTCCTAAGAACGTTAAGGAGTTGTAAAGCTTAAACGGTAGGGTGGCAGCTCTCAACAGGTTCGTCTTCTGGGTGACGGACAAGTGCTTACCGTTCTTTAAAACACTAAAGAGGGCCTTTGAATGGTCTGATGAATGCTAGAATGGCTTCAAGGAACAAAAGGCATACCTTGCATCCCCACCATTACTTAGTCCATATAAACCCGATGAAGAGCTCTCCCTCTACTTGGCTGTATCCCTAACGGCCGTCAACTCAGCTCTCATTTGTAAAGAGGATCAAATATAGTTACCCATTTACTATAGCAACTGAGCGCTCCATGGGGCAAAAAGAAGGTATCACCCTATGAAAAAGTTAGCATTTGCCTTCGTCACGACAGCTCGAAAACTCAGGCCGCACTTCTAAGCACACACTATGGTGGTCCAAACAGATAAGCCATTACGAAGGCAATGAACAATCCAAAGGCAGTTGGATGATTGTTCTTGTGGGCAATAGAGCTTGGCGAGTTTAACATACTATACTGACCAAGAATTGCGATTAAGGCCAAGACCTTGGCTGACTTCTTTGCTGAATTCACAGCAAAGAAAGATGAAGACAATGAACCAATGACATGGATGATATAGACGAATGGTTCGTCTAGTCAACGCACTGGAGGAGTTGAGGTCGTCCTGCAATCGCTCGAGGGAGATTTAGTATTATGTATGATCCGTCTCCAATTTCCAACAACAACCAATGAGGCTAAGTATGAAGTAGTCCTCTCAGGTCTCGACCTGGCTAAAGCAGCAGGAGCCTTGTTAGTAGTCATACATTGCGATTCACAAGTTATCGTTGGACATATCAACGTGGACTATGAGGCCAAAGGGGAACAGATGAAGGAATGTCTAAGCATGGTTAAAGGAAGGGTGAACTAGAAGCTTTTTGCCAAATTTGTGTGAATCCCAAGGGAAAAGAATGAGCAAGCTAACCATCTAGCCAAGCTGCATCAGCGGAGCACATAGTTAACACCAGTCAGATACTAGCCTTTGTCCAATACTCCTCAACCATTAACAAAATAGATGTGAAAGCTCAGATTTGGGCTAAAACACAAGAGCTTGTTTAGAGCCCTAATTAAAAATTAAGGCTAGATTGCTTTTACTCTATCTTAAACTAAGCACTGAACAAGAGTAAATAGGCGCAATGAATCGATAGCACTACCCTAAGCCATTCATCCATCATCAACAATAAAATGAAAGTTTAAAGAGTAGGGAAGAAAGATGCAAACACAAAATTACATCGAGACATGTTATCGAAGAGGAAACCGAAGAACATGGCGAAAAACCTCTCTGTGAACCTCCAAGTTGAAATCAATCCACTAGAGAATAAAGTTGAATTACACGAATAACAAAAGACCTTCTAAGCCTAGTTTACCCCATGTACTTAAGCCTTCCAAGCTCTTGCTACCAACTGACTTCTCGGAGCCTTGTCTTCTCTAACTTTTCGGATCCCACAATTCAGCCTGATTGCATCTACCAATGAATGGCTCCTTCCAATGCTTCCCAGCAACACCAAAAGGAAATGTGTAAATGATTGTGGGGTATAACAATATCTAACTCTTAAGTGTATTTTCTAGGGTTTTCTCTCTGAAAAGCACTCCTTACACTTTGTGGGTAATGGGGGTATATATAATATGAGTAAAGACTTGGTAAAGCAAAACATAAATTTTTTCCAAACAAAGACTTTTGTAGGTCCTTTGCATGTTGGCCTTACCCGTGAAACAAATGCAAAAATTACAGCCTAGCATGACTCTTCATCTTTTAGTCATGTGCTCTACATGTGGCTTTTTCATGGGTTGCTTCTCGCGAAACACCCGCGAGCCAGTCACAAAATCCACTTGATCATGTTTTGAAGCTTGATTCTTCACCGATCTCTCACACTTATCCCTTATAATTAAACCCACATACATACAAGGAAAAAGATTGAAGAAATTACAATCAAAGATATGATATACTCAGTGGTGGTTAGACGAATCTAAACATGGTTGTTGGTAGAGTATATGACGCTAGCAAGACTAGAAATGCATTCATGCAATCCCTTAACCAAGGTTGTCAACCTATCCGAATGGGAGCTAGATGGTTGGCTAAGTGCTAGTAGACTAAGGCTTGGGAATATGAGGAAATGCAGTCTCGAGTTGCTCGGAGATAGTGGGAGTAGCTGATCGTTGTTCGGAAGGAGTGGTATTATGTGAAGATTCGCTCTTCGGCGTCTTAGAGGGACTACGCTTTGCCCTTACAGCAAAGGAGTGACTCTTGCTCATTTGAAGAGAGATCAATGATATTGGTCGTTGACAAAGCAAGATAGTTCCTTCTCTTGGTGGATGAACACTTTTAAGAACCATGATCTTCATAACAAGACTGTAGAAAGGAATACACATCCTTGCAGCTGATCTTCCTATCGTTTTCCCCATGGCTTGAAATATGTGAGCACAAATGTCAATTGAAGCTCCTTTGATCAGAAAACACAGAAACTGTGCTCATCCAAGGTTGAAGAAACCGGTGTTTGACAGAGGGTCTAGGTTGAAAAACATGATCAGTGTGAGTCTTCAACTTTGGTCCAAATTTTGCAGTCCCAGTGGAAGTGCCTGCAGAGGAGACTTCATGATCAGCTCCTAGAATGTCAAGAATCTCTATCACTGGAGCTAGTCTGTCATCATATGGTGAAATGTTTACATTCTCCAGATGATTAATGTGAAGAATCTTTGCTAGATAATCCAGAGTGATGAAAAAATCTTTTACTCGAACCCAGCACTTTAGTTCAGCTCTAGTGAACCAAGCATTCGAATAAAATTCTTTAACCAATTCATCAATGGGATCCTCAAAGTTACCAAACAAGTTTGTCCAATCCTTATCGGCAAATATCTTAGGAATAAACATGGATCCCAGAGTGTCAAAGCTCATAACCCTCTCCACCATAGTAGGTGCACTCTTGAAGTTGTTGAAAAAAGATTGAGAGTTCGAGAGAATCTTGAATTTTTTGGTATCAAAGTCACTAGACGAATGATGGGTCCTCTTTGATGTAGGAGATGATGTGAGATCAATCACCTGTTCTTTGCCGTGAGAGGAACGATGAAACATTTGAATAATGAACAACCACACAAAGAAACAAAAACAAATACAAACATGGAAACAAACCTGATTAGACACAAGTTAGTCCATAAATGAACAAAATAGTCCTAAAAAGCATAGAAACAAGAAAAAAAAAAGTCACAAGATCATGTTTTAAGTGCTAAAGGTCTAACAATACTTACATAGCATGAGTGAAATGCAATACATGTCAAGTGATCGAGTGTGTCATCAAGTGTGCATCAAGTGGGCTTGTAGTGTGCATGTGAGATGCATAAGCAATGCATGACAAGGCACACATGGGGCAAAGTGTGTGAAACACACAACCAACATTCAAAACAAGTTAAGTATGTAAAAACATAGTAATCCCAATAAATTGGTACTCATCGGAGTCCAAAACAATGAGAAAATGTCATTTGGGCATTTTATCAAACACTAAGAATGCATACAAACCATTAACATGTAAAACAATGCATGATCATGTTGAAATCTTGCCTAAATACATGTTAAAATGCCACTTGGGGCCAACACAAACATAAACAAACACAATGGGACTCAGCCTAATCAAGAAAAATAAAAAAAATTTGCAAGAAAATAAGTTTTCCCAACCCTACAAAAAAAAAAAAAAAAAAAAAAATCCAACCCTAGAAATCCTAGAATCTAAAACTTAATCTATGGAATCAAGAGTGAAAAAATTTTAAAACATACCTTAGACGAGTCTTAGGGATGAAAGATATTGAGATTTGGGTGAGATTTTGAGTGAAAGAGTGTTTTAGGTTGAGAGAGGCAAGGAGGAGGCAAAAGAGAGTGTTTTGAAAAGCTCATTATTTGGCTTTTAAAATTGAAAATCCGCTCATTTTGCAGATAAGCTTCTCGCGAAGTTACTCACGAAATGACCTCTGAAGCACAGGACAGATTTTGTGGGAAGCTGCTTCTCACGAAGGAGTCATGAGGGAGTCGCGAAACTCTCTATGTAAATTTTAGAAGAAACTGAAAATGGCTTCCTCATTTTCGCAGGTAAGGTCTTACTTGCGACTTACTCGCAAAAATGCCTCTGAAGGAGTTTTTCAACAAAAACAGATTTGGCATTTTGGAAAACTCTTAACACAAAAATTTTACACAAAAACACTTTCAAAAACATATAAAATACTTAAAAATCTTTTTGGGTTCGATCATCAAGAAATTGATAATACACATATCACATTTGAACACGCACAATCACACAAACGAAATAGGCATTTATTGAACATTAAACTTGTGTGTTGTGTGTGTGGATTAAGTATAAACTAGTCTATAGTCTAGTATGAAGATTCAATGATCAATTCAATCAAGTCATACACAGTTAGTATGAAGTTGAGCGACCTATCTCACTTGTAGAAATGAACATATATGACCCATCACCAATGTGTTTACATATTGATTGAAAGCTTATCATTTGGCTTCCATATTTCATACTTTTGATCAAATACAAATCGAATTTTTTAGAAGCGATGCCATGAACATTTTGATATATCTTTGACAAATAAGCATTTGGCTTTGGTACCATACATTTTTAACACAAATTTGCTCCACCTTTTCCTAGTCAAACTAGTTTTCGAAACAAGTATTTTTCAGCTCTTTTCTTCTTTTTAGAGATAGACATTTGTAGAGCTCTTTGAAAAAGAAAAAAAATGTGAGGAGATATATGTAGGAACAAGTCAACGCATGTATCAAGATCAAGCAAGACCATTGACCAATCATTCATGACAAGCTTGAAGATCTATTTACAGCAATCAAACGTAGACTTCTAGATGTCGCTTACACTTAAAAAAATGTGCATACATAACAAGCTAAGCTCATAAATGCACTACACCATCAGTACGGAGGTACTAGGCCAAACTCAACATGTGATATACACATCACAAGTGATCAAACTTTTTGAGATTTTTCATTTTTATGGGTTTTTGAATTTTTCAACACACTCAAAAACAAAGTAATAAAGTAAGATCAACAACAACAAGGTAAACAAACAAGACTTGTAAAAGAAACATGCTTAAAATGGAAGCAATGACTCAAGAAGATTGCATATGTCATGATGCATAAAACTATAACCCTAATATGTTGGAAGTATTAATGCATGGGCATAATGAGTGATCATGCATGAGTACCCTTCTTCACCTACACTGTATGAGTGTTTTAGGTGAGATCCTTGGAAGGAGGGGTACGACTGACATAACTATCAAACCTTGGGGTGAAGCTAGCAAGGCATGATGAAATGTTCTTCGACATCTCCATAACATCTCAAATGAATTTTCCCTCATTTTCTCTTTTAGCTTGAATTCCTTTTGGCATTCTTCTTGAGTTGTCTTAGCCACACAAGGAATCATCCCTCTTAAGTGCCTGAAGCTTAAAGCAATTTGGCCTTATGTGCCCTCGCACACCACAATGATGACAAAAATGCTTCACTGGAGGTCCCCTTTGACTTTTGGGTAATGAATTCCCTTTTTCCTTTGGTTTTGGACCAATGGTTCTCTTTGCAATAACAGGGGTCTCAATCTTGGGCTTTTCCACTTTAGGCTTCTCTAAACTGGTCTTGTCATTTGAAGATTTTTGAGAAGAAAGCTCACTGTCAAGCTTTTTGGTGGAAATGCGCTCCACTTTGATATTTGCTTGGATTATTTCAAGTTCAAGGAACTTGATTTTAGAATATTTCAGCAACTTTTCATTTAGCTCTTCATCTTCACATTTAGCTTCCTTAAGTTGCACAAGTTTGGATTTATGCTCTTCTTCATTTTTCTTCGTCTTTCTAACCACATTCTTAGCAACTTTGGCATATTTGGCACAATCTTCAAGCAACGCATCATACACTTCTTGAAGGTTCTTCTCACCTTCATTGAGATACACATCTTTATCTTCTGAATCATCAACTTCTTCACCTTCAGAATGTACACCTAGCTCATCAACCAACTCGCTCAATTCATCTTTAGAGTCAATTGTGGTAATTGCCATGAAAGCTGAATAGTTTCCCTCACTATCATATTCTCCTTCTGCATCAGAATTTGAGCTTTCTGAATCACTAAAGGTAGTTGTAAACACTTTACCCTTTCCTCTCAAGTAGTTTGGACATTCTTTCTTCTTTCTTGAGATGTCCATGCCCATTACATTCATAGCACACGATTTCTTGAGTTGATGACAAGTCTTTCCCATCCTTCTTCTTGAACTCCATTTTGTCATTTTTGAAGGATGAGAACTTTCATTTACCAAATGACTTCCCATTGTTATTCATCTTGAGAAATTTTTGGAAGTTCTTTGCAGGAAATGTCATCTCCTTCTCTACCATCTTCATCAGAGGAATCACTTATTCACTTATTTATAGTTTTGAGAGCAAGGGATTTGCTGGACTTGTGAGAGGGCAGTCTGAGCTCATAGGTTTGGAGAGATCCAATGAGTTCTTGAATTTTTATCTCATCCAAATCTTTGCTCTACTCTATGGCAGTGACCTTAGCCCAGAAGCTTTTGGGTAAGGATCTCAAGATCTTCGTCACCACCTTGGCATGTTTGATCTTCTCCCCAAGATTGAGCTTGGCAATCATTATCTCGTTGAGTCTCCCATAAAAGGAATTGAATGACTCATCGTCGCTCATCTTTACTTCTTCAAATCGAGTAGTGAGCATTTGAAGCTTGATGTCCTTAACCTTCTTGGTACCTTTGTAGGTTGTCTCAAGAATGGTCCACCCCTGTTTTGCGGTCTTTAAATGTGAAATCCTATGAAACTCATAAATAGAAACACCATAGAAAATAACATTAATTGCTTTGCTATTAGCATTCACCAAAGCAAGAGCAACCTTATCCCATTCAGATTTGGCTGTAGTGGGTCTTTCCCAACCATTTTCAATGAAATCCCACACCGTCTCTTCGATGAAAAGCATGCATACGTACTTTCCAAAAAGCATAATTACTCCCATCAAAATAAGGAGGAGCATTAAGAGATTAAGATCGATCCATCTTACATAGGGTCTAGGATCACACTAGGATATTGAAATTCGACAAGTGTACCCGCTCTAATATTAATTGAAAGCTCGGATTTGTGTTAAAACATAAGAGCTTGTTTAGACCCCCAATTAAAAATTACAGCTAGATTGCTTTTACTCGAACTTAAACTAAGTGCGGAACAAGAGTAAATAAGCGCAATAAACTGATAGCACTATCCTAAGCCATATTCATCCAAATAAATGAAAGCTTAAAGAGTAGGGAAGAGAGATGCAAACACAAGATAACACTAAGACGTGTTATTGAAGAGGAAACTGAAGAACTCGATGAAAAACCTCTCTGTGACCCTCCAAGTTGAAATCGATCCACTAGAGAATAAAGTTGGAGTACATGAATAATAAAAGACCCTCTAAGCCTAGTCTACCCCATGTACTTGAGTCCTCCAAGCTCCTACTACCAACTGACTTCTCGGAGCCTTGTCTTCTTTAGCTTTCCAGATCCCGCAATTCAGCCTGATTGCATCCGCCAATGAATGGCTCATTCCGATACTTCCTAGCAACACCAAAATCTTACTTTACACTCAGTATGGGTTTGATAAGTGTTTGAGCTATCAACCTTTCAATGATTTATAGATGGAGAGGTAAGAGTTGAGGAAAGCCATAAGGAAATGTGTAGATGATTGTGGGTATAAAAATCTCTAACTCTCAAGTGTATTTTCTAGGGTTTTCTCTCTAAAAAGCACTCCTAAAACTTTTCCAAATAGAGACTTTCGCAAGTCCTTCGCGAGTTGGCCTTACTTGCGAAACAGTTGTGAAAATTATAGCCTGGCATAACTCTTCATCTTCTAGTCATGTGCTCTACACGTGGCTTTTTCGTAGGTTGCTTCTTACGAGACACTCGCGAGCCAGTCGCGAAATCCACTAGATCATCTTTTAAAGCTTGATTCTTCACCGATCTCTCACACAAATCCCTTACAATTAAACCCACATACATACAGGGAAAAAGATTGAAGAAATTACAATCAAATTTTGCACGGAATCAAAACCAACACAATATAGTTGGAAATCACAACTTTACAAGATGTATAGGTGATTCCTGTGGGAGTCGATTGGACGACACCAATCATATCCTACCTCAGGAATGGGACACTCACAGAGGACCGCAATGCTTCCTACAGGCTAAAGGTGCAACTTGACGTTTCATACTAATTGGGGATGTCCTTTATAAAAGGGGCTTCTCTTGTCCATACCTAAGATGCCTGGTCCCTGACGAAGTAGAGTATGTCATGAGGGAAGTCCTCAAGGGAGTGTGCAGAAACCATTCAAGAGCATGCTTGTTAGTTCATAAGCTCATATGCTTGTTAGGACATATGTGATTCACATGTTAAGAACATATGTCATACTTTTATGTAATTGGCTAATCTTTTGACAGAATGCACTTTACTTGTATTTGGGTAGATTTAGATTGTGTTGAAATACTTCAAGAAACCATGTTTCAAGATCAAGTATTGAAAGCTTCAAGTTTGTTCAAGAAAACAAGCTGAAAGTGCAGATTTATTAAAGCTTGACAGCTATCTCGACAGCTGCATCTATTAAGCTTCAGTAAGCTGTTCAAGCTCGTAGCTCGACACTTGCTCGACAGCTTCTCGATAAGTTCTATCTGTCGAGGTTTATAAAATCAGAATTTCTGATCTGATTTTTTGGGATCCGTGAATGTGTCTTTGGGCCTTCTTTTCTCCTAACCCTAGACATATAAAAGGATTATTTTAAGAGCCGTCAAAGAGTTCACAAGTTGCACAAGCATTGAGCAAAATCTGTTCAATAAAATTGTGACCGAAGACGAAGTTCTTAACCTAGTTCATCTCTTCTGAAGAAGGTGCTGTGTATGTGCACCTTTGGGTTTTGTGACCAAGCATCTTCTTGATCTTCATCATGTGTATGAACTGAAGAACTTTGTAGCCAACCTTACTTTCTAGTTGGTGATTGAAGTCACGTATTGGGATCCGCGCAAACTGGTTAGTCACATACTTGAGAGCCGTGCATCAAAAGGGGGAACTGTCACCACAGAACAAGTCCAATTGGGTATTGGGGTAAGGGTTCAACTGTAGGTTGGTAAGGTACTTGAGATTTCTTTGCTTGTAACCGCTTGTTGTGATAATAGTGGAGTTTCGGGAGTGGTGACCTGAAAATCACCCAGTGGGGTTTTTGCCGTTAGGGTTTTCCCCATTCGTGAACAAATCAGCGTGTTATTTATTTTTCGCTGCATATTTAGTTTATTGGTGATTTGTTTATGTTGTCACGCAATTGCATATTAATTAACTTATATAATAAACTTGGTTAAATTAATTGGTTAATTAATCACAAGGGGTTAATTCGTTTGTGACCTATTAAGTGGTATTAGAGCAGGCACACTTTGATTAGGTTTTAATCTTTACTGTGTTTGATCCATTGACCCCTGTTTGTCATGTATAGAGGACAGTCGTTAATTATACCTCCTTTATTTGATGGGACTAACTATGCATACTGGAAAGTACGCATGAGAGCTTTTTTGCAGTCTTTATATGAAAAGGTATGGCAAGCTGTTGAGATTGGTTGGACTAAGCCAAAGGAAGCGCCAGCTGATTGGGATGAGGCAAAGATCAAGACAGCTAACTTCAACAGTAGGGCATTGAATGCGTTATTCAGTGCAGTCACCAATCAGGAATTTAAGAAGATATCCTCAACTGAAACTTCTAAAGAGGCTTGGGCCATTCTCCAGACAACCTATGAGGGAACCAAGGCTGTTAAAGATTCAAAACTTCAGAGGCTCACTACAAGCTTTGAAGAAATAAAAATGGAGGAGGATGAGTCGTTCGGTGAGTTCAATGCCAAGCTCAAGGACATAGTGAACTCAGCCTTCAATCTTGGGGAAACCATCCCAGAACCCAAGATTGTGAGGAAAGTGCTCAGATCTCTACCCGAGAGATTCCATGCCAAGATTACGGCGATAGAGGAATCAAAGGATATTGACAAGATTCCTTTGACTGAGTTGGTTGGAAACTTACAGACCTACGAGCTAGGGTTATCTAGGATCGGCAAGTCGGGTAAAGGCAAGAGTATGGCACTGAAGGCCAAGAGCAGTGAGACAGACAAGTCTTCAGATGATGAAGATTCAAAGATGAAGTCCTACATCACCAAGCAGTTTAAGAAATTTATGAAGAATGCCAATGGAAAGGGCTTTGACAAGGACCGCAGGCAATCCAGTTCTTCTCAGTTTAAGAGCCAAGACAAAGGGAAGAAGGATGCAAAGGAAGGTGGTCAGTACATTATTCCCGTAGGACCTAAGTGTTTTGGGTGTTATGGGTTCAGACACATGAAAAATGAGTGTCCTACATATCTCAAGAGCATTGGGAAAAGCAAGGCACTTGCTGCAACCTTGAGTGACACTGAGCCTGAAGATGGCTCCGATAGTGAGGATGACGAAATCTTAAATGCCTTCACTGTCACAGTCAATCCTACTGAAGGGATTGTTAATGAAGTGGAAGAAGAAGAAGAAGAATTGGTGGATTCTAAATGTGAAAAGATGGATGATCAAGATGATATCCATTCAGCCTATGAAAAACTATACAAGCTGTCTGAGAATCACGAGAAACTCTATAGGCTGACCACCAAGAAGCTCAGTGATGTGGAACTTGACCGTGAAGAATTGTCCACAAAGTTTGATGAGGCAAATCAGACTATTGGAGCGCTGAGGTTTGAGAACAATTTCTTGGCTAAGAAGACCAAGAAGCTTGAGGCGGAGCTATTTCAGATTAGAGCTCAATTGGAGAGGACCTCGAGTGCAAAGCTTGATGAGATGCTCAGCATTTAGAAATCTGCTTCAGATCGAACAGGTTTAGGGTATGATCTTTCTTCATATAATATTGTTTCTACTAGTGCTACTGTTTTTGTTCCTCCTGCTAATATTGTTAAAATTGAGAACACTGATGTTAAAACAGAATTAGCTAGTGAGAACTTAGACGAGGGTAAATCTATCCTAGGAGCACCCCCTAAGCTAGATACAAAAGAAGCTAAAAACCCTAGGGCTAAGAAGGTTAACTCTCAAAAGCCCAAATAGAAGAAGCAACATCTCTGTCATTATTGTGGTGTTGCTGGTCATACTCGACCAAATTGCTATAAGTGGTTAGCCACTCAACAGAGCAACAGAGTGATAGCATCTGGAAGCCAAAATCAGCTTCAATTCTCTCTTGCTCCTTTTGGAGATCTTCTAAAAGCCCTCATGTTCCTTTCAAACTTGAACGGGTTCAATTCTTCCCCTTCGCCGCTGGTTCAAGGTTTCAACCAAAGGAAAGGTTCTTCCAAGGTGTGGAAGAAAAAGGACTCTAAGTGATTAAATCACTTTCTTCTATCTTCTTGTTTTTTTGTTTGTTTGTTGCATTACTTGTGTGTTTTGCTTTTATTTTGAGTCAGTCTAGTTTATGCTTTGCATTGATAACATGTTTTTGTTTGTTTATTTTCAGTTTTTGTTTATTTTGTTTTTGATAAAAAAAAATGAAAAATCAGAAAAATACAAAAACAGTGTGTGTTTTGTGTACATTGGTATTTGTGTACCTTGGATGGCCATTGAAACAAAGTTTTCTAAACTTTGTATCATTTGTAACTTAGATGAGCATCTCTATGCACAACTAAGCAAGTGAGCTTTGTGGCTCTTATTTGTGGTGAGTAAGACTACGTTATCTCTTAAACTTAACACTCATATCACTCTTTTTGATGGGTAAGACTAGGAAATCCTAAGAGAAAGGCATAAATAACCATCTCACCACTGTTGCCCGCCAATCATGAATGACACCCGTATGTTTCGGCTTAGCAAAAGTGCAGTATCAATGACATTTGTGTGCTTCGGCATAGCAAAATTGGAATGTCAAATATCAATGGGTATTTCTTTTCTCTCTCTTATATGCCCATGCATGATATGCTTAAAAAAGAAAAATATGCAAAGAAAATAAAAAGAAAAAAGATTAAAAATGCTTTAAATATGATTACAAGCGTGTATTCTAAGAGATGTGGGAGTTATAGGATGTACCTCGAAAATGATAGTCCCCATCAAACAGTTATGATTGTGTGTGAGTTAAAGTGATTTTCTCAGATCTCAAATCATCATAACATGTGTACACTTATGCAATCTTGCGATGTTTTTCACACACGACACGCAATATTCTTTGCTACTCTTGATACATGTGCAGGTACAATGTGATTTGGCCATCACTAGGTTTACATATGCTTTTGTATGCTCACTAAACTATCATGACTTGTTTTTGAAATATAAAATCGGTTAGACTTGTTTAGTGTGTGTGTGTGCTTTTGGAGATCCGTGTGCTTAAAATTTTTCATTGAGAGATGATTTTGAGAGCTTATTATGTTGATTGGATCTTTGTTGAGTTGCATGTTGGATTGCATTCATGTCTGTGTTTTTCTCTTCTTGAAAAATTGTTTTTAAAAGCTGGCTCAACACCTCCTCGACACCTCCTCAATACCTAGCTATCTGTCGAACTTCACAAGCTTTTTCTTATCGCAATCTCGACACATCCTCGACACCTGGTGGATCGATCGATTGAGCTTTTGTTCTGGGTTCTGGTGCTTATTCCTCGATACCTCCTCGACACCTTTATCTGTCAATGACCATTCTTCTCGACACCTCTTCGACAGATGTCTCGACACCTCTCAAAACCTGTATCTGTCGAGATTTACTGAGGATCTATATATACCCCTCGTGTGATCCGGTTCTCATTTTCTCGATCTCTCTTGATCTGTCTGCACCTATTCATCTTCCAAACTCATTTTTCTCACTCTAAACCTTCAACCCACATGATTTTTGGCCCTTCCTTGCTTCAAATCACTTGGTATGATCTCTTTTCTTCTTATATTTCATGCATTTAGATGTGTGCAATATGTTTGTGTGCTGGTAGGATTGGATTGGGCTGAGCCCATGATGAAATTTCTTTTGCGTGTCACATGTTCATGCATCCCCATGCATACGTACTTCCTTTTCAATATATCTTGATTTATTTGAAATGCTTTGGGACTTTTCTGATTGTCTCTTTCTCCCTCTCTCTCATTCTGTTTACGTTAGTAGTGTCTATGGCACCTAAACGTAAGTCTGCTCCATCTCGGAACCCTCTTTGTTCCGGGGCATCATCTTCTTCTGATACTACTCCTTCTAACATTCGGTTCCTTGATGAGGATGCCCGTAAAGCATTCTTGGAGAACTTCTTTCGATAAGGTGTTCATTCGGAATGTCGAGTCATTTTGGCGGACTTCGCCGACACTGACCTTCCCGATGTCATTCACAGTCGGGGATGGGAGTCACTGCATGGCGTCCCGGTCACTTGTCCTTGCGTGCTTATTCAGGAGTTTTACTCCAACATGTACGGGACTGATTCTTCAGTACCTTTCTTTCATACTCGCATTCGAGGTATGCGCTTTGCTGTCATACCGCAGCTTGTTGCGGATGTGCTTAGAGTTCCGAGGGTAAAGCATCCTGATTACCCTGGTTGTGAGCATCTGAGGACTGTGTCCAAAGACGAGATGATGCCTACTTTCTGTGAGCAGCCATGTGGTTGGGATGAGCGTTAGTTTACACCATGTTGGCCTTTTACTAAAGGTTCTAGATTCATAAACATGGTGATGACTTTTGTGTTGCACCCACTTTCTCACTATAACTCTATCACAGAGCCTCGTGCTCGATTTTTGCTTTCTTTGTTAGAGCACCTCACTATAGATTTTCCTTCACATTTCATTCTTTCCATCATATATGTGTTTAGGGATACGACTACCCGTGATAAGTTCATCTTTCCTTCTACTATCACGAGGATCCTATGCCATTTTTCTATTCATTTTCCCTCCTCTGATCACATCTCTGTCATGTGTGCCATAGATGCCGCTACCATAAAACATAGTGAGGCTCAGTTTAGGTCATGACAGGAGTCAGTAGCTCCTCCCTCCGGTTCGACTCCATCTCGTTCGGCACCCTCTCGATCTGCTCCGTTTACATCTGCTCCTTCCTCTTCTTTGGGCATTGTATCTCTTGGAGACATCATGGCGCAGCTGCAGCGCATGAATGCTCGCCTTGATACGCTCTTTACTGAGTTGTATTAGGTGAACATTTGTGTTGGCCGTATTGCACAATGTCAGGCGACCATGGGTGGTTTTGCTCCTGAGGCTACTCCTTCACCACCTCCTCCAGTAGCTTCTGATTCTGATGCTGAGGATGATGATGACGATGGTGATGATGATGATGCTTCGGATGATGATGATGATGGAGATGCTAGCTCTTCTGATGAGATGTCTGCTTGACACTCTACCCATTGTCATTTGTGACAACAAGGGGGAGTAATTTTGGGATATGAGAGTAGTCATCTTAGGGGGAGAGTTAGTATAGGACATTTTTGATAGAGGGAGTGTTGATACTAAGGGATGTAGGAGGATTTGATGTATCTTGTCTTTTCCTTCTTATATAGATACATTGGTCTTGTACATTTGGTCTTGTGATCATTCTGACATACATTGTACTTATTTCTTTCTTTATGTGGATGTATGTTATTTCTTTAACCTACTTCTTATATGTGTTGTTTTTTTCTCTCTTTATACACATGTTTCTTTACTTGTATGCAATCTATTATTTCTGTTTCACACAAAGATGTCTTGATGAGTTTTGTTTAAAGTGTTTCAGAAATACAGGTTGTCAAAGTCTACTTGCCATAAACTTTCTTCTTGCAAAGTTATTCAAGATTTTATGTTAGGATAGATTTTATTGTGAACGGTTTAGACCCCTTAAACTATAACCAGATTGCGTAGCCTAGATTAATTAGCCAAGTTGTTACTTAGTCAAATTATGCAATTCTAGGTTAAAACAATCACAAAATCATATCATGCATATAAACATATAAAGCAGCGGAAATAATAAAGAACACAGTGATATGATCACCCAGGAAAACCAAACCGGTAAAAAACCTGGGGAGGATTTTACCCACCGATCCTCAAGGCAAAACGGAATCCACTAAGAAAGAATTGAAGTTCTTACAAAAGGACTTACAAGCTCCCCGCTTGACTTCCTAATGCTACACACCAGTAGTAACTTCCTGACACGATCACGCGCAGGCTCCGAGTCCACGGACTACTTCTTTCTTTGTATTCCTTCAATCAGCTACAAGCTCCTCACTTGTTTATCTTTAAGCTTCAATGGTTGCAACCTTGTTGATCATCAAGATGTTGAAGTGATCTCAATCTTGAAAACCCTAAGCTTTGTGTAAAGGAAAGCTCCTCTAGATCTCACAAGAGATTTACACAAAACCGCAATGTATGAGCAACAATACAACTTGTGCAACTCTGAAAAATGTAGCTAGGGTTTGCCTTATATACCTAGGGCAAAAACATAAAACCCTAAACGTTTAAAGAGTTAGGGCTGAGTTGGAATTCTGCAGAAAAACGCATCTGGGCCGACTTTCGATCGATCGAGTCTAACCTTCGATCGATCGAGCCAGGCCGAGAAGTCCCAATGCTTCTGCAGTCACTCGATTCCAACTTTACAATATTTAACCAACTTTGAGCAAACTTAAACAAGACTAAATACATTGTTTTGATCATGGTTTGCCAACATTACAAATTAGAGTTCTAAATACATAAAATCCTAAGACCTTAGAACCTAACATATTGTATTAAACAAAAGAATATGAGTTGAGTGATTTATGACTTCTCTCATATGCTCATTTGTTTGTTGTGGTTTTTCACGGATTGCCAAAGGTGGAGATTGTTAAGACATATGTGGTTCACATGTTAAGAACATATGTCATACTTTTATGTAATTGGCTAATCCTTTGACAAAACGCAATTTACTTGTATTTGGGTAGATTTAGGTTGTGTTGAAATACTTCAAGAAACCATGTTTCAAGATCAAGTATTGAAGCCTTCAAGTCTGTTCAAGAAAACAAGCTGAAAGTGTAGATTTATTAAAACTCGATAGTTGTCTCGACAACTGCATCTATCGAGCTTCAGTAAGCTGTTCAAGCCCGTAGCTTGACACCTGCTCTACAGCTTCTCGATAGCTTTTATCTGTCGAGGTTTATAAAATCAGAATTTCTGATCTGATTTCTTGGGATCCGTGAATGTGTCTTTGGGCATTATTTTCTCCTAACCCTAGACATATAAAAGGATTGTTTTAAGAGCCATCAAAGAGTTCACAAGTCTCACAAGCATTAAGCAAAATCTGTTCAATAAAATTGTGATCAAAGACAAAGCTCTTAACCTAGTTCATCTTTTCTGAAGAAGTTGCTGTGTATGTGCACCTTTGGGTTTTGTGACCAGGCATCTTCTTAATCTTCATCATGTGTATGAACTGAAGAACTTTGCAGCCAACCTTACTTTCTAGTTGGTGATTGAAGTCGCATACTAAGATCTGCGCAAACTGGTTAGTCACGAACTTGGGAGCCGTGCATCAAAGGGGGAACTGTCACTACGAAACAAGTCCAATTGGGTATTGGGGTAAGAGTTCAACTGTAAGTTGGTAAGGTACTTGGGATTCCTTTACTTGTAACCGCTTATTGTGATAATAGTGGAGTTTTGGGAGTAGTGACCTGAAAATCACCCGGTGGGGTTTTTGCCGTTAGGGTTTTCCCCATTCGTGAACAAATCAGCGTGTTATTTATTTTCCGCTGCATATTTAGTTTATTGGTGATTTGTTTGTGCTGCCACGTAATTGCATGTTAATTAACCTAATTAATAAACTTGGTTAAATTAATTGGTTAATTAATCACAAGGGGTCAATTCGTTTGTAGCCTATCAGTTGGCACCACTAGGAGTCGGCGGGATGGTGTCGTCAATGACCACTTGAGACAGGCCCAAATAAGGGTAAAAGGCAACCACTTGCTTAAGGCAGTCGTCGAAGCCATCACCATAGATGCTGCCACACTCATCATAGTATGGTTGAAAGGTCCAGAACCCTGCCATAGTGTCTGCCTTGGCTCGCTCCATTTGCTCGCGAAGGGTAGCCAACTCCGTCGTCAAATTGGTGTTCGCCTTGGCCAAATCCTCATAACGACTGGTCTCCTTCTCCAGCAAGGCAATCTTCGCCGTCAATTCCATGTTGAGAATACGAGAAGCTTCTATGTGTTGCTCCAGCTGCTTCGCTTCGTATTCCCAACGCTTGTGCTGTTGATGGACCACCCCTTCCTTGGCCTCACATCTGTCCTGAAGGGCCTTCATCCTCACCATTGCCAACAAAAAGAAGATGGTTATAATGGAGAGAAATAAAAGAAAAAAGGAAAGTAAACCTGATGGATACTTATCCTTGCCAGGTCGAAGAAGCTAGAAACCCCCAGGTCCATATTGGCGTGCTCACCACATTTGTTTAGGTCTGTGTCTTTGATGATCGAGTTAACCATCTCAACAGTGTACTCCCCGTTGATCACCAATCTCTGGATAAGGCCAGAGATGATGGGACCGTGGGTCGACATGAGGTCCAACAGATTGACCCATCGCCTTATTGGCAGGATGATCATCTTTGCCTGCGACCTTCCTCATGGGAGCCACTTTATAAGGGAGAGTCGCCTTAGGAGTAGAGGCCGACGCGTCCCCTTGCTGCTTAAGGCGAGCAGCAGTGGACTTCCTCATTATGGCCCTTTACTTGCTAATGTCCATCTCTAAAGAAAGATAACAAAAGAAATAAGGAAAATAGACGAACTGGAATAGACTGTCAGAAAGATAAGCGGATGGATAGAAAAGAACTTACATTGACGAGAAAAAATGTCTAACCATCGGGATTCGACCATTGACTCTAGACCACCACAGAAAGTGTGGAGGGTGTCGAGCGTGTCTAGATCCTTCCACTTTCTCTACACAAGCCGAATTGTCGAAACTCGCCTAAGAAAACTCTCCTATTCTTCACTTATTTCCAAATGGACTTGGGCTGAATACAAAAAAACAGTAAGTCGGTTACATACTCAAAACTAACGGGAAAAAAAGAAAACAGGTGCTGATGACTCACCTGACTCGTTTAAAACACCCCAAGTGTTATCAAACCTGTCAGACATGCTATCCCACTCTTTGGGTTTACATACCCAATCCATCTCCTATACAAAGAAATAACTATTCTTTCAATTTCTATTAGAGTCAGGCATGTCTGACACCAACCTAAACGATGGTTTCCTTGCTAAGAAGCGATAAATACCTATCGACGAGTATATCTTCTAAGTGACATACCCCATCGAGTAAAAGGTATCATACCGACAATAAAGCCGATGGCTTGAAAAGAACCGTCGGCCCCAAAGAAGCCGTCGGTCTCAAAAAGATCCATCCGGGACCTCACACCCTACACTAGCAAGAAGCCGAAGGTTACGCAGACGGATCTAGGTGAAACTGACGGGTGCGTCTCCCTACCAGACTGATGGATGACCCCGACAGACGGAGAAACATACCGACGAGTTCTACGTGGCCTTACGTGGTCTATACGCATACTCATATATGGAAACATCTTGCGCACCATGCACAAAGTCCCCACCACATGATTTTCACCTTCCATTAATGGAGAGTATCCCCAAGATCTTGATGGCATTAACTCCACCTTCTCCCTATAAGGAAAATCCCTGTATTCCTGGGATCTAGGCGTCCTCCACAACGCTATATAAGTAACAGGCCTCCTCCTTTCACAGGTATGCAAAAAATTCTTTGCTCTCTTACTATTGAGTTCTTAGAGATTTCTTATTCACTGACTTAACCTTTGGAGGGTCTTTGACCGGTACCTCACTAGTATCTTCTGTTTGGTTCTTGTTTTCTTATTCTTCATGTACCCATTGGTGCGATTAGGAGCCATCAATTCATTGACAATTTTCATGCATCGTCAGTACCCTTAGATTAAAACAGTCACAAATGGCAGAGAACAACCATTCAGAGTGAATCCCCTTCTTCTCTGTATAATGACCCTTTCCAACCGTTGTTCCGTACACTTTGAGACTCTTCCTTACACTTCACATGAAGGACATACTGCAAAGACACTGCACCAATGGATTATTGGCAAGTGCAGTATAGCTAACAAACCACGCAAAAATGTAAAAATAACTTTTTCACAGTGAGTTTAATACTGGGGGTTGACACGTTTTTTTTTTATAGTCAGAATGGTGGTTCGCTCACACAGACTCTCTCAACCACCAAGATCATTGTTTTTACTGCATAGGGTTGGTGCCTACGACTCTATAAATGCAAGCTTCTCGTTTCCATATTCATTCATCTAAAATCTTCCACCCTCTCATGATGAACATTGCTGTTTATTCATATGATTTTCATCATGTTGTTTCGAGAAATATGGAAGCAGTCAAAGAAGAAAAACCACCAAATAAATTAAGTTTCCATAAAACTCAGGTAATTTTTGTACTTTGAAAATTTTGGTTTGCTAATAAATTTCTTGTGTTTGTTGTTGATACACTACTAGCTGCAGTGAGAATTAATAATTGCACAAGCAGGATGGTATAGAAAACCAGGAAAAAAAAATTGCTGTGCATAGCGTTTTTCCTTTCATTCTCATGAAATTATTGAATCATTCAAAAGGTTAGAGATCATAAATTAGTAATTTAAAGGTGAATGATAGAAAAGGAAAATATTACTGTGTAGATGATCATGGAAAAGGTGCCGCTTCTATTCATCGTAAAAAATAAAAAATTCCGCATCTAACAAGCATGCCACATATATTTCATCAGCTTTCGTAGTTTATTTCCTTTTCTAGTTGTGTTACCGGCAAAATAATAGACTAACACAATGGCATCTGGACCACTTATATCCACTTTCCACTTTGGCAATTGGCATATTCATGTTAAGCTTGAAATATTCTTTATCATGGCCAACATTCAAGTAGATGTAGGAGTACTTTATCAAAAGTCTTGTAGTTTAACTCATATTTCTTTATATTTTCTGAAGTTTCGATTGAAAATATTTATGATTCAAATCTTTTCTCATCCAATAATTTTGAAAAAAAAAAAAAAAACCATATGGAGCGCCTATCGCCATGGACATCATATAGGCAACTATCATTAATTTTCTTATTAACCCTCTTTTATTTTTTGCTGATGAATATTTTGCCACTCGGTATTATTACTACGATGATTTAAATTCTTATGCATGAACATCTACTTTCCTGTCATATTGATCTTGAAGTAATTGATATGTACAGTCCATTATCTCTCACTCCGTTTCTCTTGTTTGTTCGTTTATGTGATTCTCTATATGAGCCTATCTAAGACAATCAATAAAGATCACTGCACCTAAACTTTAATATATATATTGTGTTTCCACAGGAAAGAAGAAAGTTATAAATTCATTTGGAATACTCATTTGAGCAAGAATTTATTAGAGACCAACGTAGATGAAGGACGAGAAGAGTATAATATTAAAGAACCACAACCTAGGACCTTAATCAAGGCCTAGAAGTGGTGCTAGTCTGCTAGATCGTCTCAACAAGTTGGTCTTCTCACAACATGGATTAATGGGCTGTAATCCATACTTTTAGAAAATATACGTGGTATATTTTTATAGTGTTTACTATATTCGTTCTCCCCTCAACATTTCTATTTTTGTCATAAGAAGTCTGTAGTATTCCAAACACACGTTTCTATTTTATCACAGAGATACTGTAAAAGTATGTGCGTTTGTTTCTAAAAAAATAAAATAAAATCCAGATACATACACTATCTGTTTTGCCTTAACATATGTTATAATTTATATAATATTTTTTTTCTCTCTCCTTTTCCAAAGCTTCGTGTGCTTTAAGAAAAATGGTCCTGGTGCCCTTCATTAGAACATTTTTTAGGGGGAATTACAGCTTTTATTAATAGATCATTTTAAAAAAAAAAAATTAATACTATTTTTTTTATAGAAAATATAAAAAATTGTAAAAAAGTTAGTTACTTTTTTTTCTTTTTAAATAATTTTTTTAAAAATAGTACATAAACCAATACTCTTAAGATATTAGTTAATTTTTTCTTAAGAAAAAACCATAGGCACTATTTAAACAACTTTTAAGATTTAACCACTAATTTGCAAACAATACTCTGGGCATTTCAATATTCCTAAGCAAGCATACTTACTTTTCTTTTCTTTTTTTTTTTTTTTTTTTTTTGATGAACTGGGGAAAAAAATGAAAGAGAAACATAAAGAAATTGGATCTTTTGGGCAACCTCTTATATTCAACATGTTCTATCTATGATCATCCAAAATCTCTTTTTTGGTATTACTCTCAAGGATATGTTTGTATGAGAGATACGTTATGAAGCATTTTAAACTAGATTAGCCCATTTCTATTAAAATTTCCATTTTCCTATCAAAATGTTAAAAAAAAAAAAAAAATTAATTTATTGACCATTAATGTTCAATATGGGTATAAACCACCCTTGAACGTTTAGACCTCAAATTACAAAATATCAATTCAAGCTTAATATCAAACGATTAATGTGCGGAACATGAACATAAGCCAAACACAAAATTGATAAACAATCTAAGCTAAATATAAATACATCCACAACAGAAAATAAATGGCAAAGATAAGGAGAAGGAAGATGCAAACACATGGACAACACACAATGTGTTATCGAAAAGGAAACCGAAGCTCTTGGCGTAAAACCTCTCCGCCACCCTCCAAGCGGTAAATAATCCACTAAAGAATGTAGTTGGGATACACGAACAGCAGAAGACCCTCCAAGCCTAATCTACCCAATGTACCTAAGCCCTCCAAGCTTCTTGCTCCATTGAGGTTACGTCAAACCTATTTCTTCTTTAGCTTACCGGATTCCACTATCAACCAATAGACATTGGTTCCTTTCTAACTACTTACCAAAGCACCAAATTAGCCTTCTCACGGATATGGGTATGGTAAGAAAATGATTTGGTAAAGAACCTCTCAAGGATGTATCAATGGAGAGGAAGAGAGTAGAGGAATTTGAAGAGTCACTATGGTGAAGATTGTGGATAAATCAATCTTATTTTTCTCTAGGGTTTCTCTCACAAAATTCTCTCGGAAGCTTTATACATTTCGTGGGTATAAGGGTCTATATATAGTGGTGAGTGTTTGGAATGCGAAGAGTCAGTTTTTCCCAAACAAGGTGTTGTGGCGGCTTGGCCTCGCGACTGGTTTGAGTCGCGAGTTCCAGCCGCGAGTTAATGACCTGGCTAGCCTGGGACTTTTGTCCTGTAGTGCGACAACTGGCGTGACCCTTCACCTCCCCGTATGCTTCTCATGTGTGCTGCAGTTGGAGGCTTCCAGTCGCGAGTCACCCGTGAGTCCTAACCGCAAGACTCTGCCCTCTTGCACAACACTAGCTTTTCCTCACATCTTCCCACACACTACCCTTACAAGAAACCCACCTAAATACAGAGTTACTAATTGCTAAAATACAAGAAAATTTGGCACAGAATAAAGCCAACAAGATGGTTGATTACATTCAACCTTACAGCTATTCCGTGAAAAAACCCTACAACAGACTCTAGACTTAACGCGTGAGTTGGGAACAGTTGAGCAAAACTCACTCACAACTAACTCTAGATTCTGATAAGCTCTTGAAACATATAAACAAGTATCTCCTGAAACACAACAACACAGCAATATCATTGTATGCAGAAAAACTTGAAATGCATATGGAACAAGCATAATATGATCAGGTAAAAATGGACTTAAGCAATAAAACAATAAATCATGGCTTGACCAAAATCAGGCAATCACTATACAAGAGTGATCACAATACTCATTCTCACATGGAATGAACATCCGAACATGCAAGCTGATAAGCTCATTTGCAGAGTATCATTTGCATGTCTAACACTTAACCAATGCATAAAACATATATGCATCTAGGAAAAAACCTACAAGGGCACAAGAGTGAAGTACTAAAGAAAAATGCATGACATCTAACATTAAGTACTTAAGCCATAAAGCATAAAGGCTGCATAAGCAAGGTATAAACCATAAAAACCTACAAAATGCATGGAAACAAATCTTACAAAAGCAACATGGGTTCAAATGTACCATACAAACCACATAACTTAGCTGAATCAACATCATATATATAAATAAAAACCAAAATATTAGAACTGTATCCACACAAATAGATATAAACAAAAATCATAAACTTGTTCATCTATCCAAAAGTATGTAAAGTATGTAATGTTTATCAACTTCTTTTTATAGATCACATATCTCCCCCTTCCAATATGCACACTTCTCCTTCCTGTGTCGCTCTCCCCCTTACATGTCGCTCTTCCCCTTTTTGTCACGAATAGCTAAAGGCTCTCTTCCAACTTCTGCTGAATAGCATCCAACTGTGCTTCAATGGCCGTAAGACGCATTTGAACTTGGTTGTTAGTTGAGTAGATAAGTCGTTGTAGATCAGAGATCCGATTAACCACATTTTCAATCAAATGGCTTTGTTTGGGCATTTGAAATCCAAAGGGAACAGATTGAGTACCCGTTGAATGCACAGGGGTAGCTGAAGTCTAACCAGATGGAGTGATCGGTTCACTTTTAGGTGTTTTAGAGGAGTGGCTCTTACTTGCTTGGAGAGTGTATAAGGATATTGATTGAGTACGAGGCAAAACTTTTCCATCTAATGGAGGATGAACACCTTCACGAAGTATGATCTTCATGATTAGACTGCAGAAAGGAAGATTTGTTTGTGCTGCTGATCAAGCTGCTGTTTTGCTAATAATCTGAAGTATGTGACCACATATGTCAATCAGAACACCGGAAATGAGGTCACACAAGAATTTAGCCCTTCCAACACTGATGAAAGCAATGTTTGACAATGGGTAGAGATTGGAGAACATGATCAACTTTAGAGTTGTCAGTTCAGGTGAAAACTTAGCAGTGCCTATAGATGATCCTGTGCTACCCACTTCATGTTCATTCCCAAGAACTTGAAGAATATCTTGTGCCTGAAGTACTCTGTCATCATACGGAGTTCGATCCATATTTTCTGGTCTGGTGATGCGAAGAACCTGAACAATGTAGTCTACATTGATGGAAAATTCCGTTCCTCGTACCCAGCATTTCAACTCTACCATGTGTATCTGGCATTAGAGTAGAATTCCTTAACCAATTCTTCAATTGGAACCTCAAAATTTCCAAATAGGTCAGCCCAATCTCTTTCTTCAAAAATCTTAGGGATAAATGTTGTCCCCAAGGTATCAAATTTGACTATTCGTTCCACAATAGGAGGAGCCTTTCTAAAGATGTCTGTGTAGGTCTTTGAGTCAATAGGTGTTTTGAATCTCTCAGCAGTAGAGTCTCTAGATGATTGAGATGAAAGTCGTGTCCGTTTAGCAACCGGGGTTGATGGATCATCGATTACAATGTCTTTGCCTTTAGAGGAACGACGAGTCATCTGCAAGAGAAACAAACACACAGCAAAGGACTAAATGCAACACCATAAGGTACAAACAGTAACTTGATTAGATTCAGATATAAGAATGTGAACCAGTGAAATCACATACAATCACAAACATAAACCAGGGCAGTACCAAACATCATCATAAGCAACAATGAAGTAATGACTGAAGTAAGTGAACAAAACTGGTGATTGTTCAGATACAACTCAGTGTTAAGTGAACACTGAATAGCACAAAGTCACAAATAACTGTCATTGTGACTTAATACCATGAGCATGATACGCACAAATCAATATAGCCATGAAACACACCATAGAACACAGACTCCATAAAAACAACAGTAATACAATTAGATGACACTCAAAGACACCAACAATCACCAAAATAAAACAAACCCAAGTACAAACATGATATTTCGCAAAACATAATGGCAACTCACAAATCAAGAAAATAAAGAACAAATTAGTAAGTATGAAGTGAGAAAGAGAAAACCCATACCTTTTTCGTGAAGATTTGAGAAGAAATGATGCAAAAAATGGAGGTTTTTCAAAAGTGAACACAGTGAGTTTCAGAGAGAAAAATGGGGAAGACAATGAACAGTCACAAAAATTCGAGGGAAAAACTGACTTGAAAACGCAAATCACGCATTTTTCGCGACTGGAACAAGTCGCATCCAAGCCGCCAGAGTCAGCTGCCAAAACACTCAAAAGAGAAAAGTTTGAAAATTTTTCTAAGTGTTTTTCGCGACTGGAAGGTCTACCCGCGAGGAAGTTGCGAGCTGAGCCGCGAAAATCACTGTATGCCCTTGCGACTGGACCTTCCATCTGCGAACAAGTCGCCAAAACTAACCCACGAGCATGCGACTGGGTCAACTCGCGACTGAGTCAACCCGCAACTGAGTCGCCAAAACAGGGCAAAAGAGTTTTTGAAAATTTGACATTTTTGTAAAAACAAAATACTTTCCAAAAGCAACTATAAAAATTGATCATATACTTTTGTGATGTGTGTGGGTATAAAAAATGAGATAGTCCTTAGTCCAATGTGAAGCCTCAATGATCAATTCAAACAAGTCATACACAACTAACACTAGATAATGTGACCCATCTCAATTATAGAAATATGCATACATAACCTCCCACAAAACTTGATAACTTTGAAGCTTCTCATTTGGCTCCATATACATCATATCATTTGAACTTTTAGAATTCATACATCTCATTGTGAGATTGATGCCTGAAATTTTTGATATTTCAATTGATGAGTTAGCCTTTGGCTTTTTGGGCATCATACATTTTATTTATGGTCGCTTTGCCTTTTTCCTAGTCAAATACTAGTATGTGCAACAGGTTTTTGTAGCTCAATATCTCTTTTCAATTGGAGATTTACATTTGGTGAGCTCTTTTAAGCAAAACATTAAAATAAAGAGTGGGAAGATATATAGGCACAAGTCTATGCATGTCTCAAGATCAACAAAACCATTCACTAATCATTCATGACAAGGTTGAAGATCTATTTACAACAATCACATAGATTTCAAGATTACTCCCACAATGATATGAGTGCAATACAGACAAGCTAAGCTCGTGTATGCACAAAGCCATTAGTACAAAGGTACAAAGCAAAACATGTTTTGAGACAAAACTCAACAAAGTCGACCAAACTTTTTGGATTTTCTACTTTTTATGTATTTTTGGATTTTTGACACAAAAGTAAAACGAAGGTTGATAAAAAACAACGATGTAAAAAACATTTGAAACAAAAAGACAAAAACAACCAAACAGATAATATTTCAAACTTGCAAGAAGCACACAACCAAGCATATACAAAACATGGGAAGTATTAATGCATGGACATGTTGTAATGCTTATGCATGAGTACCCCTTGTCTTCCACATGTCACGTGCATTTGGGGTGATATCCTTGACAGATTGGGTACGAGAGTTAGGACTTTCAAACTTTCGTGTGAAGCTTTCCAAGCAATTGGTGAAGGCACCGATCATCTTCATTACGTCCATCATTCTGAGATCACTATTTTGACTTCTTGGTTGCTCACCACTCCAAGACCTCTTGTCATTTCTTCTTCCTCGTGACAGAGAAGCGCTTGCATTTTTTAATGCTCTCAACTTGTGGTAGTTAGGTCTAGTATGTCCTTGCAATCCACAATAGTGACAAACATAATTCGTTCTAGGACCCCATTGTGGTCTTGGAAGAGATCTTCCTCTAGCTTCAACTCTGGCTTTTGATTGATTACGAGACTTATTAAACACCCATTGATCAGCCATCTTTGTCTTCTTCTCAACCTTAACTTTCTCAAGAATAGGCTCTTCTACAACCGTCTCTTTGGCCTTCACAAATTTCACTTCTTTGGTGACATTGGCCGATAACCTACTCCCTCCGATATAACCTAACCCGGACTTATCTGAGAAATGTTTTTGAGATGAAATAACATCTTCCAGCTTCTTGGAGGAGACCCTTTCTATCTTGGCTTATGCTTGCACTATCTCTTGCTTAAGAAATCTCACTTTTGTATAAGCATTTGATAGCTCACCATTTAGTGTCTCAATCTCACACTTTGCCTCCTATATCTAACAAGGAGACTCCTATAATCCTCATCAGCTTTCTTCATCTTCTTCACAGCCGCCTTCACCACTTTTGTATACTCTCTCGATCTCTCAAGAAGTAAGGTGTAATTTTCTTGAAAGCTAGCTATATTTTTATCCTCTTCAGCTTCTGATTCCTCAACAATCCTTAAGGTTTCATCATTGCTGTGTTCTCCAAGTTCTTATACAAGTTAATTCAGGTCCTCCGAGGACTTAACATGCTCAATAGCCATAAATGCAGAGTAGTTTCCTTCTCTGTCACAGCTGTCCTCAGAGTCAGAATTTGATGAGTCCGAGTCACTTAGAGTAGTAGCATAAACCTTGCCCTTCGACTTCAAATGGTTGCGACATTCCTTTTTGAAGTGTCCATGTCCATTACATTCGAAGCACGTAATTCCTTGTGAAGATTGTGAATCTCTACCCTCTTTTCTTTTGAAATCTTTCTTCTCTTTTTCAAAACTTTGAAATTTTCCTTTGTCACTAGATTTCCCACCGTTCTTCAGTTTTAGGAACTTCTGGAAATTCTTCACAAGATATGCCACATCTTTATCTACTGCATCCTCATCCGTAGAGTCATGAGATACTACTCTCTCATAAATTGTTTTAAAAGCAAGCGATTTTCTCTTCTTCTGTGTGGGCAGTGACAATTCATATGTCTGCAGGGAACTAACCAGCTCTTGAACTTTAATGTCGTCAAGATCCTTACTCTCTTCAATAGCTGTTACTTTGGGTCGGAAACTTTCTGGTAATGACCGAAAGATCTTCTTTACCATTCTCGAATCCTCCGTCTTTTCCCCCAAATTGAATTTGCCAACAACCACTTCGTTCAACTTACTATAAAAAGAATCAAAAGACTCATCCTCACTCATCTTTAGCTCCTCAAAGCGAGTGGTCAACATTTGGAGCTTGGTGTCCTTCACCTTTTTAGTCCCTTCATAAGTTGTCTCCAGAATCTCCCATGCTTCCTTAGCAATGGTGATATGTGAAATCTGATAAAATTCTTCTGGAGAGACACCATAGAAGATAACATTTAATGCTTTGCTATTTGCATTGGCCGCCGCAAGAGCAGCCTTATCCCAAGTGGACTTAGCAGCCTCCGGTCTTGTCCAACCCACTTCAACTGCATCCCACACAGCAACATCAATAGAGCATAGAAATGCCCTCATTTGGACCTTCCAAAAAGCATAATTATTACCATTAAAAAATGGTGGTACATTAAAAGATTGAGACCTATCCATCTCAACAAGGGGTCAGGGATCACACTTAGGTAATGAAACCACTAAGAGTGAACCCGCTCTGATACCAATTGAATGTTCAATGTATAAACCACCCTTGAACGTTTAGACCCCAAATTACAAAATATCAATTCAAGCTTAATATCAAACAATTAACGTGCAGAACATGAACATAAGCCAAACACAGAATTGATAAACAATTTAAACCAAATATAAACACATCCACAACAGAAAATAAATGGCAAAGATAAGGAGAAGGAAGATGCAAACACACGGACAACACACGATGTGTTATCGAAGAGGAAACCGAAGCCCTTGGCGTAAAACCTCTCTGCTGCCCTCCAAGCGGTAAAACCTCTTCGCCGCCCTCCAAGCGGTAGTTGGGATACATGGACAGCAGAAGACCCTCCAAGCCTAATCTACCCAATGTACTTAAGCCCTCCAAGCTTCTTGCTCCGACGAGGTTACGCCGAACCTATTTCTTCTTTAGCTTACCGGATTCTGCTATCAACCATAGCATCAACCAATAGACATTGGTTCCTTCCTAACTGCTTCCTAAAGCATCAAATTAGCCTTCTCACGGATATGGGTATAGTGAGAAAAGGATTTGGTAAAGAACCTCTAAAGGATATATCAATGGAAAGTAAGAGAGTAGAGGAATTTGAAGAGTCACTAAGGTAAAGATTGAGGATGAATCAATCTTGTTTTTCTCTAGGGTTTCTCTCACAAAATTCTCTCTGGAAGCTCTCTACGATTCGTGGGTATAAGGGTCTATATATAGTGGTGAGTATTTGGAATGCGAAGAGTTAGTTTTTCCCAAACATGGTGTTCAGGTAGCTTGGCCTTGCGACTGGTCTGAGTCACGAGTTTCAGCCGCGAGTTAACGGCCTGGCCAGCCTGGAACTTTTGTCCTGTAGTACGACAATTGGCATGACCCTTCACCTCCCCGATTGCTTCTCACATGTGCTACAGTTGGCGGCTTCCAGTTGCGAGTCACCTGCGAGTCCTAGCCGCGAGACTCTGTCTCCAACCACAAACTTGAGCTTTTCTTCACATCGTCTCACACACTACCCTTACAAGAAACCCACCTAAATACAGGGTTACTAATTGCTAAAGTACAAGCAAATTTGGCATGGAATAAAGCCAACAAGATGGTTGATTAAATTCAACCTTATAGACCAATAGAGAGAAAAAACGTAAAAAGGCCTAGAAGAGTAGGAATAGTCAAGAGTCTCTAAAAAAGCAATAATAATTTCATGCATTCAAATATATATATATATATATATATCTATATATATATAGAGAGAGAGAGGGGTTTGAATCATAAAAATAAGGCACTGTAAAGAATATTTTTACTACCAGGGGTGACATTTTTTTTTTTTTTTAGAAGGAAAACTTTCAACTTTTATTAATGTAAGCCTTCTAAATCGGTTTGAAAAACAACATGAAACCATGTTGGAACATCCTCTATCCATACCAAAAAATCTGGAATGTCAATGGCATATTTAACTAGACTATGAGCAACAAAGTTGCCATCTTTCTTAATATGAGAGTAAAGTAATTGTTCAAATTTTTGTGCCTCAAACTTTGCGTCTTCAATTGAAAGCTCGAAAATGTGTTGAAAACACACGAGCGGTTTAGACCCCCAAATACAAATTACGGCTTGGTTGATTTTACACTAACTTACTAACAAGTGCGGAATAGTGTAAACACAAGCGTATAAACAAACAACTACTCTAATCCATAATTTAAAGCAACTCAGCAGTAAAAATGAAATGAACAAGAGTAGGGAAGAAGGATGCAAACACAAATAACACCGAAACGTGTTATCGAAGAGGAAACCGAAGAACTCGGCGAAAAATCTCTCCGCCGCCCTCCAAGCGGAAATCGATCCACTAGACAATCAGTTGGGATACATGGATTAGCAAAAGACCCTCCAAGCCTAGTCTACCCGATGTACCTAAGCCCTCCAAGCTCCTACTCCAACAAGGCTTCTCGGAACCGTGTCTTGTCCTAGTTATCCGGATCCCGCAACAAGCTCCATGTTGCATCTGCCATTAAAGGCTCCTTCCTATGCTTCCCAGCAGCACCAAAACGTCACTCAGCACTCTCAAAGGTGTGTCAAGTGTTTGGGCTATCAACCTCTCAAAGATATGAACAATGGAGAGGGAAGGGTTGAGGAGATACCACAAGCAAAAAGTTTAGAGAAGGTGGGGAAGACAATCTCTAATTACCAAGGTGTTTGGCTAGGGTTTTCTCTCTGAAGCATTCCTCAACAAATGTGGGTAATGATGATATTTGTAGGAGGGGTGCAAAAGGTGTGACTCAAAGAATACAGGCTGGCAGAACAGCTAGTCTCGCGGGTGTCTCGCGGGAAGGCCTTACCCGCGAGATACTCGCGAGACACAGTTGTCTCCACCTGGCATGACTCTTCGCATTCCATCATGTGCCTGGCACATGTCTCACTTCGCGGGAAGCTTGGTCGCGACATACCCGCGAGATACCCGCGAGAATCCTTTTCTTCTTCAAATGCTTGAGTCTTCAACACTCTTTCTCTCACACACCCCTTACATCAAGTCCCACAACAAATACAGGGTTTTAAACGATTGAACAAAATTACAATCAAATTTGGCACGGAATAAAAGCCAACAAAAACACAGTTGTAAATTACAACTTTACAATCTCCCCCTTTGGTTATTCCGTGACAAAACCCTAAAACAGACTCTAGACTTAAACGTGAGTTTGGGAACAAAGGCAAAACTCACTCACACCTAGTTCTAGATTCTGATACGCTCTTGAACATATGAACAAGTGTCTCCTGAAATACAACAACACACTAATATCATTGCATGTAGAAAAACTTGAAATGCATATGGAGCAATAATAACATGATCAAGCTAAATGAAATAGAAACACTAGATCATGGCAAGATCAAACAAGTAATCACTGTACGCAAGTAATTACTATGCTCATTTACACATGAAATGAACATCCGGATATGCAGGATGATAAGCTCATTTGAAGAGAATCATTTGCAACTCCAACACTCAACCAATGCGAAATACACGAAGTATTTGCATCTAGGAACAATCCTACTTGGGCACAAGAGTGTTCATCACTCAACCAATGCATAGAATGTATATGTATCTAGGAACAATCCTACAAGGGCACAAGAGTGATGTACTTGAAGTAAAATGCATGACATTGAACAACAAGCAAACATGCATAAAGGTTGCATAAGCATGGTATAGCAAATGCATGGCACAAACCACAAAGACCTACAAATTATGCATGCAACAAACCCTTAAAGCTTACAAAAGCAACATGGGTACAAAACGAAATGCCACATAGCACATATGCCACAAAGCATAGAACTTAAAACACAAACTTCTGAAAATATACTGAAATTAATACTAAAGTTAAAACCATAAGTGTCAGAAGTATAAACTTAAAAACAATAAGACATTAACTATAAACCAAATAAAAAAACTTAGTAAACCCGTCTGTAAAACCAATAACCAATAACCAATAGTTTATGTATCTAAGCTATGCTCCCCCTAAGGCTGTGCAAGCTCTTGTTCATCAGCTCCCCCTCAAAATTTTCTCCCCCTTTTTGACCGGAATGGCCAAAGGACTAATCGGAGTCTGATCCATGTGTGGGGGATAGGCTCTGAATCTGAGCGGATAGGGTAGTGATCTGCTCCTGAAGGTATGCAAACTGATCTGCTGTGTGCTGCACATGAGTATCAAGCACTGTGGACATGTGGTCCATCTTGGCTAGGATCTGATCAAGCTTGCTGAGACCCTGTGGTTGTGCTGGAGCAGAAGATGATGGCTGTGCAGTCTCTGGAGCAGAAGTGAACCTCTCAATCTCCTCCTCAGTATCTCCACCCTCCTCTGGGATATCCTGAGGCGCACCCCTAGGCGGTGGAATGAGATGAGGACCTCTCTTGGGGCCTTTAATGTGTGCTGTGCTCCGAGTCAGAGTGTTCGCACCAATGGGGTAATCCCTCTGAACAACAGTGAGGCCACTAGGGAATTTCAGCTTCGTCTTGGCAATGAGCCCCATGATCAATGAAGGAAAGGGCATTATGGTTCTGGAATTTTGCTTCGTGATGCTCTTCTTCAGAATGTGGAAGATGTGGCTGCAGATATCAATCTCCTTATGAGTGAAGAGGTCGTAGAGAAACCTCGTCCTTGGAGCCAAGAGAGTGGTGAGGTTGGTGACCGGATACAAGTTATGGATCATAACGTAGCTGAGAGTTCTCATTTCTGGAGAGAACTTGAGAGTATCCATTGAGGATTTCTTTGGAACCCCACCAAGGGCTGTTATCATCTCCGTGATATGCCCCAAACGCTCATCATACTGAACCGTCATTGGCTGTGAGGGAGGACGAATCTCCAGGAAGTCTTGAATGCTGTCCCTGGTGATCTCAAATTCTCTTTGCCTCACCCAGCAAACTATCTTATCCTCTTCTACAGCAGCATTGGAGAAGAACTCTCTGATTATCTCTGAGTACACCGTTCCAATAGGATTCAGCAGTTTGGTCCAAGTCCGTTCTTTGAATGCATCTGGAATGCATGTGTTCTCAAGCTCTTCCAACTGCACCACCCTTTCCATGACAATGGTTGCTCTCTTGTAGCAATCATTGTACTTCATATCTGCCTCTGCGGATTTGAAGTTATCGGAGTCAGTACGAGCACGCTTGGGACCCTTCTTCTTGGTACCGGCATGCTTGGTGGGGGACATCTGCACAAGAGGACACAACACATAGAGCACAAGAGCACACAACACAAGAACAAAAAACTTGATTAGATTCAAGTTAGTTTACACTTAGTGATATATTCCCAAAACAGAGTAAGGTGCAAAAACAGAGCATTTCCAATTCATATACGCATGCTACACAACATACATTGTTAAACTAAAACACAAATGCATTGAAAAAAACAGGGCATTTTGAATGAAATTAAATCATTGTGCAAGTATGTGTTTGTGTGAGTGCATATGTGTGTGTAACATGAAATGCATGAGTGTGTGCCTAGGTGTTTGCCAAGTGAGTACACCAAATGCAAAGTGTAATGCATACATGAACAAAGATCAATTCAAGACCAAAACATGGTAAGTTATATGACAAACTTGAAATTGGGACTCACTTGAGACCAATTCGGCACAACAATGTCATTTAGACATTTAATCAAACACCTAATGTGCGTGACAACACTTTGAGTATGAACAATGCATGAACATGGTAAAATCTTGCCTAAATACATGATAAAATGCCACAAGGGGCCAACACAGATGCAACAAGATTAAATGCAACAAAACCCAATCAAAAATTTGGCAAGAACAACCCTCAATTTTGAAAAGCAACCCAACATTTCGAAAATCCCCAATTGTGACAACCCTAACCACAAAATCTGCAAAATCTAAATAAAAACTTAAAAGGAAGTGAGTAATTAACATACCTTGAAGAAGAAAATGCAGAAAAATGCGTGGTTCGGAGTGGGGTTTGATGGAATAGTGACTTTGGGTTGAGAGAGTTTCGAAGAAAAGAAAAGAGGGAAGTTTTTATGTTTTGAAAAACTGTCACATCAGCCCTATAAAACTGAAAACACGCGTTTTTCGCGGGATAGGGAGCCGCGAGACAGTCGCGAGACAACCGCGAAAGGTGCCACTGAAGCACAAAATTTTCGCGAGAAGCTCTAAGTCGCGAGACAGTAGCGAGACAGTCGCGAGATTCTCTGTCTGATTTTGAGAAAAACACAGTTTTTGCCAAACAGATTTTCGCGGGAAGCTTCTTAGTCGCGAGCTTCTCGCGAGAAAGCCACTGAACCAGTTTTTGATGAAAAACACACAAAATTCATTTTGACCAAAAAGAAACACAAGAAAGTCTAAAAACACTTTCAAAAACAGATAAAACTCACAAAAATCTTTTTGGATTTGATCAACAAAGATTGAGCATTGTGAAACACATTTAATCAAGTACAATCACACAAATGATTATGACATTCATAGAACATAGACTTGTGTGTTGTGTGTGGATATCAAAAATGAGATAGTCCTTAGTCCAATGTGAGGCTTCAATGATCAATTCAATCAAGGCATACACAACTCGCACTAGATTATGTGACCTATCTCAATTATGGAAACATGCATATATGACCTCCCACACGTACTTGATAACAATTCATTGAAGCTTTACATTTGGCTCCATTCTTAACACTTCATTTGCAACTTTTGAGCAAAGAGAATAACATTTAGAGAAAGATGCCTGAAATTTTTGATATTTCATTTTATGAGATAGCCTTTGGCTTTTTGGGCATCATACATTTTATTTTAGTCGCTTTCCCTTTTTCCTAGTCGAATACTAGTTTGTGCGACAGGCTTTTGCAGCTCTATATCTCTTTTCATTTGGAGATTTACATTTAGAGAGCTCTTTTAAGCAAGAAAAATAAAAGTGGGAAGATATATAGGCATGAGTCTATGCATGTATCAAGATCAACACAACCATTCACTAATCATTCATGACAAGGTTGAAGATCTATTTACAACCGTCACATAGATTTCAGAATTTCTTCCACTATGATATGAGTGCATGAGGGACAAGCTACGCTCGTTAAATGCACAAAGCCATAAGTACAAAGGTACAAGGCAAAACATGATTTGAGACAAAACTCAACAAAGTGATCAAACTTTTTAGATTTTATAATTTTTATGGGTTTTTGAAATTTTTGAAACCCACCCAAAACAGAACAAGAAAGAAAAGATCAACAATAACAAGTGCACACCATGAAAGTAATGCATGATGCAATGCAACAACAAATGTCCCTAAAAATGGAAAGAATTAATGCATGGACATGTTATAGTGCTTATGCATGAGTACCCCTTTTCACCCACACGTCACATGCGTTTGGGGTGATATCCTTGACGGATTGGGTACGAGAATTGGGACTTTCAAACCTCCTGGTGAAACTCTCCAAGCAAGTGGTGAAGGCACCGATCATCTTCATCACATCTGTCACTCCGGGATCACGGTTTTGACTTCTTGAGTTCTCACTTCCCCAAGCTCTATTGTCATTCCTTCTTCCTCGTGATCGAGGAATGCTTGCACTATTGTCTGCCCTCAATTTTTGACAGTTGGGTCTGGTGTGTCCTTGCAATCCGCAATAGTGACACACATAATCCGTTCTAGGACCCCGTTTAGGTCTTGAAAGAGATCTTGCTCTGGTTTCGTGTCTACCTCCAGCTTGATTTCGGGACTTATTCATCATCCGTTGCTCATTTACATTCTTCTTTTCAACCTTAACATTCTCAGGAACAGCCTCCTCTACAATTGGCTCTACAGCCTTCACAAATTTCACTTCTTTGGTAACTTTGACTGATGAGCTACTCCCTCCGGTATATCCCAATCCGGACTTGTCTGAAGAATGTTTTTGGGATGAGATAACATCATCCAACTTTCTGGAGGAGACCCTTTCTATCTTGGCTTGCGCTTGCACCACCTCTTGTTCAAGAAATCTGATCTTCAAGTATGCTTCTGATAGCTCACCATTCAGTCCTTCTATTTCGCATTTGGCCTCCTTATGTCTGACATGAGACTTCGGTAGTCTTCCTCTGCTTTCTTCATTTTTCTCACAGCTGCCTTAGCTATTCTTGCATATTCCCCTGACTTCTCAAGAAGTGAGGAGTAGTTCTCTTGAATATTAGTTGTATTTTCTTCCTCTTCAGCGTCTGATTCTTCCACAATTCCAGCAGATTCTGAATCAGAATATTCACCAAGTTCCTTCTCAAGTGCACCCAAGTCGTCCGAGGAATCTTCATTAGCAATAGTCATGAAAGCGGAGTAGTTTCCCTCACCGTCACAGCTCTCTTCCGAGTCAGAATCAGAAGATTCAGAGTCACTGAGCGTTGTAGCATATGCTTTCCTTTTCCCCTCAGAAAATTCGGACACTCCTTCTTGAGATGTCCATGACCGTTGCACTCATAGCACACAATGTCTGGAGAGGGTTGATAGTCCTTTCCTTCTTTTCTCTTAAACTCTTTCTTATCACCTCTTGAGGAAGAGAACTTTTCTCTATTGAACGGTTTCCCACTGTTCTTCATTTTCAGAAACTTGCGGAAGTTCTTTGCAAGATATGCTACTTCTTTCTCCACTCCGTCTTCTTCGGAGGAATCATTCAATCTTTCGTTGATGGTTTTAAGGGCAAGCGATTTGCTCGTTTTATGGGAAGGCAATCCCAGCTCATAGGTTTGGAGAGACCCGATCAGCTCTTGAATCTTAATCTCATCCAAGTCTTTGCTTTCTTCTATGGCTGTAACCTTTGCTCTAAAACTTTCGGGCAAGGACCTCAATATCTTTCTTACCACCTTAGTGTCTTCAATCTTCTCCCCAAGATTAAGTTTAGCAATGACAATTTCATTGAGCTTCCCATAGAATGAGTCAAATGGTTCATCATCACTCATCTTGAGTTCTTCAAATTTTGTGGTGAGCATTTGGAGCTTTGTGTCCTTGACTTTCTTTGTACCCTCATATGTAGTCTCCAAAATCTCCCAAGCTTCCTTGGCTACTGTCATATGAGATATCCTGTGGAATTCATCAGGGGACACACCACAAAAGATAGCATTTAAAGCTTTACTGTTAACATTTGCTGCCGCAAGGGCTGCCTTATCCCAAGTGGACTTAGGAGTCACCGGCTTGGTCCAACCTATCTCAACCGCATCCCAAACGGTATCATCGATTGAACATAAGAATGCTCTCATTCTAACTTTCCAGAATGCATAATTGTTCCCATCAAAAAATGGTGGAACATTGAGCGATTGAGACCGGTCCATCTCAAGAAGGGTCAAGGATCACACTTAGGTAATTAAACCTCAGCAAGTGTACCCGCTCTGATACCAATTGAAAGCTCGAAAATGTGTTGAAAACACACGAGCGGTTTAGACCCCCAAATACAAATTACGGCTTGGTTGATTTTACACTAACTTACTAACAAGTGCGGAATAGTGTAAACACAAGCGTATAAACAAACAACTACTCTAATCCATAATTTAAAGCAACTCAGCAGTAAAAATGAAATGAACAAGAGTAGGGAAGAAGGATGCAAACACAAATAACACCGAAACGTGTTATCGAAGAGGAAACCGAAGAACTCGGCGAAAAACCTCTCCGCCGCCCTCCAAGCGGAAATCGATCCACTAGACAATCAGTTGGGATACATGGATTAGCAAAAGACCCTCCAAGCCTAGTCTACCCGATGTACCTAAGCCCTCCAACCTCCTACTCCAACAAGGCTTCTCAGAACCGTGTCTTGTCCTAGTTATCCGGATCCCGCAACAAGCTCCATGTTGCATCTGCCATTAAAGGCTCCTTCCTATGCTTCCCAGCAGCACCAAAACGTCACTCAGCACTCTCAAAGGTGTGTCAAGTGTTTGGGCTATCAACCTCTCAAAGATATGAACAATGGAGAGGGAAGGGTTGAGGAGATACCACAAGCAAAAAGTTTAGAGAAGGTGGGGAAGACAATCTCTAATTACCAAGGTGTTTGGCTAGGGTTTTCTCTCTGAAGCATTCCTCAACAAATGTGGGTAATGATGATATTTGTAGGAGGGGTGCAAAAGGTGTGACTCAAAGAATACAGGCTGGCAGAACAGCTAGTCTCGCGGGTGTCTCGCGGGAAGGCCTTACCCGCGAGATACTCGCGAGACACAGTTGTCTCCACCTGGCATGACTCTTCGCATTCCATCATGTGCCTGGCACATGTCTCACTTCGCGGGAAGCTTGGTCGCGACATACCCGCGAGATACCCGCGAGAATCCTTTTCTTCTTCAAATGCTTGAGTCTTCAACACTCTTTCTCTCACACACCCCTTACATCAAGTCCCACAACAAATACAGGGTTTTAAACGATTGAACAAAATTACAATCAAATTTGGCACGGAATAAAAGCCAACAAAAACACAGTTGTAAATTACAACTTTACATCAATCAATAATCCAAACGAAGCCAATGAATAATCACCCATTAAAGCTCTATACACTATCCACAAATCTCCCTCAAGAGCAGCTCTTGAGAATCCAATGTCCGAAGCAAAAGAAAGGGCTAAAGCCTGCCAAAGTTTCGATCTCCTTTCCACTATAGGCCTTGGGTAGTTTCTTTGAGCATGAAGCTAAAATCAATCACTAGCTGTCTCTAATAACCATCCCGATTCCAGCCTTGTTCAAGTTTGGAAAATTTTCTCCATCATAGTTTATTATCACAAGCTCCGGAGGTGGATCTTTCCAGCAACATTTGTGACAAGTAAATGGACAAAACTGAGCTGTTGGGGCAAACTGGTAGAGTGCGTATGCTAGTTTATGGAGTCATACACTGTTCCGTTGAGACCAAATAATTCAGTCTTTGGCAGTAAAGAGTTCAAGATGTTGTCCATGGCTGATAATCCATGAAAGAGCTTCCTTGAAATTCTAAAATTGGACTGAGCTTCGAAAACCCCATAACTTCGAGTCAGCCTAAACAATATCAAGTTCCTTACATGACCGTAGCGCATTGAAAGGATTTTCTAAGGTACAGAGTCTGCGGTCACACCATGGGTCTTCAATGATGGTACATCAAACAAAGTTCTCCTTTACTGGCATGGCATTTTGACAAGCTCGACATGGTAAGTTCTTCATTTTTTTGTGGCACATACAGGGACCATATCCCTTTACAAAGTTGCTTATCATGGCTTGAAGGCTGCTATGAAGAAAAAAAAATCTAATTCCTCCTTTAGAAACCTATAGCTAGACTTACAATTGTACTTTCCATCATGCGAGTAGGGCCAAATCATACTATCCTCAGAAGCAACTTGTGCTATTGGGATTTTCTTGATGATTTCAGCTTCGCCAGGTGAAAATAAGCCATCGACCAATTCATCAATCCATTTTCTTGTAGTTGGGTCAATAACTAAATCCACAATTGAATTTCAAAGGGTTCCATGGGTGAAGAAATTATCTGTGGGGGATGTTTCCTTGGCAGCCAATGGTGCTGCCAAATTTTAATCTTTTTACCATTGCCAACCCGCCATCGTGCACCTTGTTGTAGGACATCTCTACCTTTAACGATGCTTCTCCATGCATACGACCTCATCCTAGAGTTGGCTGCTTCCATAATAGAGGAATTTGGGAAAAATCTAGCTTTGAAGACTTTATAGAAAAGAGATGTTATATTGTGCAATAATTGCCAAGCTTGCTTTGCTAGGAGTGAATCATTGAATAGAGCAAGGTCTCTAAAGCCCATCCCACCAACCATTTTATATTTGGTCATCTCATCCCTCTTTAACCAATGAATCTTCCTACGGTCACCCCTTTGGCCCCACCAAAATTTCTTGGTTAAAACCTCAATCTCATGGCATAATCCTAGAGGGATTTTGAAGCCTCCCATACTGTAAGTAGGAATTTCTTGAATAATATATTTAATTAATACTTCTCTACCTGCTTGAGAGAGTAACTTCCCTTCCCATCCTTGAAGTTTTCGCCACACCCTTTCCTTTATATAATTGAAGCTTACCTTCTTACCCTTACCAACAAGCGATGGAAGTCCCAAATATGTTTTATAATGCATCACATCTGATACACCCAATGCTTCTTTAATTTGTGATCTAACATTAGCATCTATGGATTTACTGAAAAATAAAGCTATTTTACTCCTATTCACTTTTCGGCCTGAAGCTCCCTCATACATATCCAAAATCTCCAAGACTATGCCACATTCCTCCAAATTTGCCCTGCAAAAAAGAAGACTATCATCTGTAAAAAGTAGATGTATTAGCTGTGGACCCCTCCTACAAAGGGAGAATCCATGAATATCCCCCATTCAACTCGCCTTGTTTAATTAGCCCATTAACCTCTCAGTGCAAAGTAGGAAGAGAAAGGGGGATAGATGGTCATCTTTCCTTATTCCTCTAGTGGGATGGATCATGCCACAAGGTCCACCATTCACCAAAACTGAATAGGTGACTCACTTCACACACACCATAATAAGGTTGATCCACCTTTCATTAAAGCCCATCTTCCTCATAAGCTCTTCAATAAAAAAACCATTCAACATGGTCATATGCCTTGGTCATATCCAGTTTAAGTGCCATAAAACCATGTGAGCCAGAATTTTGTTTTTTCATATAGTGTAAGGCCTTAAAAGCCATAAGAATATTATCAGAAATCAATATGTCCTTTGTAAAAGCAAATTGGTGCTCAGTAATAATAGTGGGAAGTAATTTTTTCAGTTTGTTGGCAATAACGTTGGAAAATTTTTTATATAACACATTACAAATGCTAATGGGGCGAAACTGATGTACATACTCTGGAGAATTTGTCTTAGGGATAAGAGTAATAAAGGAATGATTTAGAGGTGCATGTGGGGTACCTGAATTCAACCAAGATAAAATGGAAGATGTCACATCATGGTAAACTATACCCAAAAAATGTTGTTAAAAAAGTGGTGGCATCCTATCTGGTCCAAGTGCTATGAGAGGTGCCATCTGTTGTAGTGCCGCATATACTTCACTTTCAACAAAGTCACAACAAAGAGAGGCATTCATCTCATCAGTAATGACACTTGGTACACATGCCAACACATTTGTGGAATCAGCCTGCTTGGATGAGGAAAAGAGGGTCCTTGTAATAATTTAGCATTACAGTGGCAATCTCTTCTTATTGTACTCGCCATGTATCCTGCTCATCTCTAATACCCACAATTAGATTCTTGCTATATCTCTTAGTAGCACGACTATGGAAATATTTTTTATTCCTATCTCCATCTCTCACCCACAATAAGCAAGATTGTTGTGCCCACATCGTAGCTTCTTTATCCAAAAGCACATTAATGTCCACCTTCAATTGTCGAACTTGAAGATTATTGCCCCTAAGTACTACTACAGATTCGACCTTGACCAACTACTTCTTCAGTCGGTCTAGCTCTCTTCTTACATTCCCAAAAACATTTCAATTCCACCAAGCCAAATCCCTACCACTTTTATCCACCTTTGCTACTATATTTGGAGCAAAACCTGTCCCACCTGTACTATTCCACGCTGATTTACGAATCATACTCTAAGTGATGTACTAGGGAACCTGGAAATTTCAGAAACCAATTGTTCGTCACCAAACCCCTATCAAATCTTTCCCAAATAGAGTTGCCATTTTCAAAGTGCCTGCTCCATGTAAATTTTGAACCCACATAGCCCAAATCTATAAATCTGCATTTGTCGATTACATCTTGGATCATTTGCATTTGGTTGTGAGGCCGGATTGCACCACCAACCTTTTCATCTTGTATAGTGATTTCGTTGAAATTGCCCACACACAACCATGGAATATCAGATTGAGAGTTAAGAAACTTGAGTTTATTCCACACTTCAACCTTCCTTGCTATCTCAGGTTCCCCATAAAACCTGTCAATGGCCATGCATTCTCTGTGTTCTTGTCAATGATAGCATCAATATAATACTTTTCAGAATCCTCATCTATCAGATTAATCGATGACTTCCAGAAAAAGGCTAAACCACCACCTCTGCCAACCCTTAGAACCACCCGACGGTGCTTAAAGTCTATGTTTTGTTGAACGATCTCTAGCCTTCCGTCATCTATCAGTGTCTATAGACACTGCATTTTGTACCCCTTATGACTTGAGGCCCCGTTCCCCAATGATGCTAAAATTCTAAGACCCAAGGTTGGTTTAGAGCCCAATCAGAAGTTAAATTAACTTGAGAAATGTTAAAATCGGAAATATAACTTTTAATGAGCTAATAAATCTATTTTTACCAAAGAAAAGCCAAGGAAACCCTCAGCCTGCGTGCGCAGGAATCAACCTACGCACGCAGCCATGATGCATGCGCACGCAGGCACAAACTTGCGTACCAGTGTAGAGTTTCAGAAACTATGAAAGACAAGTTTTCTGTATTAAACACTGAGATTTGGAACGAATCCCACATCATCTAGGAGTCATTCCAAACCCCCATTTTCACAATATAAATAGCCATACATGGTACCTTTTCAAAACACACCGAAATCCTAAGGGAAAACACAAAGATTCACTAGAAATAAGTGAATCAAAGAGGGATTTTTTCACAAAACATCATCAAGTCATTTTTCTTTTCATTGGGGCCTTTTCTGACCTTGATCTTTGAGTTTAAGATTACAATCACTATTTTATTGATTACGAATAGATTTGGCTGAGGGGAACGATCAAAAATCAAGCTTGAAGAACTTCTGTTTTGAGGTATTAGTTCTAAGCTTTTTCTTTTATTTTCTTTAGTTTGATTCTATTTTTGTTTGTCTCTTTGCTTGTTTTACATTTTAATATGTTTATATGGCTTAGTTTTAGGTAGCCTTTGTGTTTTTAAGCATGTTAGGTTGTTAGTCTCTTTATTTTAAGTGTTGCTCTGTTTTCTGTACTTGCTGCGTTTCTGGGCTAGGGTTTCTGAGCAAACCTACACACGCTTGCATTATGCATGTGTGCGCAGGTCAAAGTATGCGTACGCATGCAGCTGGCCCACGTGCATAAGCTTCTACATGTGCGCGCATACCGCAGCCCAAAAATCCTAATTCAAGTTTCTACTTCGTTTTATTTGCTTATTTCACATGTTATGCCTTTGTTTTGATCCTTTTTCATAGATGTAAGCCTTTGCCTTACTATTTATTGTTTGTTTGTCTTCCACATGTTAAATTAGGGTTTATCTTTTGTTTCTTTATTTTGATGCCATGAACACGCATTCACATGTTCATGCATTAATGCCATAGGTGCAGAGATATAGCAAGGTAAGTGAGGTAAGTCATGCATTCACATGAACACGCATGATGTATGTTTAATGATAGATATGAACATGCTTGTTTGGATGAGTTATTCTTAATCACATTTTTACTTGGATCTTTCTATGCTTATGTTCATGCCTTGATTTAATGTTTACATGCTTCTGCCTTAGATGTGATATGACGCTAGATGAATTCTAGGTTGATGTGAGATGCCATGATAGATGTATGTTAGGATATGTTGTGATATGCTATGATCGATGTATGCTAGGCTCGGTTTGTGATATGCCATGATAGATGAATAATTAGGTTTCTGGGATGATTGATGCCATGTTGTATATTTAGATGTATGCTAGTGTATGTGTGAGTATAGATACAATATTGAATATGCCTTTAATAGGGTTAAGACATAAAACACAATGAGTGAAAGCCAACCCTAGGGTTGGGCGGTTTTGGGTGCCTAATACCTTCTCAAAATCATACCTAAACTCCGAATCATACTCTAGTAGTAAGATCAAAAGGTCTTTCCTCTAGAGGACGCTATATTCATGGTTCCTAGGCCATTATAAAACTAGGTGGCGACTCCCCCTGTGGTGTCCACAGTGTCTCGGCTAAAAACACTACAGAGGGATCTTTTGTCTGTATTATCTCTACAAGCTCTATGCGTGTTCGTAGTTTCCCAAGCCCATCACTGTTCCATGCTATGTAACTCACTATTGTTTGTAGGCCTGATGATCAGCCTCCACCAATATATATGATGCACCTCAATCACCTTGAAGGACTTGATAATGTTTAGAAGACAAATCTGGATGGTTAGCTATGGTTAATGAATCACGCTTTGTTCCTAAAATTTGCTCCACCCGTATGCTGTCATTGGATGTTACAGGTCTATGTTTCTGTGTCCATGTTGTAAGGATACGCATGTTTGAGGAATTAGAAACTGTAGGGGAAGCATGGAGAACATGCGATTCATCTAAGTTAGAACCTGATCCCTGTGAGATCTTTAGAGCCGCACATGATTCACTTGGAGTAGCAGCATGTGAATCTGTTAGAGCAAATGAGGACTCACGTGGTTGAGGAGCAAAGAAAATCAAATGAGATGGGCCGTGGTATTAAATTTTGTCAAACCCTCATCTATTTCCTTTAAATGCGATTCAAAAAGGGCAGCCTCATTTAACTGGGTTTCAGAAACGTTTGCCTAATTCACTATCCCACGATTCTCGGGATTTAATTGATGCCATAAACCAGGAACTGATACAATAGGAGGATTGGTTTCAAAATTGCTGTTACACATTGATGAGGGGAATTCAGGATTCGTGTAACGCTCCTTGCATCTTGGTGGCTACTCCGGCACGGTGGTCTCTGCTGGCTGGACTGATTCACCTCCATTCATTGGCTGGTATTCCATACGAAAACCTGAGGCAGGATTCTTCCTCGATGTGTAGAAACCCAGCACAGTGATCACATTATTTCTTGAAGTCATGAATGGTGCTGCTCTTATGCCTGGGCTAAACTCCTTCTGCTGAGTACGCAGGGTTCCTTCACTCTCAATCCAAAGCTCACAATCTCTCTCATTGTGAGTAAGGTGGCCACACTAGTAGCACATATTCAGTAGTCTTTCATATTTGAAGGAGGCCCACACTTGTTTTTCATTATTAAGAGAAATAAGATGATCGCGACATAATGGTAGAGATATATTAATGGTGACTTGGATACGTAGGAAGTTTTCCCCATCTGAGAAATTTTCTGCTGGCCGAATTACATCTCCCACCACGGAACATATTTTCATTGCAGCTTCCAAAGTCATATACCTTAGCGGAATTCCATGAACTTGGGCCCAAAAGGTTGTTCTAGCAAACCTGAGATCTTGTATGGACACATCAGATTCATATTGTTGCATAAGCACAAAGTGTTTATTGAAGCTCCATGGTTCACTTGTCATTATTCTGTCAACATCAGTTTTGTTATCAAAGGAGAAGAGGATTTTGTGGTCCCCGATCCTCTGGATTTTGAAGCCGTTTCGTGCTCTCCACAAAGGGGTGAAGGTCTTAGCAAGAACATCAACATTGAGAGCTCTCTTAGTAAGGAATTTTGCTGCAATAGAGAAGTCATTGAAGCTGTCTTCATTGGTAAGGCAGCAACCCGGACCTTCTCTCTTGGATAGGGTAAGACGATTCCATGATTTTGTTAGGCATTCCATGTTTGTGACAGGAATTTTAGAAGACAAACAAAGGATATTGTTTCCCTAAACCCTTGAAAAAAAAAACCCCCACAACCCGAGGAATAAACCTATTATTCCAAGGAGACTAACAACACCTTCAACTAGAAGGGACACCCATTTTTACCATTCAAAATACATCTAGAGTTTAAATCAGTCCTCTCAAATTATAACCAAATAACTATTGAATGTAACAAAAAAGAGAAATTATTACCATTAAATTATATATCACTTAAACCCCAATTTCATATATCTATCTTCACTCTCACAATGTATGGACTTCATTACCATATGAGACCTATACTCTATGAGAGATATGATGTATATATTATATAAGGTTGAATTTAATCAACCATCTTGTTGGCTTTATTCCGTGCCAAATTTGCTTGTATTTTAGCAATTAGTAACCCTGTATTTAGGTGAGATTCTTGTAAGGGTAGTGTGTGAGAAGATGTGAAGAAATGCTCAAGATTGTGCAAGTATGCAGAGTTTCGCGGGTAGGACACGCGGATGACTCGCAACTGGGAGCCGCCAACTGCAGGCACGTGAGAAGCACACAAGGGAGGTGAAGGGTCACGCCAGCTGTCATACTACAGGACAAAAGTCCCAAGCTGGCCAGGCCGTTAACTCGCGGTTGGAACTCGCGACTCAGACCAGTCGCGAGGTCAAGCCGCCAAACCACCGTGTTTGGGAAAAACTGACTCTTCTTATTCCTTTCTCACCCCACTATATATAGATCCTTATACCCACAAAATGTAGAGAGCTTCCAGAGAGAATTTTGTGAGAGAAACCCTAGAGAAAAACAAGATTAATTCATCCACAATCTTTACCTTAGAGACTCTTCAAATTTCTCTACTCTCTTCCTCTCCATTGATAAATCCTTGAGAGGTCTTTAGCCAAATCATTTTCTCACCTTACACATACCTGCGAGAAGGTTTATTTGGAGCTTTGGGAAGCAGTTAGGAAGGAACCAATTCACATTGGTTGATGCTATGGGCTATAGCGGAATCCGGTAAGTTAGAGAAGAAAAAGGTTCGGCGCAACCTCGTTGGAGCAAGAAACTTGGAAGGCTTAAGTACATCGGGTAGATTAGGCTTGGAGGGTCTATTGCTTTTCATGTATCCCAACTACATTTTCTAGTGGATTATTGACCGCTTGGAGGGTGGCGGAGAGGTTTTACGCCGAGGGCTTCGGTTTCCTCTTCGATAACACGTCGTGTGTTGTCCGTGTGTTTGCATCTTCCTTTCCTTTATCTTTGCCATTTATTTACTGCTGTTGATGTGTTTATATTTGGCTTAGATTGTTTATCAATTCTGTGTTTGGCTTATGTTCATGTTCCGCACATTAATTGTTTGATAATAAGCTTGAATTGATATTTTGTAAATTGGGGTCTAAACGTTCAAAGGTGCTTCATACACATTTTGAACATTCAATTGGTATCAGAGCTGGTACACTTGTTGTGGTTTAAATACCTAAGTGTGATCCCTAACCCCCTTTGAGATGGATAGGTCATAATCTCTTAATGTACCACCATTCTTTGATGGTAATAATTATGCATATTGGAAAGTCCGTATGAGGACGTTTTTGTGTTCTATTGATGATGCTGTGTGGGATATAGTTGAAGTAGGTTGGACAAGACCAGAGGCTGCCAAATCCACTTGGGATAAGGCTGCTCTTGTGGCAGCTAATGCAAATAGCAAAGCCTTGAATGCTATTTTCTGTAGTGTCTCTCCAGAATAATTTCATTGGATTTCACATATCATCATTGCTAAGGAAGCATGGGAAATTCTAGGGGTAACTTATGAAGGGACTAAGAAAGTGAAGGACACCAAACTTCAGATGTTGACCACTCGCTTTGAGGAGCTAAAGATAAGTGAGGATGAGTCTTTTGATTCGTTTTACAGTAAATTGAATGAAGTGGTTGTTGGGAAATTCAATTTGGAGGAAAAGACCGAGGACTCGAAAATAGTAAGGAAGATTCTTCGGTCACTACCAGAGAGTTTCCGTTTCAAAGTTACAGCCATTGAAGAGAGCAAAGATCTTTACGACGTTAAAGTTCAAGAGCTGGTTGGTTCCCTGCAGACATATGAATTGTCCCTGCCCACACAGAAGAAGAGTAAATCACTTGCTCTTAAGACAATTGATGAGAAAGTAGTGTCTCATGACTCTTCAGAAGAGGATGTAGTAGACAAAGATGTGACGTACCTTGTAAAGAACTTTCGGAAATTCTTAAAACTCAAAAATAGTGGAAAATCCGGTGACAAAGGAAAATTTCAGAGTTCCAGAAAGGAGAAGAAAGAGTTCAGAAGAAAAGAGGGTAGAGATTCACAATCCTCAAAAGGAATTACATGCTTTGAATGTAATGGACATGGGCACTTTAAAAAGGAATGTCCCAATTATTTGAAGTCTAAAGGAAAGGCCTATGCCACTACTTTAAGTGATTCGGACTCATCAAATTCTGACTCTGAGGACAGCTGTGACGGAGAAGGAAACTGTTGGGTTCTAAGAAATTAGGAATTAATGTATTAGAACTTCAATTTGTATTTTGTTGGCAAACCATGATCAAAACATTTAGTCTAGGTTAGGCTTGCTCAAAGTATGTTTATTTGTAAAATTGGAATCGAGTGATTACAGAATTTATTGGACTAAATCTGTAAGTCTCGATTGATCGAAAATTAGACTTGATCGATCGAACCACGTACAGATTTATTTTTCTGCAGAGTTCCAGTTCAGCCCAAACTCTATTTAAACGTCTTGGGGTTCAAGTAAAACTCTTATATATATAAGGGAAACCCTAGAACGTTTTTGGGACTTTTGTAGAGAGAGATTAGAGTGCCTCTTGTGCCTCCTTTTATTTTTAGGGTTTTGTACCCAAACCTCTCTAAGTCTTTGTTGCTCATATTTGCTGTTTATGTGAATTTCTTGTGAGATCTTTGAGGAGCTTTCCTTCACATAAACTTAGGGTTTTCAAGGTAGAGATATTATCTACATCTTGATGATCAACAAAGTTGCAACCATTGAAGCTTAAAGAAAAACAAGTGAGGAGATTGTAGCTGATTGAAGGGATTCAAAGAAAGAAGTAGTCCGTGGATTCGGAGCCTGCGCGTGGTCGTGTCAAGAAGTTACTACTGGTGGGTAGCATTAGGAAGTCAAGCGGGGAGCTTGTAAGTCCTTTTGTAAGAACTTCAATTCTTTCTTAGTGGATTCCGTTTTGCCTTGAGGATCGGTAGGTAAAATCCTCCCCAGGTTTTTTACCGGTTTGGTTTTCCTGGGTGATCATATCATGTGTTATTTATTTTCCGCTGCTTTATATGTTTTATATGCATGATATGATTTGATGATTGTTGAACTGTTTAATTTGACTAAATAAAAACTTGGCTAATTAATCTAGGCTACGCAATCTGGTTATAGTTTAAGGGGTCTAAACTCTCAACAAGTGGTATCAGAGCGGGTAGCTCTTCTTGTTTTAGATCTTTTGATCTAAGAGCTGATCCTTGACCCCTGTTGTCATGGATAATTTGAAGTGTCTTTCTGATCATGTTTCTGCTCATGCTTCTGCTGATTTTGTTGATACCTGTGTTGTTTTGAATAAAAAGGACACTATTGTTTCTGCTAATTTTTTTGATGCTTTTGAAACTATTCGTAAGGAATTATCTAAATCCTTGAAAATTGCTAAGAAATTTAAAGAAGAGTTAAAATTGGCTAATCTTGAAAAAGAGGAACTGCTTGTTAGATTAATTGAATCTAATAAAAAGAATGAATTTTTGAGAAATCAAATTTCCTCTCAAGATGAGAAGATGAAAAGCTTGGAACAAGAGTTAGCTGAGTCTAAATCTAAACTTGAAAATTTGATTAGTACCAAGCCTGTTGATGATAACAGAATTGTTTTTGATTCTTTTAAGCCTAAAACTGAAAAAGTTTATATCCCTCCTTTTAAGAGGAATAATAAAGAAAAGGCTTATTGTGCTAGGTTAGACAAAGGTAAAAGTTCTGATGTTAACGCTGAAGTTTCTACACCTAAGTCTAAATCTACTGTTAGAGAGCATAATAAATCTGTTTTTGTGCCTACTTGTCACCATTGTGGTGTTGTTGGTCATATTAGACCAAATTGTTCTTTGTTGAGGCAAAAACTGAAATCTGAGACTAGACTTGCTGTTAGGAATACTGATGTTCCTAAATTTGTTCCTGTTTGTCACTTTTGTGGTGTCTCCGGTCACATTCGTCCTAATTGTCATAAATTGAAATTTAAGCATTCTGTATGTCAATCTAGGATATGTGATGATGTTTCTCCTGCCATAAGTCCATATAAATTGTTTCATATGTTTTTGAAAAATTTGAGCTTGTTGGCTTGTGAAAGGAATTTGCAGGATTTTAGTCTGTCTCAGAAGATTGGTGTAATCCCTCAAATACACTCTGCTTCTCATGGATTTTCACTTACAAAGCCGAAGACTCGTGCTATATGGGTGAGAAAAGAGCCTTTAAGGTGAGTGTTGCTGACTTGTCCCTGTTTTAATTCTTTCTATTGTTTGTGGACATGTCTTGTTTCTGTTTTTGGTTGCTTTGTTTTTTCTAAGTTGTTTTTTTTATTAAAAAAAAAAAATCCAAAAACATTGAAAAATTTCAAAAAGACAAAAATATTTTATTTTGTGTCTTATTTTATTTTTCTTAAGGATTACATGAGTTTTGATATCTCTCTTGATTTAGAACATGCTTGACATTGTGGAGAAACTTGAATAGTTTGTGCTAAGCTATTTTTGATTTTGTGTGAGGATGTACTAGTTTGTACATGTACTCATGGGTTAATTAAGAAATTGATATTTCTTATTTGTGTACCCTTTATAACTTAGTTAAACACTGTCATGCATTGCATTTGCATTGATCATTTAGCACAAGTGTGTTTTTGTCTTTGGTCATAAATTTTTTTCAAAATCTCAACAAGTGGTTATAACGTTTGTTAAAACCAAAAAGATTTTTGTGTTTTGTATTATAGATCTTGGATTTATAATCAAGGATTGGCCATATTATTTTTACATAACATGTTTATGTACCTTGTTTAGTTTTGATGAGCTTATTTATTGCACTTTACTAGTTTGAGCTCTGTAGTGCATGTTGTGTGGGAAAGATGTTTATGGTGTTTATCACTTTGTCTTGATCTTGAAGTCACATGTTATTTGACTGTCGGACTTGATCCTTTTGAGAAAGGCATAAATAACCATCTCACCGCTGTTCACTAGCCAATCATGAACACCTTAGTGCATATCATAAGATTTTGTGCTCGAGAAAGTGTAGCACATGCACAAAAAGAACATAAGGTGTAGCCTCAATTAAATTAAAACTGGTGTGTACTATTAGGCTTGATGCCAATTCACTTAATTCAAACCGGTGTGTACTATTAGGCTGAATGCCAATTCACATAAATAAGAGGCAAAAATGCAAGAAACTTACATGATTGCAAGCTTTTGTTCTAGGAGATGTGAGAGTTATAGGATGTAACTCTTTAGGTGATAGTCTCTTTTAAATTCTATGTGATGAATTTTGTAGACTTTGTGATTGATTGCTATTCACATATCACCTCACATGTATCTCAAGCTTTTGCTAGTTGCACACACTACACAAGTTACTCTTTGTTAAACTTGGTACATTATATTGTGTGTGATTTTGTTGTGGCCATCCAAGATTAAAAGTTCCTTGATTTTAATGCAAATTGTGTTTCAAGGTTGAAAAATTTGAAAATATCTTGAGATTTGTGCACAACATACTTGTTGCTTAAGAAAATTCAATGGGAACTTGTTTTTGAGAAAATTGGGTTTAAAATTTGGGTTTTTGAAAAAGCATTTCATTCCATCTCATACTCATGCATTTGTTTCTTCTATTTCAATGCTTTGAGGAGTGTTTTCAAAATGTGCTTGTTGATTTTCAAAACCTGTGTTTTTCTCAAAATTTAGTGAGCCTCTGCCCATTTCGATCGATCCAACCTGATTTTCGATCGATCGAAAAAGTGCTCTCAATTGTCTCAAAATGACTGTGTCATTCGATCGATCGAATGTAATTTTCGATCGATCGAAGATCGTGGAGAAGTTTTTTTAAAAAGGGTTTGTTCTTGATCCGAATTGGGGCATTTGTGAAATTGAGTTGAATTTGATGAAATTGGCTTGTTGTTTTGATGAAATTAGGCATTATACTCTATGTGCTGTTTATGCTCAATTCATCAATTTGTTTAAAAATTTCAACAAGTGGTTTTCAATTTTTGGGGTTTTTGGTAGAAATTCCCTGCTCGAGCCAATTTTGTCAATTTGATCTCAATTGAACTTTGTTTACTGCATTAGTTCATGCATCATAACATTGTTAATGTTCATGCATCATATAGATTTTTATTCTATATTGTTTATGTGCTAATTTGCAGTTTGCCCTTGGTTTATGTTTAGGATTCACATGCATTGCATTGATTTCTGTATCTATCTTGCAGTTTTGCAGTCATATCTCTCATTGTTTTCACACATAGCATGCATACACTTTGCTACATTGGGTACTCAACTTGATCAAAAAATTGATTGATTAATTTTTGAGCGATGTACTTTCTAGTATATGCTTTTTTTATGTGTGAACTGTAGAAAATATTTTTCTTAAGAGATATGGTGGATAATCAATGTGCAAATATTTTCTCTACTCATGCAACTGTTTATGGGTCACATAATGCCATGTTTGCATTTTATTGAAAGAGAGAATATTTTTTTCTTCATGTGTATCCTCACCTTAGTTTTTAACTTTGATTTGTGTGTTTTTAACTTTGGTCCTGTTGGTGAGGCTGTTCCTGATCCTGTAGGTGCTGCTACTGCTGATTTCCCCCCCTCCTAAAGTTTTCCCAAAACTGTTTTTCCCAAAACTTGTTTTGTTTTTCCTATTTTTATAGGGGGAGAAAAGTTTTTTTTTAACCTGTGTTGTTCATAGGGGGAGCTGTCTCTATTTTCTATAGAGTTGAATTGTTTTTTGTTCCCTTGATTCTCTGCTTTCTCTTATCCATTATTACGTATGTTGACTGTTTACTCTTTGTATGAGTTGTCTTTGTCAATACGTGACAAAAAGGGGGAGAAATTGTTGATTTATGGGAATCTTGTTTGTCTTGTTTAGGGGGAGTTGAAATTATTTTTGAAAGGGAAGAAAATAAAAACTTTTTGTTGTATCTAACTTAGGGGGAGAGTTAAGTTACTTATGTTTTTATTTATGTTTCTTGTTTCACTTCTTATTGATTTATATTTATGAGTTTTTCATTGGTATATGTCTTTATTTTGTGCTATGTGAAATCAAGAATTTATTTTTGTTGGTTTACTGTTTTTCTGTCACACATGCGTTTATGCATTTGTTGAGTGTTTCAGGAATATACAGGTGCATTCAATTTGGTTGCTGTCTACACTTGCAACTGATGGATAGTAGTTAAGATTGGATTTGTTGTTATGAGCATTATCTTTTTATTGGGCTATTTGTAACTTTGAGCATTTCATGTTTGAGATGTGTTTTGTCACGGATTGCCAAAGGGGGAGATTGTTGGGTTCTAAGAAATTAGGAATTAATGTATTAGAACTTCAATTTGTATTTTGTTGGCAAAACATGATCAAAACATTTAGTCTAGGTTAGGCTTGCTCAAAGTATGTTTATTTGTAAAATTGGAATCGAGTGATTGCAGAATTTATTGGACTAAATCTGTAAGTCTCAATCGATCGAAAATTAGACTCGATCGATCGAACCATGTACAGATTTATTTTTCTGCAGAGTTCCAGTTCAGCCCAAACTCTATTTAAACGTCTTGGGGTTCAAGTAAAACTCTTATATATATAAGGGAAACCCTAGAACGTTTTTGGGACTTTTGTAGAGAGAGATTAGAGTGCCTCTTGTGCCTCCTTTTATTTTTAGGGTTTTGTACCCAAACCTCTCTAAGTCTTTGTTGCTCATATTTGCTGTTTATGTGAATTTCTTGTGAGATCTTTGAGGAGCTTTCCTTCACATAAACTTAGGGTTTTCAAGGTAGAGATATTATCTACATCTTGATGATCAACAAAGTTGCAACCATTGAAGCTTAAAGAAAAACAAGTGAGGAGCTTGTAGCTGATTGAAGGAATTCAAAGAAAGAAGTAGTCCTTGGATTCGGAGCCTGTGCGTGGTCGTGTCAGGAAGTTACTACTGGTGGGTAGCATTAGGAAGTCAAGCGGGGAGCTTGTAAGTCCTTTTGTAAGAACTTCAATTCTTTCTTAGTGGATTCCGTTTTGCCTTGAGGATCAGTGGGTAAAATCCTCCCCAGGTTTTTTACCGGTTTGGTTTTCCTGGGTGATCATATCATGTGTTATTTATTTTCCGCTGCTTTATATGTTTTATATGCATGATATGATTTGATGATTGTTTTAACCTAGAACTGTTTAATTTGACTAAATAAAAACTTGGCTAATTAATCTAGACTACGCAATCTGGTTATAGTTTAAGGGGTCTAAACTCTCAACAGAAACTACTCCGCATTTATGGCTATTGAGCATATTGAGTCCTCGGAGGACCTGAATCAACTTGTACAAGAACTTGGGGAACACAGCGATGATGAATCCTTAGGGATTGTTGAGGAATCAGATGCTGAAGAGGGGACTATCTGGCATTTTACCCCTTTTTTTTTTTTTAATTGGCAATATACCCTTGTTTCGAAACTATATAGGTTCGTGCCCCTGTTTCGATACTCGATGACCCTAAAATCGAGTTACTTAAAGTACTCGATTGGTTTAAAATCGAGTTATGCCCGATCAAACTTTAAAAAAAAAAAAAAAAAAAAAAAGCATAAAACACGAGAAAGTGAAAATCGAGTACGAAAACGCCACTATAGGACTTAAAAACGTCACTATAGGGCTAAAAAACGCCGCTATAGGGCCACTGAAACTGATATTGAATACTTATAAAAAAAATTTCCAGAAAAACGTCACTATAGGGATGAAAAAACGCCGCTATAGGGCCGATATTCGTACTTGAAAAAAAATTTCCAGAAAAACGTCACTATAGGGATGAAAAAACGCCGCTATAGGGCCGATATTCATACTTGTAAAAAAAATTTTCCAGAAAAACGTCACTATAGGGATAAAAAACGTCGCTATAGGGATGAAAAAACGCCGCTATAAAGCCACTAAAGCTGATTTGCATACTTGTAAAAAATACTTATAAAAAATTTAAAAAAATTTACATGAAACTCGAGTTCCCGGAACTCGAGTTCTATGCAAATTTTTTTTTTTTTTTTTTTTGAGTTTGATCGGGCATAACTCGATTTTAAACCAATCGAGTTTTGCGTTGAAACTCGATTTTATGATAATCGAGTATCGTAACAGGGGCACGCCCCTATATAGTTTCGAAACAGGGGCATAACGCTAATTATTTTTCCCCAAAGGGGCAAAAGGCCAAATAGTCCGCTGAAGAGGATAGAAATACAGCTAGTCTTCAAGAGAATTACACCTTACTTCTTGAGAGATCAGGAGAGTATACAAGGGTGGCAAAGGCGGTTGTGAAGAAGATGAAGAAAACTGAGGAGGACTACAAAAGTCTCCTGGCCAGATATAAGGAGGCAAAGTGTGAGATCGAGACACTAAATGGTGAGCTATCGGAAGCTTATACCAAAGTAAGATTTCTTGAGCAAGAGGTGATGCAAACACGAGCCAAGATAGAAAAGGTCTCCTCCAAGAAGCTGGAAGATGTTATTTCATCTCAAAAACACTTCTCAGATAAGTCCGGGTTGGGTTATACCGGAGGGAGTAGCTCATCTGCCAATGTCACCAAAGAAGTGAAATTTGTAAAGGCCAAAGAGACGGTTGTAGAAGAGCCTATTCCTGAGAAAGTTAAGGCTGAACAGAAAAACAAGGTGGCTGATCAACGGGTGTTTAATAAGTCCCGTAATCAATCAGAAGCCAGCATTGAAGCTAGAGAAAGATCTTTTCCAAGACCACAATGGGGCCCCATAACGAATTATGTTTGTCACTATTGCGGATTACAAGGACATACCAAACCCAACTACCAAAAGTTGAGAGCATTGAACAATACAAGTGCTCCTCGGTCACGAGGAAGAAGAAATGACAAGAGGTCTTAGGGTGGTGAACAACCGAGAAGTCAGAACAGTGATTCTGGAATGATGGACGTAATGAAGATGATCGGTGCCTTCACCAATTTCTTGGAAAGCTTCACACGAAGATTTGAAAGTCCTAACTCTCATACCCAATCCGTCAAGGATATCACCCCAAACGCACATGACGTATAGGTGATGAAGGGTACTCATGCATAAGCATTACAACATGTCCATGCATTAGTACTTCCCATATTTTGTGTACATGCTTGGTTGTTTGCTTCTTGTGAGTTTGAGTTGAAAACTTTGTTTGTGAGTTTTGTTTAAAATGTCTTTTACATTGCTGTTTTGTTTTGATCAACCTTTATTTATTTATTTATTTTTTTTGTGTCAAAAATCCAAAAACTCATAAAAAGTAGAAAATCCAAAAAGTATGATCGACTTTGTTGAGTCTTGTCTCAAAAAAAAAAATTTCCTTGTACCTTTGTATTAATGGCTTTGTGCATCTACGAGCTTAGCTTGTCCCTTATGCACTCTTGTCATTATGGGAGAAATTTTTGAAATCTATATGACTGTTGTAAATAGATCTTCACCCTTGTCATGAATGATTTGTGAATGGTTTTGTTGATCTTGAGACATGCATAGACTCATGCCTATATATCTTCCCACTTTTTATTTTTTTGTTTAAAAGAGCTCTCTAATTGTAAATGTCCAAATGAAAAGAGATATAGAGCTGAAAAAGCCTGTCGCACATACTAGTATTCGACTAGGAAAAAGGGAAAGCGACCAAAATAAAATGTATGATGCCCAAAAAGCTAAAGGCTAATTCATCAATTGAAATATCGAAAATTTCAGGCATCTATCTCACAATGAGAAGTTTTTGATTCAAAAAGTGCAAATGATATGATATATATGGAGCCAAATGAAAAGCTTCAAAGAATTGTAATTAAGTTTATGTGGGAGGTCATATATGCATGTTTCTATAATTGAGATAGGTCACATTATCTAGTGCTAGTTGTGTATGCCTTGATTGAATTGATCATTGAAGCTTCACATTGGACTAAGGACTATCTCATGTATGACATCCACACACAACACACAAGTCTATGTTCAATGAATGTCATTTTCATTTGTGTGATTGTACTTGATTAAATGTGTTTCCACATGCTTAATCTTTGTTTGATCAAACACAAAAAAAGATTTTTGAGTGTTTTAGCTATTTTTGGAAAGTATTTTATTTTTACAAAAATGTCAAAATTTCAAAAACTTTTTTGCCCTGTTTTGGCGACTCAGTCGCGGGTCTTTTGAGTCCCATGCCCCAGTCGCATGATCGCAAGTCAGTCTTGGCAACTTGTTTGCAGGTGGAAGGTCTGGTCGCGAAGGTACACAAAAATTTTCGCTACTCATCTCGCGACTCCCTCGCGGGTAGAACTTCTAGTCGCAAAAAACACTTAGAAAATTTTTCAAAACTTTTTGTTTCAAAGTGTTTTGCGGCTTACCCTGGCGGCTTACTAGCGACTTATTCCAGTAACGAAAAATGCGTATTTTGTGTTTTAAAGTCAGTTTTCAAAAACTTTTCAGTTTTTCCCTTGTACTTTTGTGACTGTTCATTGTCTTCCCCACTTCACTCTCTAAAACTCACTGTGTTTTTCTTTCAAAACCCTTCATTTCTGCACCATTTTCACTTCAATCTTCAAGAAAAAATTATGGGTCTTCTCTCTCTCTCTTCAAATTTCATGATTTTAATGTTATGTTCTTGAATCTGTGAGTTGTAATCTTGGTTTGAGATTTGAGGGTTTTGTATATGGGTTTGATCAAAATGTTGGGTTTGGTTGTTTCTGTTACTAAATATATCTGTTATCATGTTGAGTATCATTGGTCTTGTATTGGTTCTGAAACCTGCTGTTTGATTGATTTCATACCTGTTGGTTATATGTGTTTTGTTTTTTCTTTGTATATGAGTTTGATTTTTTATGGTTGAGTCTTTGATTTGTGTGGCTAGCATTGCTTTGATTCTATGTCATCTTGTTATGAGTGTGCTGCTACCTTGGGAATTAACTTACACATTCCATATTCATTCAGACATGTCTTATTGGTATATGCTCTATTTGTCCAACTGTGGTCTTCACTGTCCTTATTTGTCTGATTTAAACAAAATGAACTTGTTTGTTTTTGATGATGTCTCAATTTGATATATCCATTTTAGGTTGTCAACTGTGCTTGATCAGTGTCATGTCTTGCCACTCTGTCACTCTATTTGTAACTAACTTGTTACAATATGTGTGCATTTCCACATATTGTGTTTTGTTGTTGTTGTGGCCTTTTCTGTATGTTTACAGATGGCTCCCACACCTCCAAAGAAGAAAACTCCTGCTAAAAAGGCTGACAAGAGATTGAAAATGGACCCTAAATTGTTTAGATCAGCTTAACACTTTGAGAGATATAGAGATTCCTTCATGAAGGGAACCATCATTCAGGAAAGATTCGTGGACTTAAGGGATCTGAGGGACACTTTTATTCAAGATTGCTTTAAGGGAAGAGGCTGGGATAAACTATAAAGTGATTTACCTGCAGTATGTGAGCCACTGATAAGAGAATTCTACTCTAATGTCAAGATTAGAGAAGATGAGCTAGACTGTTGGGTAAAAGGACATGAGTTTACCCTGAATGCCCATGATATTGATAAGGTTCTTGGTCTTGAGGGATTAGAGGAGTATGAGTTCGTCAATTACAGAGACAGGATGTTGTCTTTAGACACTGTTCTGGCTCAAATTGGTAGAGTTAAAGAAGGGAGATGTCTCAACACCAATGCCTTTCCTGTTGATATGAGGTGTCTGACCACCATCATGATATTCAATCTATATCTTATAAGAAAGATGACTACTCTTACTAATGCCAGAGCCATCTTCCTCATTGAGCTTAAGGAGAAAACCTTCATTGACATCAACTCCCATATATTTGACACAATAATGGATGAAATAAGAACAACTGCGCGAGCAAAGCTGGTTTTTCCTAGCCTTATCACAAGGATCTTCAGAGAAAAAGGGGTTCCAATTCCTCAAGATATTAGTCTAATGCCTACACCTTCAGCCATTAATAAGCAAACCATCACAAGAATTCAAGCTCGTCTTCCGGGTGATGAAGATGAGGAAGGGGCAAATCAAGAAGAAGGTGATCCCATGGAGACTGAAGCTGAGGCTGCAGGACAAACCTCCACACCAAGAAGCAGAGCCAAGAGGAGCAGGGCTTCTACTTCCTCAGCTGTGCCTCCTGATTCTTTCTAGATCATCCTGGAGAGACTTGATGGACTCGGAGAGGTTCAAAACCAGCATACTGAAAGGATGACAGCAATGCAAGATCAGCTTGATGTACTCTCAGCAAAATTTGATAGCATCTACACTAACAATGAGCAATGACCCTTTGGCCATTCCGGTCAAAAAGTGAGAGAATTTTTTGGGCAGCACTTAAGAGGGAGTGCTTATTTGAGGGGGAGATTGTTTAGTCTTTAATAATCATATGTTGTTTTATTTATAGTATTGATACTATGCTTTGGGTAATTGTTGTTAGTATAAGTTTGATACACTATGGTTTTAGGCTTTACTTGGCTTGAGCTCATAACTTTTGGATGGTTTCTATATATTATGATGTTTATTCAGCTAGTTGTTATTGTTATGGTTATTCTGTACCCATGTTCCTTCTGTAAGATTTTAAGGGTTTGTTTCATGCATTTGTAGGCTTTTATGGTTTGTACCATGCTGTTGCAGCCTTTTTGCTTTGTGGCTTATGTACTTGTTAATGTTATGCATTTACTTAAGTACATCACTCTTGTGCCCTTGTAGGATTGTTCCTAAATGCATATATGTTTGTATGCATTGGTTGAGTGTTGGACATGCAAATGATACTCTGCATATAAGCTTATTAGCTTGCATGTCCAGATGTTCATTCCTTGTGTGAATGAGCATTATGATCACTATTGTATAGTGATTGCCTATTTTGGTCAAGCCAAGGTCTACTACTTTATTCCATTTTTGCTTGATCATTTTATGCTTGCTCCATATGCATTCCAAGTTTTTTGCATACAATGATATTATTGTGTTGTTGTGTTTCAGGAGATACATGTTCATATGTTTCAAGAGCTTATCAAAATCTAGAGTTAGGTGTGAGTGAGTTTTGATCAACTATTCCCAACTCACGCTTTAAGTCTAGAGTCTGTTGTAGGGTTTTGTCACAGAATAGCCAAAGGGGGAGATTGTAAGGTTGAATTTAATCAACCATCTTATTGGCTTTATTCCGTGCCAAATTTGCTTGTATTTTAGCAATTAGTAATCCTGTATTTAGGTGGGATTCGTGTAAGGGTAGTGTGTGAGAAGATGTGAAGAAATGCTCAAGATTGTCCAAGGATGCAGAGTTTCACAGCTAGGACTCGCGGGTGACTCGTGGCTGGGAGCTGCCAACTGCAAGCACGTGAGACGCACACAGGGGAGGTGAAGGGTCATGCTAGCTGTCGCACTACAGGACAAAAGTCCCAGGCTGGCTAGGCTGTTAACTCGCGGCTGGAACTCGCGACTCAGACTAGTCGCGAGGTCAAGCCGCCAAACAACCCTGTTTGGGAAAAACTGACTCTTCGAATTCCTTTCTCACTCCACTATATATAGACCCTTATACCCACCAAATGTAGAGAGCTTCCAGAGAGAATTTTGTGAGAGAAACTCTAGAGAAAAATAAGATTGATACGTCCACAATCTTTACCTTAGAGACTCTTCAAATTCCTTTACTCTCTTCCTCTCCATTGTTAAATATTTGAGAGGTCTTTAGCCAAGTCATTTTCTCACCATACACATATCTGTGAGAAGGTTTTTTTGGAGCTTTGGGAAGCAGTTAGGAAGGAACCAATTCACGTTGGTTGATGCTATAGGCTAAAGCAGAATCCAGTAAGCTAGAGAAGAAAAAGGTTCAGCGCAACCTCGTTGGAGCAAGAAGCTTGGAGGGCTTAGGTACATCGGGTAGATTAGGCTTGGAGGGTCTATTGTTGTTCATGTATCCCAACTACATTTTCTAGTGGATTATTGACTGATTGGAGGGCGGTGGAGAGGTTTTACGCCGAGGGCTTCAGTTTCCTCTTCGATAACACATCTTGTGTTGTCCGTGTGTTTGCATCTTCCTTTCCTTTATCTTTGCCATTTATTTACTGCTGTGGATGTGTTTATATTTGGCTTAGATTGTTTATCAATTCTATATTTGGCTTATGTTCATGTTCCGCACATTAATTGTTTGATAATAAGCTTGAATTGATATTTTGTAAATTGGGGTCTAAACGTTCAAGGGTGTTTCATACCCATTTTGAACATTCATATTAGATAAACAACGAGGGAAATATCTATTACATATAGTATTACACATTGTACACACATTTTAATTTAAAAAATAAAAATGTGTGTATACCGTGTGTGCAATAATATATATGAACTAACAATTACCCAAATAAGAAACGATCTCAGACAAAAGCACTACCATGATGCAATCTAAGCCACACTTTCAGTTTGGTTATGTATCTTGAGTTCAAATCTTCTATCCCACTCTTTCTACTCCACTATATTAGGAATGACAATGGAGAGTGGCGGGTCCAAAGGATGGGGTCTTTGCCTTCACCTCACAAGATTTTGTCTTACCCCATCCCTGCCCTGCCCCGCCCCTCATGACGGTGAACATTTTGTTGCCCCATCCCTAACCCTTACGTAAAACTCTACTTCTTGTTAATTTGCCCACAATTATTACAACTTTTTTTTAATAAAACCTATTTCATTAATAAAAATATACTTGAAATTACAAATAAATTTATCGCACCAATTCATACTAAATTTTAGCGAAAATTGAATAATTTTATTAAAGTGTTTAACAAAACTATATCACAAAAAAAAAAAAAAAAACAAAAATCTCATAATACAAAATCAACGATTCAATAGTATATAAATTTGTTTATAATAAAGACAAAAGAAAATGTTAAAATTGGTATCTTATTTCCAACTGTAGGGTAAGAATTTGTTGGGCCTGGTACCAACTCTGTGTTGTGAGCCCAACAAATGCCCAACAATAAATTTGTAGAGAATGGGTTAAACAGCTGGGCTGGGTTATGATTTAGCAACGATTCATGCAGGCTGAAACAATAAAAGCGAAGGTAAACCGGTGTTTTATAGACGGTCTCTTTGGTCCGAAGAGGCTTTATATTTGAAAGCTTTCCCTTATACAAAAAATCCCCCCCTCTTTGTGAGGCCTGCTATCCTTATATAGATCCCCTTTTCTCATCCTCACCGCCCACTTGTCCCTCATCTAGGTGCCTACTTGAGTACTGGTCACATCAGCCGTTTGCTTTAACCTGCAGTGAGTGGTGGTAGGTGAAGATTCACTGTTCAGGTGTCTTCTCCACATAAATGCGGCCAGAAAAGTTGCTGCAGTGCATTAAATGTGGCGGTGGCAGCTTTATTGGCAGGATATTTCATGATAGCTCCGCAGTTAGGCAAGCTCGGGGCTCGGCTTTCGTAGGAAGGTCTTCAGCATAGCTCCTTGGTCAAGTTCTGGACAGGCCCGTTGGAGATGGTCTCTTCGGCCCAAAAGGTTGTCTTCGGACGGACCATTTATCCCTCGTGGGCTGTATTCTTACCGGGATGGCAACACATTGATGTTTTTATCCTCTTCGGACAGAGAGCCTTGTCTGGATTGGGCCTCTGTCCCAACATATGACACTGGGCCTTCTTACCCACAATAGCCCCTCAAAATTTCACTTTTTACCTCGCATCCGAAGAGAAAAAAGTGGGGTTTTGACCTTTTGACAGATGTGGGCACAACTTTGACTCCGCGCGTGTGCTCGCGTGAGTTTGGGCGCCTTCTTTATAACCGCTGCTGTCGCGCCGTTTCCGAGGCGTCATTAATTACTCCAGGCGGCGTCTTGTCCCTGAAATCTAGCGGTCCATTTCAAATCAACGGACGAGATTCTCCTCGAAGTTTTTGGGCGGGCGAAGTTTCACCACTTCACCTACCACTATATAAAGTTCCAGATGGGATTGTCTTCTCACTTTGCAAACTTCAGAACTCCCGGCGAACTCAAGCGCTCAGACTCTCAAAGCCCTTCCTGTAATCCGCTTCAACCAGTTCCAGAATCCGCCACAATCTCCCTGCGAGACCAAAGCTCATCCGCCGATTTCATTCTTCGTAAGTTCTCTCCTCGAGATTTTCGTATTACATTGAGATTGCCTCTTCGGCCCGTGGTAGCTTATCCCAGTCGCCGTTTCGTGTTTCCCTTCCTCTGACTTTGCTAACCATGGGTAGATTTGAGTATCTAGTGAACAGCCCCTCCCAGATAGAAGAGTTTAGGGCGACATATTGCATTCCTCAGGAAGTGGGCTTAAGGTATTGCTCCACAGAGGGGTTGCTACTGAACAGGGAAGAGGGCGAAGTCATTATCCCCATTAACGCCTTCTTGGAGGGGGGAATGACCATTCCCATGGGTCCAGTCACCAGGAGTTACCTTACAGCCCATAGGCTTAGTCCTGACCAGTGCGCACCCAATACCTTTAGAATCTTAGGTGCAGTCGATGACCTAAACCGTCACTTAGGCTTGGGGTTAACCTGGCACGACGTGGCACATATGTACGAATGTCGTACCAAAAAAGGGGCGGGATACTATTTAAGGTCCCGTTCCGATGTCGTCAGGCTTCTCTCCGGTCTTCCCAAGTCCAACAAAGGGATGAAGGACGATTTTCTTATCGTCTCGGGTGCCTGGCATGATGGGGTTCATTGCCCAACCACGCCAGGAACGCCAGGTGGGACACTCCCCCTTGAGCTTTTCTGACTCTCTAGTTTCTAGCTATTCGGACTTCTTTTTGTTATGTTGCAATCCATTGACAGTCTCATCGCCCTCTTTGCAGATAGGAGGTACGTAAATCCTCGACTGAGCCTCACAAATACTGCGGCCTTGAACTACCTTCTTCGGTCGGAGATCTTTGCCAGCGAAGACGGACAGCTTAGGTTCGTTCCCCTTATCCTCGGCTATACCCCAAAGACTGAACTCCAGCCGAGAGGCAACGCCATAACACTTGGTGATCGCCGCCTAAACCGTATTGACGTGGCAAGGAAAACCTTTTTGGCCCCTTTTGATCTCGCCCCGGTGCCCCATCCCCATCCGCAGGGCATTCCACCATTAGTTCAACCCATTCAACAAGTGCCATTTCAACCAGTAGCCGAGGAAAGAGTCGCCTCTTCTACCCCTTCGCTTGACGAACAGATCGATCAGTTCAAGTTCGAAGAGGAAGACTCGGAGGAGGTTCAAATCTTGTCCGCCGAAGAGGCCCTCGACGGACATTCAACCGCCCCACTCCTGAATATAGCTTTGCCAGAAGACACTGACGAGGAGGACATGCAGACTCTTGGTCAGCTGATGAAGAATAGAAGGTCGACGCCTGCGGCTAAGGGCACTGGCACGTCCCAGCCCACGGCCAATCTCCCACCACCGCCTCCCCCTCCTCCGGCCCCAAAAGATCCAGGTTTGAAAACGATGCCTGATTTGAAGAAAAAGAGGGTAGTGACAGACGTGGCTGACATCGAGGAGGGGGAAGTGGTTCCTCCGAAGGGACCTAAGCAGCAGAAGAAGGCCCATGATACCAGGAACAAACGGGCTTCTTCTACTGAGAGTAGGGAGGAAAATTTGACGGCTGAAGTGCGGCGAGGGACCCATGACTAGTCCCCGAAGCTTACTCTGGATGGCGCAGCCATCGCTTTCGACGCCTCCCTCAGAAACTATGCTGGAGGGAAGGCCGGATACATAGCAGAAGCGCTAGAGCAGCCCCTTCTTCTTCCGAAGGACATGGAGTCCTATCGGCGTTTCAGTGAAAAAGAGCTCTTCCTGTCCCTTAAACGAGATTTAGGCATGGTAAGACAACTGGTGCCCTTTCGCAGCTCTTTCGTAGCCCTTGTGTATTCATATTTTTCGTAACATTCTTTGGTTGCCATGCAGATTGCCCAGCAAATCTACGTGGCTGAAGAGTGGGTTCAAAAGAAGGAGGTTGACGTGCAAGCTGAGATCCGGTCCAGGGAGGACGTTGAAAGAGCGCTGTGCAAGGCCAGGGATGAAAACACCCGTCTCTCCAATCAACTGAAGGAGGAGGTAAAGGCAAGAAGAGATGCAGATGCGGGCCTTAAAACCGCAGAGAAGCAAGCCGAAGACCAACGTCAGAAGCTGTATACGACTGAAATCAATTTGGAGACGAAGAGGGCGTTGGTAAAAGAGCTTCGGCTTAAGTTGCAAATGGCCAGGGACGCTGCTAAGTTGGCCAAGGAAGATGCGCAATTGGCCAAGGAGGCAGTTGAGGCCGAGAAGAAGGCTGCCCATCTGCTGGGTGTGGAGGAGACCCAAGCAAGGCTGACCGAGGAGTTCGCCAAGGTCTGCAGGGACTACTGTGCCATTACATGGAACAAGTGCCTCGACGCAGCTGGAGTCCCTGCGGAATCAGCCTTAAGGCAGCCTGGCAGCATTTATTATGATCCTGACCTATGTGATCCGCCTGAAACCTCGGAGGCGCCCTCAGCGGATCAGAATCCTCCAGCAGCAGCCGAAACGAGCCAGGCCCCTCTTCAGGCCGGAGATGTGGGTGATTTGACAAAGAATAATCTGGTGCCTCAAGACAAAATTCAGGATGCTTAATTTATGTAACGGCTAGGACCTTTTGTCGTCCATTTTGTAACTAGATTATCTTTTTAAGGAATGAAATAGATTCTCTCCTCTTTTTTTTTTTTTGCTCCTTGTTGATTCTGCGGTGTTTGTTAAGTTGTCATCATGGCTAACAATGATAGACTAATAACTAAAACCAGAGTGTCCATTTAAGCGCCGCTAAACAAGGCCTCGAAGTAATAAAAGTTAAAGTAATTCGGTTTAAGTTTAAACGCCTGTGAACGGAATGTAAACTAACCCAAGTCATCTGGTCCGAGGACCGTAGTCATGATTGAATTTAAGTTTTAAACACTTGTAAGAGACCGTAATGGAGTGTTAACTAACCCGAATCATCTGGTCCGAGGACTACAGGCATGATTGAATTTAAGTTTAAACACTTGGAAGAGATTAGTAACGGAGTGTTAACTAACCCAAATCATCTGGTCCGAGGACTGCAGGCATGATTGAATTTAAGTTTAAACACTTGAAAGAGATTAGTAATGGAGTGTTAACTAACCCAAATCATCTGGTCCGAGGACTACAGGCATGATTGAATTTAAGTTTAAACACTTGAAAAAGATTGTAACGGAGTGTTAACTAACCCAAATCATCTGGTCCGAGGACTACAGGCATGATTGAATTTAAGTTTAAACACTTGAAAGAGATTGTAACGGAGTGTTAACTAACCCAAATCATCTGGTCCGAGGACTACAGGCATGATTGAATTTAAGTTTAAACACTTGAAAGAGATTGTAACGGAGTGTTAACTAACCCAAATCATCTGGTCCGAGGACTACAGGTATGATTGAATTTAAGTTTAAACACTTGAAAAAGATTGTAACGGAGTGTTAACTAACCCAAATCATCTGGTCCGAGGACTACAGGCATGATTGAATTTAAGTTTAAACACTTGAAAGAGATTAATAATGGAGTGTTAACTAACCCAAATCATCTGGTCCGAGGACTACAGGCATGATTGAATTTAAGTTTAAACACTTGAAAGAGATTAGTAATGGAGTGTTAACTAACCCAAATCATCTGGTCCGAGGACTACAGGCATGATTGAATTTAAGTTTAAACACTTGAAAGAGATTAGTAAGGGAGTGTTAACTAACCCAAATCATCTGGTCCGAGGACTACAGGCATGATTGAATTTAAGTTTAAACACTTGAAAAAGATTGTAACGGAGTGTTAACTAACCCAAATCATCTGGTCCGAGGACTACAGGCATGATTGAATTTAAGTTTAAACACTTGAAAGAGATTGTAACGGAGTGTTAACTAACCCAAATCATCTGGTCCGAGGACTACAGGCATGATTGAATTTAAGTTTAAACACTTGAAAGAGATTGTAACGGAGTGTTAACTAACCCAAATCATCTGGTCCGAGGACTACAGGCATGATTGAATTTAAGTTTAAACACTTGAAAAAGATTGTAACGGAGTGTTAACTAACCCAAATCATCTGGTCCGAGGACTACAGGCATGATTGAATTTAAGTTTAAACACTTGAAAAAGATTGTAACGGAGTGTTAACTAACCCAAATCATCTGGTCCGAGGACTACAGGCATGATTGAATTTAAGTTTAAACACTTGAAAAAGATTGTAACGGAGTGTTAACTAACCCAAATCATCTGGTCCGAGGACTACAGGCATGATTGAATTTAAGTTTAAACACTTGAAAGAGATTGTAACGGAGTGTTAACTAACCCAAATCATCTGGTCCGAGGACTACAGGCATGATTGAATTTAAGTTTAAACACTTGAAAGAGATTGTAACGGAGTGTTAACTAACCCAAATCATCTGGTCTGAGGACTACAGGCATGATTGAATTTAAGTTTAAACACTTGAAAGAGATTGTAACGGAGTGTTAACTAACCCAAATCATCTGGTCCGAGGACTACAGGCATGATTGAATTTAAGTTTAAACACTTGAAAGAGACTAGTAATGGAGAAATGTACTCATAACTGAAAGAAGAATTCTTTTAATAGTAGTACCTTTTGAGGTTATTTACATTCCATGGCCGGGGCACTACATGATTATCCAGGTCTTCCAGGAAGTATGCTCCCACGCCAGCCCTCGAAGTGATACGATATGGACCTTCCCAGTTCGGCCCCAGTTTTCCCCATGCCGGGTTCTTTGCATTACCTACCACCTTCCTTAGGACCAGATCACCAGGCTCAAGAGGTCTCAACCTCACATTGATGTCATAGCCCTGTCTCAGCTTCTGCTGGTAGTGCGCCAATCGGACCATTGCGTTTTCCCTTCGTTCTTCAATCAGATCCAAACCCTTTTCCAGCTGCCTGTCGTTGTTGGTTGGGTCAAAAGAGCTAGTTCTGTAGGTTGGGAATGCAGTCTCGAGAGGTATAACTGCTTCAGCTCCATAGGTCATTGAAAAAGGGGTTTCACCGGTGGACCTACGAGGCGTGGTTCTATATGCCCACAACACGTGGGGTAGTTCTTCTACCCACCTACCCTTCGCATCGTCTAGCCTCTTCTTCAGCCCGTTAACTATGACTTTATTGGTGGCTTCGGCCTGCCCATTCCCTTGGGGATAGGCGGGGGTGGAGTATCTATTTGTGATTCCCAGCTCGTTGCAATAGCTTCTGAAAGCTTTGCTATCGAATTGAAGCCCGTTATCCGAGATGAGGGTATGGGGAACTCCAAATCTGGTGACGATGTTTTTCCAAACGAACTTCTTCACGTCTACGTCCCTGATATTTGCTAGAGGCTCAGCTTCCACCCACTTGGTGAAATAGTCCGTTCCGACCAATAAGAATTTCCTGTTTCCTGCTGCCTTTGGGAAAGGACCTACGATATCCAACCCCCACTGAGCAAAAGGCCATGGGCTGGATAGCGGATTAAGGGTACCACCAGGTTGATGTATGCTCGGCGCAAAACGTTGGCACTGGTCACACTTTTTAACGTACTCATGTGCCTCTCTCTGCATATTTGGCCACCAATAGCCTTGAGTAATGGCTCGGTGAGCTAAGGATCTTCCACCAGTATGGCTTCCACAGATTCCTTCATGCAGTTCTTCCAACAGTGATTCAGCCGCCTCGGGGCGCATGCACATCAAATACGGGCCAGTATAAGATTGTTTGTACAGTTTGTGATCTTCGGACAGCCAGAACCTTGCAGCTTTTCTCCGTATTTTGTCCGCTTCCCCCGTCTCTTCGGGCGACACATCATCCCTCAAAAACTTGATGATGGGGTCCATCCAGCATGGGTTGGCTCCGATACAGTGGACTTGGGGTGGCTTTTTTCTTAACTCCGTGGGTCTCTGCACGTCCTCAATCAGAATAACCCTTGGTAATTCTTGCGCCGAAGAGGTGGCGAGCGTAGCTAAGGAATCAGCATGCGTGTTGCCACTCCTAGGGATGTGCCGTAGGGTAAAACATTCAAACTCCGACTGTAGGGACTTGACCAGGTTTAGATATCCCTGCATCCTCTCATCTTTCGCTTCAAACTCTCCCAGCACCTGGCCGACGACCAACCTTGAGTCTGAGGATATCTCGACGGATATTCCTCCCATCCTTCGTACCATCTTCATCCCCATCAGTAGAGCCTCATACTCTGCCTCGTTATTCGTTGCTGAAAAGTCTAGCCTTAAGGCTTTTTCGATGATGATTCTCTCGGGGGATATCAACACTAGCCCTACGCCTGAGCCCCTCTGATTCGATGCGCCGTCTACATACACTTGCCAGGGCAATGTGCTTTGTGACGCGATCGTGCTGACTTGCCTTCCTACCGCGCCTAGAGATTGTGCTGCTTCCTCTAAATGTGGTTCTGTGAACTCGGCGACCAGGTCCGCAAGGACCTGGCCCTTCACTGATGTGCGCGGCATGTACTTGATGTCAAAAGCCCCTAACATCGTCCCCCATTTAGCAATTCTACCAGTGTAGTCGGCGCTTCGGAGTACGGCTCTGAGTGGGAGCTGAGTAAGGACTATAACGGTGTGAGCTTGAAAATAATGGGGCAACTTCTTAGTACCCAGCACAACGGCCAGGATGGCTTTCTCCAATGGCAAATAGCGGATTTCAGCCTCTTGTAGTGACTTGCTCACGTAGTAAACTGGCTTTTGCACTCCACAGTCCGTTCGGATCAGCACCAAGCTTACAGCATTAGGGGCCACGGCAATGTAAGCAAACAAGACTTCGTCTGGCTGGGGACTGGACATGATGGGGGGCTTAGCCAGGTAGTCTTTAAGTTGCTGGAAGGCAATAGCACATTCCTGCGTCCATTCAAAATCCTTCCACTTATTGATTAACGAGAAGAAAGGCCTGCACCTGTCTGCTGATCTGGAGATGAACCGATTAAGGGCAGCGGTCATCCCAGTCAGTTTCTGAATCTCCTTGGGATTCCGAGGAGCTCGTAAGTTGTTGATGGCCCTTATCTGATCGGGGTTAACTTCGATTCCCCTGTGTGTGACCATATACCCCAGGAATTTGCCTGATCCAACACCGAAGGAACATTTAGAGGCATTCAAGCGCAATCTGTGTCCCCTCAGAATTTCGAATATATTACTGAGATCCCCAATGTGTTCGGCAACAATCTTGCTTTTAACCACCATGTCGTCAATATAAACCTCCATGCTTTTGCCCAACTGTGGCTCAAACATCCTCGTCATCATCCTCTGATAGGTAGCCCCTGCGTTTTTCAAGCCGAATGGCATTACCTTGTAGTGGTAATTTCCTACAGGAGTTACAAAGGATGTTTTCTCTTGGTCGGCGAGAGCCAGGGGTATCTGATGGTAACCTTGAAAGGCATCTAAGAAACTCATCCGAGGATGCCCGACAGTAGCGTCAACTAATTGATCTATCTTCGGCATTGGAAATGGATCCTTCGGACAAGCTCTATTAAGGTCGGTGAAGTCCACACACACCCGCCATTTCCCACTTTTCTTTTTCACTACCACCGTGTTAGCCAGCCATTCGGGGTAGAAGATCTCTTTAATGGCTCCTGCCTGCTTGAGTTTCATCACTTCATCCCTGACCGCGTCAGCGTGTTCTCTCGACGGTCGTCGGAGTGGCTGTTTTTTAGGGATGGTGGTGGGATTAACGTTTAGGTGGTGGCAGATGAATTCTGGACTTACTCCTGGGGCATCCGCGGGGTCCCAGGCAAATACGTCAACGTTGGCTCTGAGGAACTCTATCAACTCCTCCCTTTCCTGTGGGGGAAGCATGGATCCAACTTGAAAAAACTTCTCTGGATCATCACCAACAACAACCCTCGTTAAGTTTTCGCACTCTGCTTCTTCGGCCGAGGCCCCGGCTTCCAGCGCCGAAGGTCTTAATTGCTATAAACTCTCCTTATCACAGTTCGAGGGCTCGGCATGCTGCTCATGCTGGATGGATGCCACTAGACAATGCCTGGACATAGCCTGGTCCCCCCGGACTTCTTCAACTGCTCCCTCCGAGGGATACTTAATCTTCTGGTGGAGAGTGGAGGATACAGCCCCAAGGGTATGAAGCCAGGGTCTGCCTACGATAGCGGTATAAGGTGAGTAAGCGTCCACCACTATGAAGTCCACCTCCACAATCTCCGTGCCGGTCTGCACAGGCAGTCTGATCTGGCCCTTCGGAATGATCACCTTGCCATCAAAGCTGACCAAAGGGGAACTGTATGGAGTTAAGTCTTCGGGGGACAAGTTCAGCCCCTTATATAGGTCTGGGTACATTATCTCTGCTGCGCTGCCCTGATCCACCATCACCCTTCTCACGTCATATCCGCCTATTCTCAGAGTGACCACCAGGGCGTCGTCGTGCGGCTGTACAGTTCCTATTTTGTCCTCTTCCGAAAATCCCAAAACTGGGATGTCTGTCCTAGGTTTCTTCGGCCCTCTGTTGCCGCTATCAGAGGGCACCCGAGCGACTGACAATATCCTGGATGGGCAAGATCCCGTCCTCCCTGGTGTAGCAAAAATAACATTGATTGTTCCCAAGGGAGGTTTCACGAAATTATCCCTCCTGGGCCCCGTGCTAGTTTGACTTCCTTGACCGTGCGAGTGGTGCAGGAGGTGTTTTAACCTGCCTTCGCCGACCAGCTGATCCAAGTGATCCCACAGGCTCCTGCAGTCCTCAGTGGTATGCCCATGATCCAGGTGATACTGACAGTAAAGATTGTGGTTGCGCCTCTCAGGGTTTCCCACCATCTTGTTCGGCCTTTTGAAGAATGGTTCGTTTTTTATCTTATCCAGGACTTGGTGCACTGGTTCGCGAAAAACTGCATTGACCGTCTGGGAGTTCGCTGCGCTTTGGCTGGCCCAGTCCTTCCTTGGCCTGTTGTGATTCTGCCGGTCCGACCTGAAATCCCTCCCATCATGAGGGATAACCTTCTCCTTTCCCCTACTCTGCTGTTGGTCCTCTTCAACTCTTTTGTATTTATCGATCCTATCCATCAGCTGGCGTATACTGGTGACAGGGTTGCGCGTCAAGGACGTTCTCAAAGGATGTTCGGTGGGGAGGCCCAGCTTGAAAGAGCTTATGGCCACCAACTCGCAATCTTCCTCCACCTCATTGTACGTTTCCCAGAATCTGTCTGAATGGGACTTCAAAGTCTCACCCCCTTTCATACTGATGGACAACAAGGAGGCCACGGATTGGGGAACTCTTCGGCAGGTGACGAAACGGGATCCAAAAGCCTGAGTCAGCCCTTGGAAGGAGCTAATGGTGTTCGCTTTTAAACCGTCGAACCATCTCATGGCTATTGGTCCTAGGCTGGATGGAAAAACCTTGCACATTAGGGCCTCGTCCCTAGAGTGTACTGCCATCCGCTGGTTAAAATGACTTACGTGCTCCACTGGGTCGGTCCTGCCGTTGTAGATGGTGAATGTGGGCTGGTGGAAACGCCTGGGAAGTTTGGCTCGCTCGATATTATGTGTAAAAGGAGACCTGGAGATCTGATCCAGAGCTTTGCTTATAGCATCGTTCCCCGTGCCCCTTGGAAAGGAGCTCTGAGGGTTTCTCTTGCGGTCGTACGCTTCCTCATAGAGGGGAGGCTCACTGACTGGTGTTCGAGACCTCCGCCTGTAATTATCGTCCCGTTCGTCCTCAGAACCCTCATCAGAGTACGAGGAAACGCGCTTTCTTTTTGCATGGCGCAACTCTTTTCTCAGCCTCTGAATCTCTAACTGCATGGCCTGGTTTTCCTCTGCATGGGACATGTGGCTCTCTCCATGCGATTGGTTTTGGTCGCCACGGGTGGCGTGCGGGTCCCCCTCGCGATCGTGTCTCCGTTCCAGGTGGACAAAAGGGTCGGTGTGTTGAGATGACCTGGATTCTGCTGGTCGTTGTCTTGATTCAGCCATCTTTTGAGGTGTTGCTCCCACCTTTGCTCGAGCTGTTTCCCACAGACGGCGCCAATTGTAGGGTAAGAATTTGTTGGGCCTGGTACCAACTCTGTGTTGTGAGCCCAACAAATGCCCAACAATAAATTTGTAGAGAATGGGTTAAACAGCTGGGCTGGGTTATGATTTAGCAACGATTCATGCAGGCTGAAACAATAAAAGCGAAGGTAAACCGGTGTTTTATAGACGGTCTCTTTGGTCCGAAGAGGCTTTATATTTGAAAGCTTTCCCTTATACAAAAAATCCCCCCCTCTTTGTGAGGCCTGCTATCCTTATATAGATCCCCTTTTCTCATCCTCACCGCCCACTTGTCCCTCATCTAGGTGCCTACTTGAGTACTGGTCACATCAGCCGTTTGCTTTAACCTGCAGTGAGTGGTGGTAGGTGAAGATTCACTGTTCAGGTGTCTTCTCCACATAAATGCGGCCAGAAAAGTTGCTGCAGTGCATTAAATGTGGCGGTGGCAGCTTTATTGGCAGGATATTTCATGATAGCTCCGCAGTTAGGCAAGCTCGGGGCTCGGCTTTCGCAGGAAGGTCTTCAGCATAGCTCCTTGGTCAAGTTCTGGACAGGCCCGTTGGAGATGGTCTCTTCGGCCCAAAAGGTTGTCTTCGGACGGACCATTTATCCCTCGTGGGCTGTATTCTTACCGGGATGGCAACACATTGATGTTTTTATCCTCTTCGGACAGAGAGCCTTGTCTGGATTGGGCCTCTGTCCCAACATATGACACTGGGCCTTCTTACCCACACCAACCTTAATAGAGAAAAAAAGAGGCAAAAAGCCTTATTGGGTAGAATAAAATAAGCTGATGATATGTTTGTTTAAATAAAGGGTTTTAGAGTATAAAAAATTTACAATATATCCCTTATCAATGCGAGGTGGGTGAGAGATGGGACGGGTTGGGTCTAAAAAGTCTAAGAGCCCGTTTGTTTAGGCGTATTGAGAGAGCTAAACGCCCGTTTATCAAATTGCAGAAATCAGGATATGTTTGGCTAGGCAAAAATTGTGGGATTGCGTTTTTGAATTGGCAGATTTTCACGTTTCAGGAAAGGCGATTTTGATATCGTGCGATTTGCAAATCATGATTCCACCAAAAATTTTTACTGAAAACCAAAAATACCCTCCAGTCCTCTCCCTTTACTGTTGCATCTCAAGTCCTCTCCTTTCACCATATATATCCTCAGTCCTCTACCTCAAGGCATCAGCTTCACATGGATTGGTTCTCTCTTCAACGTTTTTCCTTTGCTACGTGTATCGTCGTTCTTCATCATAATTCTAGGTAACTATTCTCCATTACCCATCTTTGAATTTATGATATAGATTTGGGCTTTTGGCATGTTGAGTTTTAGAGATTTGTTGTTTGTTGCTACTGTTGGTAATAGCTTTCTCTGTCTCTCTGTCTCTGCCTAGTAGCTTTAGCTGGATCTTTTTTTTTCCATTTTATGGTATAATTTTTTTTTTTTTTTTTTTACAACGAAAGTACAACAAGCTAGAGTAGATGTCCAATTGATGGTTAGACTCGTTATTATCCTTTGGATTACTTTATTGCAAATCTGGGCCACGGCACTACTTATTATTATTTTTAAACACTATTCAGAGTTGACTTTAGTGCATAAATTAAGCTACTTTACAATGATTCGCCCAAAATTTGAGTTAGATTAAACTCCCAGGGATAGTGTTATTTAATTTTTTACACCCTGTGCCTAGTATTGTCTAGATTGGTAATGCATAATTCTTTTCAGGACTAAATGTTTTTTTTACCAAGTACTTGGGTCTGGCTAAATATCCTTCCTTGGCATCCTTGCTGTCCTTTTAAATCTATATCCTTTGGATTACTTTGCTGCAAATCTGGGTTGATTAACACTACTGCTAGTTTGATCTTTGTCCAAATTATTAGTGTGAAGGAAGTGTAATTGAACACTGCTTGCACTTTATCTTGGAAGATTCAGTTAATGCAACAGTTTTATTTAAAAGCTATTAGATTCTTGCTTATTTTCTTTATAACAGCTGATCCCATTACATATTTGTAACTAGAAACTTTATGCTGCCTGCATAAGTTCCAAAATGAATCTCTTTTGCTACTGAATTTCAGTTTCAAGTTTTAGTGACTTAAGAGAATTTTGTGGTTTCAACTTTCAATGCATGTGTATCAAAATTGGAACATCCATTAGAGGACAAACTTATGAATTTTTGTGCAGATTGTTTGTGCATAAGCCTAAACTATTCATGCATATTACAAAGACTTGGGAGTAGAACAAGAACTTCATGTGATTTCTAATATTGAAACTGTTTGATTCTTTGTGGTTGTAGAACTTACCTAGGAAACTTAATCCTACTATGCAATTTTCTCATGGGTTTGGTTGTAGAACTTGCTATATTTTGCTAAACATTAATATTAACGAACTTATGTTTTTTTTAGATGGGTAAACCATCCCAAAATAGCTCAAATATTAGAGCTCAATGGCCATCAAGAGTAACAACTATCTTTTGCGAAGCTTGTGTGGATGAGGTATTTAAGAGTAATCGACCTAATACCCACTTTAGTAAAAAGGGTTGGACAAATATTATAGCAACTTTTGAAAAGAAAACTGGAATGGAATATCCTAGGGCGAAGTATAAGCATAAATGGGATAGTTTGAAGAAAGATTGGGTACTTTGGAATAAGTTGAAGGGAAATGAAACTGGATTAGGATGGGATGCAACCAAAGGAATAATAGCTGCAACTGATGAGTGGTGGGAGAGGAAACTAATGGTATGTTTTGTATAACCCATTGTACATATTTTGTATTAGTAGATAAACCATGCTATTTGAGTTATTAATGAAAATATTCAAAATTGTAGGAAGTTCCTGAAGCTGCAAAATTTCGAGAGAAAGGTTTGGAGAATGTTGACTTATTAGACATTATGTTTAAGGACATTGCAGCCGCAGGAGATTTAGCATGGGCCCCCACTTTAGGTGTGTTACTTGATGATCTTGAGACACCTAAGGAGGGGTTAGGTGATACTTTTGCTGACTCATCTTCTCTAAATGATGACGATGATGTTCATGAAGATGAGACTCCTAACCTCACACAACCACCTAACCCAACACAAAAGAAAGGAAAGAAGTGAGTTTTACCATCATCCACACAGAGCAAAGGGAAGAAAGGAGGAATGGCATTACAGTTCACACAACAGCTTAGTCGTATCTGTGATGTTGTGGAGTTAAGGAACTCAGCTTTTTTAGTGGAGCCAAGTAGTACTATTCGTAATGTCATGGAACGCGTGTGCACCTTAGACGGCATTGAGAAGGGTTCCGAACTCTACCTCATGGCAGCACGTATTTTTCAGAAACGAGAGAAGAGAGAGATGTTTGTCGTGATGGAAGAACCATATTTACAACGTAAGTTTTTGCAAGAGGAGGCAAGATTGTTAGGAGGACACTACTTTGGCACTTAGGGTGTTTTTTGTTTTATGGAAGAGAGATGTTTAATGTTTTATTGTCTTATCATTTGAATAATGTGGCTGTTATGGAGGTCACTACTTTGGCACTTAGGGTGTTTTATGTTTTATTCTTTGAATAATGTTTTACGGAAGAGAGAGATGTTTTTAATATTTTATTGTTTTATTAATTGCCAAGGCTTCCGAGGAACTGAATAGCTTCCAAGCCAAACTGAGTATGAGAAATTGATTTTGATGAAAGCTGAAAATTATGATTTCATTAATTGATTCAATAGCTATACAACTATATATATACTCTAAAACACAAGGCAAGATCTCTGGACTTCTACTTGAAGCTTTAATATGAGTTTCACTTGTTCTTGTATCATCTGGCAACTGATTTTCTTGTCTGGCTTGGTCTAGTGCATGTTTGGGCAGCTCTGATGCACGAGCTACTACATTGGGTGGCATGCAGTGCTGCACTAGTGTGACAGTTGATGCTGCATCACCTGGTGCACTAGCTGCTGCATTATGAGGCAAGCTGAGCTGCACTAGTGTAGCAACTGCTAAAAGCCATTTTTAGCATTTTAATAAAATCTCTCCCTACTTATAAAAAAGGCTTCCTTATATTGCTCTTAGACTCTTACCATCGATAGTGATTTTATGTTTTGTTATGGTTCCATAGAGTTTAAAAAAGGAAGTTCTAAAAATTCCAATTATTGGACGTATGTTTTACACACCTAATTATGTGGAGAGCTTAGTTTTACTTGATCGGGTAAACATCTCATCTTAATAGGAAAATTAGCTACTTTCAGTTTATAGCAAGTCGGTCATCTTTTTGAAATGACTAATTGAAAATTATGTACTCGTGAATAAATGAGTTACTAAGTTATGTTTTCTTTCTGTTGGTTTTAAGTATTGCCTTTGATGTGGTAGGAAAGGTTTCCTTTAAGGGAACAATGGCTAATCATAAATAAACTGGATTTTTTGTGTGCAAAATGGTGTACACATTCTAGAACATGGCATGTCACGGGGAAACATACATGTTTAGCTGACATTGTCTTGTTTTATTCGTCATAATATGATGATTACTAGTTTTGGAATCAAGTTAACAATTAAAATTTGTTTTGCCTATAAACTATTGATACTTAAGCTTTCAATTTTGTGTCATTTGCATTTCACTACCAAGAAAGCCATGATCCAGTAGAAATTTAATTAATTATTTGGGATTGTTAACAGCTCCAAGAATTATTACAATCAAAGTTGTTCTCAATTTCTTATTGGATCTTTAATTAAGGATAGGTTGTCTACCTGGAAAAAGGCTTATCCGTTGGGAGTATAATGTTGATGTCCTTTTTGTTTTCTGTAGAAATCAAGTAAAGAATAGGGACCATTTTTTCTTTCAATTCCTTTTCTCTAATAGAATTTGGGTTCATGTCACACATTTGTGCCTAGTATATAAACACTTGCTGCTATTGGAATGATGTGATCCTGTGGTGTATGAATTGATATGAAGGGTGGGAGATATAAGGTCAATGGTTCTATTAAATCTGCAGAATTGATCTTGACGTTGATTGAGTAGAGCACAATGATGTATTGTTAGAATCTTTTATTCATGCTTTTTAAGATTGGAAATTAGAGCTGGTAGATCAGTTTTTTTAGCTGCTCTATACAATAGTCTTTCTGGCAGAGGGGTGAGATATTTGGAGACTTAAACATAGTGGCAGGTTTGATGTTCAGCCATTTGTAAAGGTTTGCTGCAAACTTCCTTGGAAGTATGTTTGGTGTGTTAAGGTGCTTCAAAAGGTTGCTTTGCTTGCTGCATGAACGTGTTCAAAGTGAACAAGTAGGCACAAAAGCACAACCAACATGACCATGGCTTGACTTGCACTGCCTCTTCCAAGAGACATCTCAAAGCAGAGCTGTATAATACTTTTACTGGGGAAGGCTGAAGTATAAAGTGGTGAGAAAGCTATTTGAGAGTGAAGTGCCAAGAACTAAGGCTCTAACAACCCTTTTTATTGTGTTGAGGAAACTAAATAAGACGTGGGGTCCAATTAGTTTGGAAAAAATGGGACAAAGCTAAAGACAAATTGGTGACCCCTTTTTTCGCTGAATAATTGGTGACCCTTTATTGATTAAAAAATTGTCTCAACAACCCCACCATAACCACCATGTTGTAAATTCTACTATTAAAGTGTTAATTACGTTATCACAGGGTAAAGAGAAAGGAAATTTGTCTTTGAGTAGTTCTATTTCATTGGTATTTTTCTGTGTATAGTTCTATTTCATTGAACAAATCAATGCTACGTATGAAATACTGTAAGGTGCTCCTAGAGTACTTATTACTTAAGAACACATCCACTGTAAGGTGCTCTTAAGATAAGTTGTCTTTGAGTCTACCTAAGGGGTTTTTGTCACAAACTAACTATAGGCAGTCATGACCATTAGGTAGATACTTTTGTGGGCTTTTGTTGTGTGATAAATACTTATTTTGATTTATCCAGTTATTATTTTTTAAATGTTTAATCATTTTTTTATTGTGATTTATCTAATTTATTGCTATAATATTTTAGGTGTTATTCCTATGGATTACAATGATTATATTGATAATAGTGATGAAGATCATTCTTCTAATGTGGAAAACGATGAATATGATGATGACGAATGAATGTTCAATATGTGTGTAAAACTACAAATTATCAATTCAAGCTTATTATCAAACAATTAATGTGCGGAACATAAACATAAGCCAAACACATAATTGATAAATAATCAAAGCCAAATATAAACACATCCAAAGCAATAAATAAATGGCAAGGATAAAGGGAAGGAATATGCAAATACACAGACAACACACGATGTGTTATCAAAGAGAAAACCGTAGCCCTCGGCGTAAAACCTCTCTGCCGCCCTCCAAGTGGTAAATAATCCACTAAAGAATGTAGTTGGGATATATGAACAGCAGAAGACCCTCCAAGCCTGATCTACCTAATGTACCTAAGCCCTCCAAGCTTCTTACTCCAACGAGGTTGCGCCGAACCTATTTCTTCTTTAGCTTACCGGATTCCGCTATCAACCATAGTATCAACCAATAGACATTGGTTCCTTCCTAACTGCTTCCCAAAACACCAAATAAATCTTCTCACGGATGTGGGTATGGTGAGAAAAGGATTTAGTAAAGAACCTCTCAAGGATGTATCAATGGAGAGGAAGAAAGTAGAGGAATTTAAAGAGTCACTAAGGTAAAGATTGTGGATGAATCAATCTTGTTTTTCTCTAGGGTTTCTCTCACAAAATTCTCTCTAGAAGCTCTCAACATTTCGTGGGTATAAGGGTCTATATACAGTGGTGAGTGTTTGGAATGCGAAAAGTCAGTTTTTCCCAAACAGGGTGTTCTGGCAGCTTGGCCTCGCGACTAGTCTGAGTCGCGAGTTCCAGGCGTGAGTTAACGGCCTGGCCAGCTTGGGACTTTTGTCTTGTAGTGCGACAACTGGTGTGACCCTTCAACTCCCCGCATGCTTCTCATGTGTACTAGAGTTGGCGGCTTGCCAGTCGCGAGTCAGCCGCGGGATTCTGCCTCCTTGCACAAACTTGAGCTTTTCTTCACATCTTCTCATACACTACCCTTACAAGAATCCCACCAAAATACAGGGTTACTAATTGCTAAAATACAAGCAAATTTGGCATGGAATGAAGCCAACAAGATGGTTGACTAAATTCAACCTTACAATCTCCCCCTTTAGCTATTCTGTGACAAAACCCTACAACAGACTCTAGACTTAATGCGTGAGTTGGGTACAGTTGAGCAAAACTTACTCACACTTAACTTTAGATTCTGATAAGCTTTTGAAACATATGAACAAATATCTCCTTAAACACAACAACACAACAATAACATTGTATGCAGAAAAATTTGAAATGCATATGGAGCAAGCATAATTTGATCAAGCAAAAATGGACTTAAGCAATGAAGCAATAAATCATGGCTTAACTAAAACAGGCAATCACTATACAAAAGTGATCACAATGCTCATTCTCATAAGGAATAAACATCCGGACATGCAAGCTAATAAGCTTATTTGCAAAGCATCATTTGCATGTCCAACACTCAACCAATCCATAAAACATATATGCATCTAGGAACAATCCTACAAAGGCAAAAGAGTGAAGTACTAAAGAAAAATGCATGACATTTAATATTAAGTACTTAAGCCACAATGCATAAAGGCTGCATAAGCATGGTACAAATCATAAAAGCCTACAAAATGCATGGAAACAAACCCTAAAAGCTTACAGAAGCAACATGGGTACAAATATACCATACAAAAACACTTAACAGAAAAACATCATAAGTTTTGAAACAAACTTAATATGAAACAAAATATGCGACATAACAAAATATAAAGCTCCCTCTTTGATTATGCTCTTTCTCCCCCTATCATTTTACTTAGATTTTCTCCCCCTTTTTGTCATGGAATAGCTAGTCGTCATCTTCTTCTAGCTTTCTTTGAATCTGATCCAATTGAGTTTGGAGAGAAGTGAACTTCATGTCCCACCGAATGTTGTGATGGTGCAAGATAGATGTGAGTCTGGAAATTTTGGTGCTCAACTCATGGACAGATGCCATAATGTTGTCTAGCTTCCTGTCGAATGAGGATGAGCTAGAGCGCGAACCACTGTGAGATGTTGAAGCCTTAGGTTTGATACCCTTCTTACTATGACCAATGCTCGCGTTGAACGTACGCATGTTGATTGGACTTGCTTTTTTGCAGGGAGTTCCATCTTCAGATGGATGGATCCCTTTAAGCTTCAAAATCCTAAAGATGAGGCAGCAGAATGGAATACATATCCGTGACTCTGTTTGCTAAACCATTTAGCACAGAACATGAAAGATATGTGCACAAATGTCAATCTCAACATCTGAGATCAGATCATGAAGAAACAAAGCACGGCTGAGGTTCATATACCCGGTGCTAGATAGAGGGTACAAGTTGTTAAACATGATGATTGTAAGCACTCTCAATTTCGGAGGAAGAGAGGAAACACTAACTGAGTTCCCATTTGATGAGAATTCCAAGTCGTTGCCAAGGGCATCCCAAGGTAAGTCCTCATCCGGACATTGATCATCATAAACCGGTGAGTGTCTAAACATCAGCCGATTGATGTGAAGAATCTCTGCCAGGTATGCGGGAGAGACAAAGAAACTTTTTCTCCTAACCCAGCACTTAAGCTCATCTCCTTCAACAATTGCATTTGCATAAAATTCTTTAACCAAATTCTCATAAGCATCTTCAAGGTCAGAGAGAAGGTAATTCCAATCTTTGTGAGCAAACCATTTTGGAATGTCGGTGTCAAACAAAGAAGGTTGATCAACAACCCTTTCAATCAAGGGTGTAGCATCTCTGAAATAATTCTCATGAGTCTGAAAGGCAGCATAGGATCTGAACTTTTTTGGGTCGAAAGCACCTAATGGTGAATGGGTCCTCTTTGTTCGAGGTGAGGGATCATCGACATCAATGACAGGTTCCTTACCTTTGCTATTGCCCCCTTTCACAGCTGCTCTCTTTGATGGAGACATATCCACTCTGTATCATGGATTATCAAACACAAGAGAAACCCAAAAAATACCAAATATTATCAGCATTAGGTTTGGGTAAAAACATGAATAATTAGGAAAACCCTAAACATTTGGGATTTTTGGCTCAGTCATGACAATGAGCGTGTGAGTGTCATTAATAACATAATGTTCTCTCAAAATAGAGTAAAACAGTATTGATCTAATATAAACCATGAATCAAAATCAACACACAAACAAAAACCCATGTTTGAAATGGAGATATACAAATATCACCAGAGAGAAAATGAACACAAACCAAAAAAATATGAGACAATGCATATCAAAACTTAGATTGTTAAATGCAACAAAACCTAAACAACTACACCCAACTAAATATCCTCAATCCATGACCGAAAACCCTTCAAAACTTAAAACAACAGCACAACTCACAGATGTGGGAAAATAATGCTCAAATCATGAAGAATGAAGTGAGAGATGAAAAATCTATACTTTTTTCTTGAAGATTGAAGTGAAAATGGTGTAGAAATGGAGGTTTTTCAAAAGTGAACATGGTGAGTTTCAGAGAGAGAAATGAGGAAGACAATGAACAGTCACAAAAATTCAAGGGAAAAACTGAAAAGTTTTAAAAAACTGACTTTAAAAAGCAAAACACGCGTTTTTCGCGACTGGGATAAGTCGCGTGCAAGTCGCTAGGTTAAGCCGCCAAAACACTCAAAAGAGAAATGTTTGAAAATTTTTCTAAGTGTTTTTTGTGACTGGAAGGTCTACCCGCGAGGGAGTCGTGAGCTGAGTCATGAAAATCACTGTATGCCCTCGCGACTGGACCTTCCATCCGCGAACAAGTAGCCAAAACTAACCCACGAGCATGCGACTGGGTCAACCTGCGACTGAGTCGCCAAAATAGGGCAAAAGAGATTTTGAAATTTTTGACATTTTTGTAAAAACAAAAACACTTTCCAAAAATAACTAAAAACACTCAAAAATCTTTTTGTGTTTGATCAACAAAGATTGAGTATGTGAAAACACATTTAATCAAGTACAATCACACAAATGAATATGGCATTCATTGAACATATACTTGTGTGATGTGTGTGGGTATCAGAAATGAGATTGTCCTTAGTCCAATGTGAAGCTTCAATGATCAATTCAAACAAGTCATACACAACTGTTAGGTTCTAAGTTCTTAGGATTTTATGTATTTAGAACTCTAATTTGTAATGTTGGCAAACCATGATTAAAACAATGAACTTACTCTTGTTTATGCTTGCTCAAAGTTGGTTTAATATTGTACAGTTGGAATTGAGTGGCTGCAGAAGTATTTGTAACTTTCGGCCTGGCTCGATCGATCGAAAGTTAGACTCGATTGATCGAAAGTCGGCCAGAATGTTTTTTCTGCAGAATTTCCAACTCAGCCCTAACTCTTTAAACGTTTAGGGTTTATGTTTTTGCCCTAGGTATATAAGGCAAACCCTAGCCACATTTTTCAGAGTTGCACCAGTTGTATTGTTGCTCATACATTGCGGTTTTGTGTAAATCTCTTGTGAGATCTAGAGGAGCTTTCCTTTACACAAAGCTTAGGGTTTTCAAGATTGAGATCACTTCAACATCTTGATGATCAACTTGGTTGCTGTCTTTGAAGCTTAAAGAATATCAAGCGTGGGTGCTTGTACTTGATTGAAGAATTCAAAGAAAGAAGTAGTCCGTGGACTCGGAGCCTGCGCGTGGTCGTGTCAGGAAGTTTTACTGGTGGGTAGCATTAGGAAGTCAAGCGGGGAGCTTGTAAGTCCTTTTGTAAAAACTTCAATTCTTTCTTAGTGGATTCCATTTTGCCTTGAGGATCGGTGGGTAAAATCCTCCCCAGGTTTTTCCGTGTGGTTTCCTGGGTGATCATATCACTGTGTTATTTATTTTCCGCTGCTTTATTTGTTTTACATGCATGATATGATTTTGTGATTGTTTTAACCTAGAATTGCTTAATTTGACTAAGTAACAACTTGGCTAATTAATCTAGGCTACGCAATCTGGTTATAGTTTAAGGGGTCTAAACCTTTCAACAATTAGCACTAGATAATGTGACCAATCTCAATTATAGAAATATGCATATATGACCTCCCACAAAACTTGATAACATAACTTTGAAACTTTTCATTTGGCTCCATATACAACATATCATTTGATCTTTTTGAATCATAACATCTCATTGTGAGATCGATGCCTGAAATTTTTTATATTTCAATTGATGTGTTAGCCTTTGGCTTTTTGGGCATCATGCATATTATATTGGTTGCTTTCCCTTTTTCCTAGTCAAATACTAGTATGTGCGACAGGCTTTTGTAGCTCAATATCTCTTTTCATTTGGAGATTTACATTTGGTGAGCTCTTTTAAGCAAAAACAAAAATTAAATAGTGGGAAGATATATAGGCATAAGTCTATGCATGTCTCAAGATCAACAAAACCATTCACTAGTCATTCATGACAAGGTTGAAGATCTATTTACAACAGTCACATAGATTTCAAAATTTCTCCCACAATGATATGCGTACATAGGAGACAAGCCAAGCTCGTAGATGCACAAAGCCATTATTACAAAGGTACAAGACAAAACATGCTTTGAGACAAAACTCAACAAGGTCGATCAAACTTTTTGGATTTTCTACTTTTTATGTGTTTTTGGATTTTTGACACACATGAAGAAAAAGATTGTTCAAAAGCAACAAAAAGAATCATATGAATGAATGCTAAAAAAAAACAGAATGCAGAACATTATTCAAAAGAAAATCACATGGAAGGTAGAGTTTAGGGAATGATACCGACACCAATGGTCTTACGCAATGATTCAAACCTCGGGCCATCAAGAGGTTTAGTGAATATGTCTACCTTTTGATTTTTTGTGTTGATGAACTCCAGACACACTATCTTGTCCTCTACCAAGTCTCGAATGAAGTGATACCGGATCTCGATATGCTTTGATTTGGAGTGCTTAACTTGATTCTTTGACAGATTTATGGCACTAAAGTTATCACAAAACACACACATGGTGTCTTGAGAAATTCCATAGTCATAAAGTAACTTTCTCATCTATAACAATTGTGCACAACGACTTCCGGCTGCAATGTATTCAGCTTCAGCCATTGAAAGGGAGATTGAATTTTGCTTTTTGCTCATCCATGAGACCAAGCTATTTCCAAGATAGAAGCAACCACCGAAAGTGCTTTTCCTATCATCAATGCATCCTGCCTAGTCAGCATCTGAATATCCCACTAAACACTCATTTGAATCTTTTGAATACGAAATCCCATAGTCAGATGTGCCATTGACATAGCGAACGATTCGCTTTACTACTGTTAAGTGGGACTCTTTAGGAGCAGCATGGAACCGAGCACATACCCCGACACTGAATGCAATATCTGGCCTACTAGCTGTGAGATAGAGAAGATTGCCAATCATGCTTCGATAAAGTGTTGGATCAACGTCAACACCAGCTCATCTATACTCAATTTTGCTGAGGAACTCATGGGAGTAGAAGTGTGTTTCTTAGAGTCCAGGCCAAATCTTTTGACAAGATTTTTGGCATATTTCTCTTGAGAGATGAATATTTCATCCTTCCGTTGTTTCACTTGAAGCCCTAAGAAGTAGTTCAACTCTCCCACCATGCTCATTTCAAATTCCCTTTTCATTTCTTCCGAAAATTCATGAGCTAGTTGATCAATTGTAGATCCAAAAACAATATCATCCACGTACACTTGAGCGACAATGAGGGATTTCTCACCTCTCTTAACAAACAATGTTCGATCTGCTTGGCCTCTTTTGAATCCGCGATCCAATAAGTAGTGAGGTGATCATACCATGCTCTTGGTGCTTGCTTCAACCCATACAAAGCTTTCTTCAATCTTAGCACATGATCCGAGAAATGAGGATCTTGAAACCCCTTTGGTTGCTCAACAAAGACTTCTTCATGTAGAAAACCATTCAAGAAGGCACTCTTCTCATTCATTTGGTACAACTTAAAATCCATAATGCATGTTATGGACAAGAGGATTCGAACGGACTCTAGTCTTGCTATCAGCGCAAATGATTCATCGAAATCTATGCCTTCCACTTGAGTATGCCCCTGAGCCACCAATCTAGATTTGTTTCAGACAACTTCACCATCTTCATCCATTTTGTTCTTAAAAATCCACTTAGTGCCGATCACATGTGCATCTTTAGGCCTTGGAACTAACTCCCATACATCATTTCTAACAAATTGATGTAGCTCTTGGTGCATAGACTCTACCCAATTCTCACTTTTCAAAGCTTCTTCTACCTTTTTGGGTTCAAATTAAGCAAGATAGCAGTTGTATGTCATATGGTTAGCAGTATATTTTGGCCCTTTTCTTAAACGAAGTCCTTCGTTTACATCACCAATGATATTACTTGATAGGTGATTAAGGGTTACTCTGGATTAAGGTTTCTTGGAAGTTGAGGCTTCCTCATCACGAGAGATTGGGGGTTGAACTTTTGGAGGTGTGAGTGGACTTGAGACTTCTTGTGTTGATCTAGTCTCACTTCATGATATAGAAGGTGTAGACTCCTTTCCCGGTGATTCTTTCTCTACATCATCACTTAGGGACATATCATCATCCTCATTCTTCTTAAGATTTAACCCCTTTTCATCATCATCAATTTCCTTTTCTGATATGGTGTCGTCTATGACTACATTGATTGACTCCATCACCGTCTTAGTGCGCTTGTTGTACACTCTATAAGCTCGGCTATTCGTAGAGTATCCTAGGAAAATCCCTTTATCACTCTTAGCCTCAAACTTTCCCAGATTTTCCCTGTCATTTAGAATGTAGCACTTGCTCCCAAATATTCTGAAATACTTAACTTTGGGTTTCTTTTCTCTCCATATTTCAAATGACGTTTTCTTCGTCTCTGATCGGAAATAGATTCTATTACCAATGTGACAAGATGTATTCACAGCTTCAGCCCCGAATTTTTGTGAAATGTTTTTGTTAAGTAGCATGACTCTTGCCATCTCTTGGATCACCCCAGTTCTTTCTTTCAACTACCCCATTCTGTTGTGGAGTCTTTGGGGCTGAAAATTCCTTCTTGATGCCATGCTCCTCACAAAAGGTTTCGAATTTAGCATTCTCAAATTCCTTCCCATGATCATTTCTGATTTTGACTATGGGAACTCCTTTCTCATTCTACAGTCTCTTGCATAGCCTTTCCATTTTATCACATGCTTCTGACTTCTCTCTAAGGAATTCCACCCAAGAGTACCTTGAGAAATCATCTACTACTACCATAATGTACCTTTTTCCTCCTAGACTTTCAGTTCTTATAGGCCCCATTAGATCAACATGAAGAAGCTCTAAACATCGTGAGGTAGCAATCACATTCACATTCTGATGACTTGCCTTTGTTTGTTTTCTCATTTGGCATGCTCCATATATAGTCTTTTCCACCTTTCCAAACTTTGGAAGTCCCTCAACTGCCTCAAGTTTAGAGACTTTAGCTACTTGTTTGAAATTTGCATGCCCAAATTTGTGATGCCAAAGTTTCAGCATATCAACACGAGCACTTCTTCATGAAATAGGTGTCATAGGAACTACTCCATAACAATTATCAGTAGTTCTATTTATTGGAAAATATGGTTTTGTATCTCATACAAAACACACAACGGAAGCAACAAACACGGATCTGCTTCAATCATGAAAGATAAACATGCAACCATAAATTCTAGAATAAAGAATAGAAAGCGTACCTTGGTGTGGTGAAATTCAAAATCGAAGATCAAACGTTCTTGGGAAGACTTTTAATCTTCACTCCAATTCCACTTGATGTCCAAGATGTGTGGTCTCTCAATTGGTAACAAAAGGGTGATTAGAGAGTGACAAAAAATCACATACACACCATTTCACAATGATTTTACTCTCTATTATTATTCTGAACGTTTTTCCCTTTTGTATCTAACCAATTATCTAATTGGGCTGGCCTTTTGGGCCTTTCTAATTAGGCTTAAGTGTGTGGCTTGGAGTGGGACCAAAAGGGACCAATAAGACACTAGCTCCAATGGGCCTTGGGCTTTTCTGTCAACTCTTGACAAGTCCAAAGTTACCATTAACTATATTTAATACCACTATATAAATATAGTTGCACTCTAGGCCTTATCAATAAATTATTTCCCAAGACTTTATTGTACATGCAACTGCTTCATTAAAATATTCGTAGTAATACAAAGTCATGAATGTTGACTGCCACTTTGAAAATTACTACATTTTAATCCTTGAGTACCCGGTTTAATCCTTTATGTTATTCAATATATATTTATAAAATCCAATTTCACAGATATATATATATATATATATATATACTTTAGTAACTCTTTACTAAAGTGGTTGGGCCCAACACTCTGAATAACCAAACCCATTAAACTTATCTCAGGGGAATATTTTATATCTCCGTTAAGAGATTATGAATTCCATCTTGAGAATATATGTTCCATCAACATTAAATGCGGCTGCCCAACATACTGAGGTTTTGATCGTTACTAATAGATCTCACTCCTGATATATCAAAGCAACCTACATCTCATGATCAGGTCCATTATTCTCTTAGGATTTAGAGTTGATGTAAATAGAAGTCGTGAGATTTATTATTCATTTGACAGTTATTAGAAGAATAATAAATCTCACAGCAGTCCAGTTCAATATGTCTTAACTCTTAAAACACATCATCATACCAACTAGAAGTCTCCACTTCCATGATCAAGACAAATCATCGTAGTTGATTTGTTATAGTCTTCGCAGATGAAATGCCCAATTTCATCACCGACTACGAACTAAAATTCTGAGTTTACAAAGAACTTGTGATTTATATCTTTTTGTGACTTTTCACATTAATCACATACTATGCATCTCATAGACTAAGATAATGTCCCATTAGTTCATTTATAGGTAGTCTCATATAATTAAACAATTTAATTATTTATAACATGCCAATAAATTGGATTTTGGGGCACAAACCCTAACACTATTTCCCTCCAAGACTTGAATCCCTTTTTCGTCAATGATTATGCACCCTTTCTTTGAGAATTGTACAGGAAAATCCTCATCACATATTAGAGTGATGCTTAAGAGATTCGCCTTCAATCCTTTGATGTATAGCACATCTTTCAATAGAGGTAAACTAGGTATTTCAACAGTCCCTTTCCCGAGAACTTGAGCATGACTCCCATCACCAAATGTCACATATATGCATCTAGGAACAATCCTACAAGGGCACAAGAGTGAAGTACTAAAGAAAAATGCATGACATTTAACATTAAGTACTTAAGCCACAAAGCATAAAGGCTGCATAAGCATGGTACAAACCATAAAAACCTACAAAATGCATGGAAAAAAATCTTACAAAAGCAACATGGGTTCAAATGTACCATACAAACCACACAACTTGGCTGAATCAACATTATATATATAAATAAAAACCAAAATATTAAAACTGTATCCACACAAATAGATATAAACAAAAATCATAAACTAGTTAGTCTATCCAAAAGTATGTAAAATATGTAATGTATATCAACTTCTTTTTATAGATTACATATCTCCCCCTTCCAGTATGCACACTTCTCCTTCCTATGTCACCCTCCCCCTTACATGTCGCTCTCCCCTTTTTTGTCACGAATAGCTAAAGGCTCTCTTCCAACTTCTGCTGAATAGCATCCAACTGTGCTTCAATGGCCGTGAGACGCATTTGAACTTGATATTGGTTGAGTAGATAAGTCGTTGTAGATCAAAGATCTGATCAACCACATTTTAAATCAAATGGCTTTGTTTGGGCATTTAAAATCTAGGGGGAATAGATGGAGTACCAGTTGAATGCACAGGTGTAGCTGAAGTCTGACCAGATGGAGTGACCGGTTCACTTTTAGGTGTTTTAGATGAGTGGCTCTTACTTGCTTGGAGAGTGTGTAATGATATTGATCGAGGACGGGGCAGAACTTTTCCATCTGATGGAGGATGAACACCTTCACGAAGTATGATCTTCATGATTAGACTGTAGAAAGGAAGATTTGTTCGTGCTTCTGATCGAGCTGCTGTTTTGCCAATGATCTGAAGTATGTGAGCACATATGTCAATCAGGAACACCGGAAATGAGGTCACACAGGAATTTAGCCCTTCCAAGACTGATGAAAGTAGTGTCCGTTTAAAGTCTCTAGATGACTGAGATGAAAGTCGTGTCCGTTTAGCAACCGGGGTGGATGGATCATCGATTACAATGTCTTTGCATTTAGAGGAACGACGAGTCATTTGCAAGAGAAACAAACACACAGCAAAGGACCAAAGGCAACACCACAAGGTACAAACAGTAACTTGATTAGATTCAGATATAAGAATGTGAACCAGTGAAATCACATACAATCACAAACATGAACTAGGGCAGTACCAAACATCATCATAAGCAACAATGAAGTAATGATTGAAGTAGGTGAGAAAACAATTAAATATAGTTTTCGATGGAAAACCATGTGTAAATATAGTTTTCTAAGTTTTCCGATATTTGGTAGCATAAGAAAAATGAGACAAATGAAAACTGTAAAATTGTGATTTACAACTATGTTTTATGTTGGTTTTATTTCATGACAACAAAGTGTTGTAATTGCTTTAATTTTGTTCCTTGTATTTTGTGAGATTTTATTGTATTGGGTTTAGTATTAAGTTGGTGAAGACTCAAGCTAAAATGAAGAATCAGTGGATTTCGTGAGAAGCTAATCTGTGAAAGAGCCATATGAGAAGCACATGCTGGAAGCTAAAGAGTCATGCCAAGCTGTCGTTTTCGCGAGTGCCTCACGGGTATGGCCTTCTCGCAAGGTAGTCGCGAAACATTCTGCCTAGAGGATTTTAATGTGTGACTTTCTTACCCTTCACTCATACTATATATATCCTCATTACCCACAAATATAAAGGAGACCATTCAGAGAGAAAAACCCTAGATAGGTTTTCTACAACACACACACCCATCTTTTAGAGAGAGAGCTACTCATCCTTAGTGTGAAATCATTCTAGTCTCTTCTCATTCCTTCTCCTATTGACATACCTTGAGAGGAGATTTGTACCCAAACATAACCCACACCTATTCAGAGTGTAGAGAGTGTTTTGCAGCTTGGGAAGCTTTGGGGATTTGCCAAAAGAAGCCGATGAGGCTTGGTGGATGCAATCGGGCGTATTGCGGGATCCGGAAAGCTAGACAAGACACGGTTCCGAGAAGCCTTTTTGGAGTAGGAGCTTGAAGGGCTTAGGTACACTGGGTAGATTAGGCTTGGAGGGTTTCTTGCTAACCCATGTATCCCAATTGATTGTCTATTGGAATGATTACTGCTTGAAGGGCGGCAGAGAGGTTTTTCGCCGAGTTCTTCAGTTTCCTCTTTGATAACACATTGGCGTGTTATCTTGTGTTTGCATTCTCTTTTCCCTTACTCTTGTGCTTTACTTTTATTGTTTGTTGTTAATGTTTATGCACTAGAGTAGTATCGGTTGATTGCGCTTCATTTACTCTTGTTTTTGCACTTAGATAAGTTTGAGTAAAAGCAATGTAGTTATTATTTTTAATTGGGGGTCTAAACAGCTATTGTGTTTTCAACACTTTTTCGAGCTTTCAATTGGTATCAGAGCCCAATCAAAAAGATTGACAAAAAAATAAGTTTTCCAACTCCCATTTGAGAAAATCCCAACTATGAACATAAAAACCCCAAAAACATAATCGAAGGATCAAAATCAATGAAAAGAGTTAAAGATTACCTTAGAGATGTTTATGGAATGTAAAACACTTGAAATTAGTTGGGTTTTGATGTAGAAGCATTGAAATAGGGGTTTGGGAGAAGTTTAAAACAAATAACCCACGAAATGCCCTTTAAAAGCTGATCTGGAAATTTTCGCTGGTATCTTGCTGGTATTTTGCTGGTAAGCTTTACTCGATAAATAGTCATGAAACAGTCGTGCAATTCTCTATCCAAAGCTAAAAAACTTTAGAATTGGACCCTTTAACTCATGACTGAACTTACACATAAAATAAGTCACAAAAACACCCAGAATACTTGTTTTTCACACAAAAACAACTTGAAAAACATGGGTGATCCAAATCACATCCAAAAGCAAACAAAAAGAACAAAAATCTTTTTGGTTTGATCCACATATGGTTGAGCATGTTGGGAAATTTAGACCCCAGTTGATAGAATTAACAAGTTTTAAACCCAAGTTGTTAATTAGATTTATTATTAATTAAAACTTGTTAAAACAAACAAACATCAATATCATGTCAATAATGAATGCAGCTGAAAAGTAAATAAGACAAGATATGATGACCCAGGAAAACCAATGAAACCAATCAGTTTCATAGTAAAAAACCTGGGGGGAAACCTTCCCGAAAAGCAATCCACTATAGTAAAGAGAAGTTTCAGATCTAGTACAAAACCTTTGTCCCTAGACTCTACAATCCCCGTAGATGAACTCACAGCAGAAACCTTCTACCACTTCAGAACCTCTGAACTCTTCAATATATGAATGCCACCCTTTGATGATGCATGAATACCAAGTACGTGACTAACCAATTACGTGGATCCCAGTACGCGACTTCAATCACCAACTAGAAGAAGAATGTTGGTTGCAAAGTTCTTCACTTCATCAAGAACGAAGATCAAGAAGCATTTGGTTACAAAACCCTAAGGTGCAAAAGACGCAGTAGCTTCTTTCAGAGAGAATAAGACATCGGTCACCTTTTGCATATGTTCTCCTTGTATTTTCTTATGTGAAGACCTCTAAAACAAGCCTTATATAGGTCTAAGGTTGTAAGAAAAGAAACCCTACACAAATACATAAGCCTGGCCCAATAATCAGATTTGAAAATCTGAATTCCCGTAATCTCGATAGATACCTCGATCGATCGGGAGGTGTCGAGCTTTAAACCTCGATAGATAGCTAGGTGTCGAAGAGACAGAAGATTTCTCGATCGATCCACCAGGTGTCGAGATTGCGATAAGAAAACACCTTAAGAGCTCGATAGATAACCAGCTGTCGAGAAAGTGTCGAGCAGCTGTCGAGCTATCTGTCCACAGGTGTCGAGCTATCTGTTCAGCTTTATTGAACACATTTTCTTCACTTGTTTCTTGGTTCAATCTTCATGGTTTTAATACTACACTTGAACAACATGTTCCTTGAAGTATTAAAAACATCCTAGATCTACCCAAATATAAGTAAAGTGCGTTTTGTCAAAGGATTAACCAACTACATAAAAATATGTCCTTAACAGAGCACACACACATTCTATTTGAACATGTACAATCACACAAATGAAATAGGCATTCATTGAACATTAAACTTGTGTGTTGTGTGTGAGTATCAAATGTGGAATGGTCTTTAGTCTAGAGTGAAGTTTCAATGATCAATTCAATCAAGTCATACTAGAGAGTGTACCGAAGTATTTCATCATTTCTATATGACTCATGTGCTCATGTGCACATTTTTAGGGGGTCAAATTCTACCTCGTCTCGTGCACATTCGTAGGAGAAGAAAGCCACAGGGGAGATGCATATACAAGGGGGAGAATACATTTTTTGAGAAAACCTTGATTGGCTTTATGTTTGTTTTCTCGTTGCTTTATAGTGTTTAATAATATGCCCAAATGACATTTTGTTGTTGTTTTGGACTCCGACGAGTACCAAATTTTGGGGATCACCATAATTATTCATGCTTATCATGTTTTGATCATTGGTGGTGTGATTTATAAAATTTGCCCCATGAGTGCTTATTTATGCATTGGTCATGCATCTCACATGCACACTAGATGCACATTTGCTGCACACACTCTAACACTTGACATGTTTTTTTATTCACTCATGCTAGTTAAGTCTTTTTAGACCTTTTAACACATATAACATGTTCTTGTGTCTTTGTCATGCCTAGGTTTATATCATGTTCTATCATCATTAGCATGTCATGTTTACTTTATGCTTTGTAGCATTTTTTAGATGTTTTTGTCTTCTGTTTAAGTTTCATTTTCTCATTCATTTTGCACCCGTCATGCATCATCTTTTACCCCTGTTCATATCTTCTTTTCTTTCTCTCCTTCCTCTTGATTGATGTGTCTATTCGTGACAAAAAGGGGGAGAGTATACTAGAGAGTATACTAGAGTGTTTCGTCATTTCTATATGACTCATGTGCTCATGTGCACATTATTAGGGGGAGAAATTCTACCTCGCCTCGTGCAAATTCGTAGGGGGAGAAAGCCACAGGGGAGATGCATATACCAAGGTGGAGAAGACATTTTTTTGAGAAAACCTTGATAGGCTTTATGCTTGTTTTCACGTTGCTTTATGGTGCTTTGATATGCTTTGTTGCTTTCATCGCATCGTGCTTATGTGTTGGACATGCTTTTATCCTTATGCTATTGTGCTTTATTGGTTGCATGTTCAGATGATCATGTGCTTTGCTATTTGATCATTGTAGTCATGTCCATATGACTATTTTTATGTTTGATCAAGTTGCTCATATGTTTTACAACATGTTTAATTGATTTCATTTTACTTGTTACATTATACTTGTCCTTTTATCACTTGATTTACCTTGAGTGTCTAATGCGTTTTGTGCAAGTGTTTCAGGTTACAAGTATATATCGTCCAAGTTTATCATAGCTTCTAGATTTAGGTGTGAGTGAGTTTTGCCATTGTTTCCAAATTCACGTTTAAGTCTAGAGTCTGTTATAGGGTGTTTTGTCACGGAATTTGTGATTTACAACTATGTTTTATGTTAGTTTTATTCCATTACAAAAAGTGTTGTAATTTCTTTAATTTTGTTCCTTGTATTTTGTGGGATTTTATTGTATTTGGTTTAGTATTAAGTTGGTGAAGACTCAAGCTAAAATGAAGAATCAGTGGATTTCGCAATAAGCTCGCGAGAAGCTAAACCGCGAAAGAGCCATATGAGAAGCAAATGTTGGAAGTTGAAGAGCCATGCCAAGCTGTCGTTTTCGCAAGTGTCTAGTGGGTAAGGCCTTCCCACGAGGTAGTCGCAAAACATTCTACCTGGAGGATTTTAATGTGTGACTTTCTTACCCTTCACCCATACTATATATACCCTCATTACCCACAAATGTAAATGAGGTCATTTAGAGAGAAAAACTCTAGATAGGTTTTCTACAACACACACACCCATCTTTTAGAGAGAGAGCTACTCATCCTTAGTGTGAAATCATGCTAGTCTCTTCTCATTCTCTCTTCCATTGACATACCTTGAGAGGAGATTTGTACCAAAACACAACACACACCTATTCAGAGTGTAGAGAGTGTTTTGGAGCTTGGGAAGCTTTAGGGATTTACCAAAAGAAGCCGATGAGTCTTGGTTGATGCAATCAGGCGTATTGCGGGATCCGGAAAACTAGACAAGACATGGTTCCGAGAAGCTTTGTTGGAGTAGGAGCTTGGAGGGCTTAGGTACATCGGGTAAATTAGGCTTGGAGGGTCTCTTGCTAACCCATGTATCCCAACTGATTGTCTAGTGAATCGATTACCGCTTGGAGGGCGGCGAAGAGGTTTTTTGCCAAGTTCTTCAGTTTTCTCTTCGATAACATATCTGCGTATTATCTTATGTTTGCAATCTCTCTTCCCTTACACTTGTGCTTTACTTTTATTGTTTGTTGTTAATGTTTATGCACTAGAGTAGTATCAGTTGATTGCGCTTCATTTACTCTTATTTCCGCATTTAGATAAGTTAGAGTAAAAGCAATGTAGCCGTTATTTTTAATTGGAAGTCTAAACAGCTCTTGTGTTTTCAACACTTTTTCAAGCTTTCAAAAACTATATTTGGTCAACATAAAAAAATTTGATTTATTTTTAAGAGATTGTTTTCTACTAAATTTTTTTTTTTTTTGGAAAACAACTCTATCTCATAGTAGGCTAACTAATGGAAGTTATGATATTATTTTCCAATTCATTTAAGGTTGCTACCAAACATAGGAAAATGAGATAGTTTTATAGAAAATAATTTTTGAAAAATGACTTATTTTCCAGAAAACATTAACATCGAAACAAATAGAGCGTATATGGAAATTGACTTGATTTGAGGTAATCATATTCCAAGATAGAAATATTAAGAGAGAGAAATGCATAAAAGTAAAACCATAATTATTATTATTATTATTATTATTATTATTATTATTATTATTATTATTATTATTATTATTATTATTATTTTCCTGAGACAAAAACTTCATTATATTCAACAGAGCCGGCTAAATAGTGAAAGCAAATGATGCGTTGCCTAAGGCCCAAGATAGAAAAAAGGCCTCCAAATTTTAACCAATAGGGTTATTCTTTTTCATTATAATAGTATTAATTAAGCCCAATTATTAGTGAATAAATAAAATAACATTTTTTATCAAATGAAAAATAAGAAAAGAGAGAGAGAGAGAGAGAGAGAGAGATGCCATGTCCATAACATTTTTCACAATACTTTCATAATAAATCATAAGTGGTAGGTTGTTACAAGCTATTATTGATGACAACAAATTAATTTCATTGATAGGTTAAAATTAAAACCAATAACAACTTATTACCTATGATTTGTTGTGAAAATATTGTGAATGTAACACTTCTAAAAAAAAAAAAATACACAAAAATTCACAACATTTTTCATAAGTAGAGTTCGTAAACTTTTATTAATTTTTATCTAAGTCTATCACTATCATCACTTTTTTACTTACCACAATCAGTATGTCGTATCAACAGGTGTGAAAAGTTGTCAAATTTTGTTCATAGATTTTGTAAAAAAAAAAAAACCTTGTAAATTAATAGTAATTTGCATATAAAACAAGATAATAGAGTTTAAGTAATATTAATTTTTAATAAAAAAAATACTAGTTTTTATCTAAGTTCATCACTAATATCACTTTTTTACTTACTACTATCAATATGTGACATCAACAGGTGTGAAAAGTTGTCAAATTTTGTCCATAGATTTTGTAAAAAAAAAATCTAGTTAATTAGTAGTAATTTTGAATAAAGAACAAGATAATGGAGTTTAAGTAATATTAATTTTTAATAAAAAAATTAGATTTAAATATATAAAATGACTCAATTTTAGTTTTTGCTATAGGCCCCCAAATGCATTAAGCCGCCCCTATATTCAAGATGAAACAAAGAGGGATTATATGGATCTATTTATAGATGAATAACCTAATCCAATTAGCCCACATAGCTGAAGATATATAATTGGCTAACTAATCTCCCATGTACTCTTATTAATATCATATATGTTTATAAGAATACACATGCGGTAAATGTGCTAGACTACTTACGTTATATTGTAACTAACTTTCCTAATCTAATTCAACCCTTAGAATCTTATCCATCTAAACTATTTAGGGTTCCTAAGAGCATCTACATTTGGTATTGTAAATGCCATATCTAAGAGAATTTTAACATTTATGCACCAATTAACCACTGCATCAGCAATTGTCAAAAGGGACTATTGCAAAAATATTTAGAATTGTGCTACAGTGCAATTCTACCTTTAGAATTGCACTGTAGCACAATTCTAAAACATATAATAGTTTTTTATTCACATTTTCTGACTCTCTCTCTCTCACTCTGTGCTGTTTGTTTCTCATCTCATTCCTCTCTCCACAACAGTGTCTTTCTCTCATCACATCTCTCTCTCACGGTGGGCTATTCTGGCGTGGGTCGTGGGTCCAGCATGGAGGTGAGACTGGGGAAGTCAGATCGGCGTGGTATGGTGGTGATTTCTGGGTATTTTTGGGTAGATTTTCTAGGTTCATGGGTATGCAGCAGCGTGGTATGGTGGTTTGGGCCACGTGTTTATGGGTTTCCGGCGTGGGTTGCATCGGCGAGATCGGTTTGTAGCTGGGTTTGTGTAAATTTTGACTTAATGTTTTTTTTTTTTTGTGGGTCATCTTTTGGATTCAAAATTTTCTATTGGTTTGATTTGATTTTGGGATTCGGAATTTGCTATTGGTCATCCATTGGTTTGTAGCTGGGTTTGTGTAAATTTTGAATTGATTTTGCTGAGGTTTTTGGGGTTGCCGTGGGGTGGTGGTGGCAGTGGGCTATGGATTTCTGCAGGTGATCGGCGTTGGGCTGTGGATTTTTGCAGGTGGGAGATCGGTGTTTGGGTGATCAGTTTTTTTTTTTGGTGTTGATGGTAGATTATGGGTGGCTGGTGGTGGTGGTGGTGGTGGTGGTGGGCATGTGGTGATGGTGTTTTCTATAAAATTTGTGGTTGATGAACGGAAAGAACGAGAAAGAAAGAATAAATGATGTAATTGGGGATATATTATTTTATTACGTAGATATATTATTTTAATGAGTAGAATTGGAACATAAAAGTTTGGGATGCTGAAGGTATTGTAAAATGGGATGGTATAATGATAAAATGGCTTTTTGGAATGGTAAAATAGAGTAGAATTGGAATTCTCTGATGCTAATGCTCTAAGACAGTGTTCTTGTATACCTTTTAGAAAAACATAAGTAGTATTAAGTCACCTTATTTAGATTTACAACAATTTGATCTAGGCACAAGGATGGTTTACAACAAAAGAGTTTAAACACATTGGTCTGATGTCACCTGTAACGACCTAGTGGTGAGTCTGATGACAAGTAGTAAGACTTGGATCTATTTTGGTTCCATGGAGGGGTCTAGACTTCAGCTTTATGACTTGATTTCATCTAGAGGTCTGTTGCCTTTGTTAATCTTGGCAAGTTCAGTGTTGCAATGCATTCACATCAAAAGTGCTAAAATAGCTCAAATGCTATTTTAGCACCAAAAACACTAAAAATCCACTACATTAAAGGTGTCAAAAGTTAAATTTTTTAACACCTAACTATAGTAACATGCCAAAGTAACACTTTATGTGACTAGATGGCTAACACAAAAAACAAATGTTATTTAAATGAAAGTTAGAGAGAGAAGAGATTTGAGTGGTAAAAGAAAGAATATTTAAATGAAGTGAAAAAAGAATAGAGCACTCGATATCCTCATGACTTTAGGTTGTTACAGGTCACGTCGGACCAAATTAATTTAATTACTACTTCAATCTAGAGGATAAGAATCTTATGTTTCCTATCAGCTAAGGAAACAAAAGTTTAGATCCCCGAGATGTAGTATAAAATGACACTATAAAAATTTGTCCAAAACGTAGGCAGGAGAGAGCATGAAAGGAACTAAGTTGGGCTAAGGTGTGTTTGTTCTTGGATATAGGAAATTGTAGTAGAGAGAGAGAGAGATACGGTTAGGAGAAGTTAGGGAGAGAGAGAGTTTAAGAGAGAGAAATTGAAAGAGGCCTCATATATTATTCATTAATTCCTTGAGATATTATAATAGAGTAATGTTATAAGCACAAACTATTTTACAATATTTTTACAAATTGTTATTGTGGCTAACTTCTTACTGGTTCTCATTTGAGCTCACTAATAACATTTTTTTTATTTAGCAATAATCACTCATCACATCAGTAGTTTGTAAAAACGTTTGTATCTATAGCATTTTTTTTTTTATTATAATAACCCCAATTCTTAAACAAGATCATTCGAGGTAGTCCCCTCTTTTCTAAATCCCCTTCCATCCCTTGTTGCGTAGACTCTTCTTACTTCACATATATATAGACCAATGGAGTATTGGTTGAGTAATATGATTATTACATACCTGCTATTGCACAACGAATGTTCAATATGGGTATGTAACACCCTTGAACGTTTAGACCCCAAATTACAAAATATCAATTCAAGCTTATTATCAAACAATTAATGTGCAGAACATGAACATAAGCCAAACATAGAATTGATAAAAAATCTAAGCCAAATATAAACACATCCACAGTAGTAAATATAAGGCAAAGATAAAAGGAAGGAAGATCCAAACACACGGACAACACACGATGTGTTATTGAAGAGGAAACCGAAGCCCTCGGCGTAAAACCACTTCGCCGCCCTCCAAGCGGCAAATAATCCACTAAAGAATGTAGTTGGGATACATGAACAGTAGAAAACCCTCCAAGCCTAATCTATCTAATGTACCTAAGCCCTCTAAGCTTCTTGCTCCAACGAGGTTGCGCCGAACCTATTTCTTTTTTAGCTTACCGGATTCTGCTATCAACCACAGCATCAACCAATGTATATTGGTTCCTTCCTAACTGCTTCCCAAAGCACCAAATAAACCTTCTCACGGATATGGGTATGGTGAGAAAAGGATTTAGCTAAAGATCTCTTAAGGATTTAACAATGGAGAGGAAGAGAGTAGAGGAATTTGAAGAGTCTCTAAGGTAAAGATTGTGGATGAATCAATCTTGTTTTTCTCTAGGGTTTCTCTCACAAAATTCTCTCTAGAAGCTCTCTACATTTGGTGGGTATAAGGGTCTATATATAGTGGGGTAAGAAAGGAATGTGAAGAGACAGTTTTTCCCAAACAGGGTGGTTTGACGGCTTGGCCTCGCGACTGGTCTGAGTCACGAGTTAACGGCCTGGCCAGCCTGGGACTTTTGTCCTGTAGTGCGACAGCTGGCATGACCCTTCACCTCCCTCGTGTGCTTCTCATGTGCCTGTAGTTGGCGGCTCCTAGTCGCGAGTCACCCGCGAGTCCTAGCCGCGAAACTTTGCATCCTTGCACAATCTTGAGCATTTCTTCACATCTTCTCACACACTACCCTTACAAGAATCCCACCTAAATACAGGGTTACTAAATGCTAAAATACAAGCAAATTTGGCACGGAATAAAGCCAACGAGATGGTTGATTAAATTTAACCTTACACACAATATACATACACTACTATTTGGATTGAAATTGTATTTTTAAAACATATTTTCAAAGGAAATGTCTACCATGTTTGTTTGTTTAGACCCCTTAAAAACATATTGTTTAACCTAATGAATTAGCCAAGTAGTTAATTAGGTTAATTATGAGAACTAGGTTAAACAATAATAAATCATATCATGCACAGCAGAAAAGTAAATAATACATCTTAGCCAAGACATTAGCTTCTACGTTCTTTTCCCTTGGTATTTGCTGAAATTGGGCTGTTGTAAATCCTTTGATGCACTGCTTAACTTTTTCTAAGTATCTCTTCATTCATTCTTCTTTGGCTTCACACGTCCCATTTACTTGGCCTATCACCAACTGTGAATCCCCTTGGACGAGGATTAAGTCTACTCCGAGTGATTTGACTATCTCCAAACCCTGAAGTAAGGCTTCATACTTAGCTTCATTGTTAGTTGTTTAGAACTGTAGATGGACGGCGTATTCCAAATGATCCCCTTCTAATGATTGCAAGACTATCCCAATTCCTCCTGCATGTTGTGTGGACGATCCATCTACATAGACGACCCACTACTTCACCCTTGGTCTTCATCTTGATGATCATTAGCAGGAGTAAATTTAGCAATAAAGCCTGCAAGAACTTGAGCTTTTATTATTTCCCTTGGCTTATATCACACATCAAATTCACTAAGTTCCACTGCCCACTGGATCAACCGTCTAGTGGCTTCTAGCTTATTCATAGCTTTCTTCAATGGGGGGTCTGTTAGGATGTTGATTACATGAGCTTGGAAATAAGGTCTGAGCTTCCTTGTTGCTATCACCAATGAAAATGCTAACTTTTCCATCGGTGGATACCATCCTTCAACTCCTCTTAATGCTTTGTTGGTGTAATAGATGGGTTTCTATATCTTTCCTTCTTCTCTAATCAAGGTTGAACTCGAGAGACACTGCTAGATAGAGATATAACTCTTCTCCTGGTTTGGATGGGCTCAACAGCAGGGTTGAAGAAAGATAAGTTTTCAAGTCTTCAAATGCTTGTTGGCACTCATCAGTCCATTAAAATTCTTTCCTTAATACTCTGAAAAATGGTAAACACTTGTCAGTGGCTTTTGAAACAAACCTATTTAGGGCCACCACTCGTCCAATAAGGCTTTGGACGTCCTTGATATTCTTTAGAGGTTGCATGTTCAAGATTGCCTGGATCTTATTAGGGTTGGCTTCAACCCCCCTTTGTGAAACCATAAAACTGAGGAACTTCCCTGATGCAACTCCAAAAGCACATTTGCTTTGGTTCAGCTTCATCTTATATCGCCTAAGTGTATTAAAGGTTTCTTGAAGATCATCTAAATGTTGCTTCTCTCTCACACTTTTCACCAACATATCATCCACATATACTTCTATGTTTTGCCCAATCTGTGGATGAAACATATGATTAACCAGCCTCTAGTACGTAGCCCTTGCATTCTTCAACCCGAACGACATTACTTTGTAACAAAACAAGCCTTGGCTCATTACGAAGGATGTCTTCTCCTAGTCTGCTTCGTCCATCTTAATCTGATTGTACCCTAAGAAAGCATCCATGAAACTTAGTAGCTAGTGTCCAACTGTTGAATCTATAAGCTGATCAATGCGCGGAAGAGGATAACTATTTTTAGGGCATGCTTTATTTAAATCTGTGAAATCCACACAAATCCTCCATCTGCCATTGGCTTTTTTGACCATTACGCGAATGGATTCTGCGGTGACTAACTTCTGAACTTCTTCTTTAATAGCATTATCTCGTTCTGGAGCAAACACTCTTTTTTTTTTTTTTTTTTTTTACGTATAAGCTTGTATGACAAAGATACATTTAGACGATGAGTAATCACACTTGGATCAATCCTAGGCATGTCTTCATGGCTCTAGGCGAAATCATTTGTGCTTCTTTTGAGGAATTTAATGAGATCTTACTTTGTCTTTTCCTCCATGCTCGTCGCAATCTTGGTAAACTTCTTCGTGTTGGACTAATCTAATGGTACTTCTTCCAATACTTCAACTGGTTCAGCCAACGTCCTTCTTTCTTCAATGTTCATTGTCTGCATATGCTCGTCCATAGCTAGCATTGCTAAATAGCTTTCTCTAGTAGCTAACTGATCTCCCTATACTTCTCCAATGCCATATTCTGTTGGAAACTTGACTAACAAATGGTAGGTCGACATTGCAGCCCTCTAACTGTTCAAAGTTGGTCATCCAATGATGGAATTATATGAGGACGAGTAGTTTACAACAAGAAAATTCACTTCCTTGTTGATTTTTCGTGGGTAAGAACCAACCACGACTGGCAAAGAGATGGTACCCACCAATAGAACTTTCATTCCTCCGAACCCTATCAATGGCACATTTACCGAACAAAGTAACTCCTTGTTGATTCTCATTTGCTGAAAAGCAGGATAATAAAGGATTTCTACTAAACTTCCACTGTCTATTAACACTCTCCTAGTTGTAAAGTTTGCAATTGTCAATGTGATAACAATCTTGTCATCATGAGGGTGGTGTAACCTTCTTGCATCTTCATCTGTGAAAGCAATGGCTGGCTCATTGTCTCTAATCATCCTTGGTGGTCATCCAAATATCTGAACATTCTGAACTTCCCATAGATAAGTCTTCTTGGATCTGGACGAACTTCCTGTTGACATGCCGCCTACAATAATCTCTATTTCTCAAAATGGCGGATGTGCTGGTTCGTCTGCCTTAAGTCATAGCATTCATCTGTATCATGCCCATGGTCACCATGAAAGTGACAATTCTTACTTTTATTCCGCTTGCTAGGATCTCCCTTCTTACTTTTTGGCCACTTCAAGGATGGATATTCCTTTATCTAGATCAACACTTGTTCAAGTGAAGTGTTCAGAGGAGTATAGTTAGAGTATCGTCCTGATGATGATCCTGCTTTCTCGTCGTCCTGATCTCTTTTCTCCCTAACTTTAGCTTTCTTCGGACGAGAGCCCTGTTTTGGATAGTGCACGTAACTATTCTTTAGTCATTCACCCTTCTTCTTTCTCATAACAATAATTTTCCGCATTCGTGAAACTTTAGGCTAAATGTATCAATTCAGCCATCTTCTACGGCTCCTTATCATATAACTTATGAATGAATAAATCTGAGCTAACTCTATTGTAGAAAGCTGCCAAGAGTATCGTGTCATCCATCTCGTCTACTAATAGGGCTTCCCTGTTGAAATGGTTGATTAAAGATCATAAACTTTTATTCTGTCATTGCTCTATGCTCAGCAAACTAGACGAGGAACCTTTTTACCTTTGTCCGCCCACAAAGTTGTTAACGAACAACTTACTCAACTCCTGAAACGATGTTATGATGTTTGGTGGTAACGTTCCAACCACACTCTAGCTAGTCCTTTCAACGTGGTAGGGAAGGCTCTGCACATAATTTTATCCAGAACCCCTTGGAGATGCATAGTCGTCTTGAATGTGGCAATGTGATAGCAAGGATCACGCGTTCCATCATATGGATCCAAGGTAGGCATTTTAAACTTGGAAGGCAAGGGATGGCTGGTGATGGTTGCAACGAAGGGGGAATTTGTCCTATGAATGAGATCATCCACATGGTTTGCTCTCCTTATGGAATCTTTCATCTCCTCCATGGCTCTCTTCATTTGGTCCATCTCTCTCTCCAAATGTGGTACCCTACGAGTGATGGTACCCTTAGATTGTTCTCCTTCAGCATTGTTCTCAACACCTTCACATCCTGAGTTTTGGCCTCGTTCTCCACCATGCTGTTGACGTTGCCTGTTAACTTTCCTAGTTAACTCTTGGTTCTATTGTGTCAGTTCTGCCATTGTTATTACCATGGACTGTAACTATTGTTGGAAGGCCATGGGGGGTGGTAGTGCATGATTTGGATGACTAGAGGCATTTCCACTCTTCTAGTGTCCTGGGTTAGTGGCCATTGACCTAGTCCAAACCATGCAACCTTTTTGTCTTGGAACGGGCAAGGAAGTTCACACTTAGAAACTTATAACTCTTTTCCCCACAGATAGCGCCAACTAATAATGCACGAAAATCAGTAGGTTGGAATGCTTCAGACTATGATAATGACTATAAATCCTAAAAAGAAAGAAAGAACTATAAAAGGTGACCGGTGTGACCCGACCAAGGACCCTCCGATGGTTAAGTCAGTTTTTTCTCTAGGACACAAGGATGGAAAATAGTGAATGGTGGAACTTACCTTGGGAGAATGGAATTTATTCCTTTTATAGGGAGTTAGACATGGGTCTACTTGTTCAGACACATCACCATCATGGGTAATGTTGGTAGTTGACAAAAAAAATGGGTTACATGGGGCGTCGTATGTGGAATTTCTTCCACGTATCATGCAACGTGTTGTATTGTGCTCATGTGAGTCTAATGGAGGATTTTCTACAATACTCACCAAGTATGATGCATTCGTCTATGTTCATGTTGTCTGTAGATATACTCGTCCATGGAGAGTTCCCTTTATTGCATGATTTGGTCATTCATGTGTGTGCCTTTATGTCTTCTTTCTTGTGTTTTGGACGACGACACAAGGATGAGTAACACTTGTGTGAATGACGATTTTGATCATGTTTGAACACCTTAGCACTTAAGCTGCGTTTTGACCAGTTTCTATTGAGCCATGTCTGAATGATGAACTTAGTACTCCTTAGTCGTGTTTGAACAGTTTTCATTGAGCTATGAATGATGACCTTAGTTACGTTTGAACAACTTAGTATATTTTAGTTGTTTTTGAACAGCTTTTATCGAGTCATATTTGGATGACAATCTTAGTATTTATTTATTTATTTATTTTTAGCTATGTTTGAACAGCTTTTATTAATTAAATGAAGATCTTAGTTGTGTCTGAACAACTTAGTATCTTTTGGCTGTGTTTGGACAGCTGTTTATTGAGTTGTGTTTAAATGGCAATTTTAGTTGTGGTTGAACAACTTAGTATTTGTTAGTTGTGTTTGAACAGCTTTGTATTGAGTCATGTTTGAATGGCAATCTTAGTTATGTTTGAACAACTCAGTATCTTTTAGTTGTGTTTGGACAGTTGTATGTTGAGTCATGTTTGAATGACGATCTTAGTTGTGTTTGAACAACTTAGTATTTTTTAGTTGTGTTTGACCAGCTTTTTATTGAGTCATGTTTGAATGATGATGTTAGTTGTGTTTGAACAACCTAGTATTTTTTTTAGCTCTATTTGAACAACTTTGTATTGAGTCATGTTTGAATGGCAATGTTAGTTGTGTTTGAACAACTTAGTATTTTTTAGCTATTTATGAACAGCTTTTTCTTAAGTCATGTTTGAATGACGATGTTGCACTATACTCATGATTTAAAGTCGTGGTATTGGAGCGTCTTTAGGTTAACTATTTTTTATGTTTTGTCTATTCGTGCTCGAATGAAGATCGTATTGGTTATGCTTAAACAACTCTGATTTAGTTGACTTTGGTGGCTGTGTGTGAACAACGATTGATTTAGAATTTTAATGATGGAGGTCCTTGAGACATCTCCCAAGGATGACTCCTAAGTGTTGCACATATTTTTTTTGACAAATAACTCATGAATAATCATTGATAAATATGCTTGGATAATGCTTTCATGTATTATTGATCTATGAATGACGAAAGTAATAACTATCGTACATACTGATATGAAGATTAGGCAACTTGAAATGTAAAGCATTCCTTACTATTAGGCAACTTGAAATGTAAAGCTATCATTACTAGTAGTATTTCTTTAATTGTTCTATGTTCCAATGTCGAGGCAATTCTTGACCGTCTAGAGACTTTAGGTAGTAGGAGCCTTCTCTAGAATGACTGATTACTTCGTAAGGGCCTTCCTAGGCTAGTCCCAGTTTTCCTTGGGATGGGTCCTTTGTTGCCTGTGATACCTTTCTAAGGAGAAGGTCTCCTATGTTAAACCATCTTACCTTGATCTTTCTATTGTAGTATTTGGCCATTGCTTCCTTGTGTTTGGCCATTCACCTCATATCTTCTTCTATAACTTCATCAATTAGATCCAAGCTGCTGTTAAGCTCCTGCTGGATCTTTTGGTCTTTATAAGTTTTGACTCGGAAGCTCGTTAGTCCCACTTCCACTGGTATGACGGCCTCAGTGCCAAATGTCAGCCTGAATGGTGTTTCTCCTATTGGAATTCTTGTGGTTGTCCTATATGCCCAAAGGATATTTTGTAGTTCTTCAGTCCATGCCCCCTTTGCCCCCTTAAGCCTAGTTTTTAAGCAAGCTTCCGTTTGTCACTTCTGTCTAGCCGTTGGCCTGAGGGTGTCTTGGAGAAGAGTAATGATTCTTTACTCCTAAGTCTTGGAAAAATTTTCGATACTTAGGGTTGTCAAACTATTTTCCATTGTCTGATATTATGACACGTGGGACTCCAAACCTGCAGATGATGGCTTGTGACTTTAGCCTTCGTTATCGTTGTCACTGGTTCTACTTCTACCCATTTTGTGAAGTAATCGATTGCCATGATCAAGAATCTGGATTGTTTCTTCCCTAGAGGGAATGGACCCATAATATCAATTCCCCATTGGGCTAAGGGCCATGGTGAGGATATGGGTGTCATTGTCTCTCTTGGTCTCGTCTGGACATTTGCGAAGTGTTGACACTTGTTGCATGCTATGACTATGTCGTATGCATCTTTCTATAGGGTTGGCTAGTAATGTCCTACTCTAAGCACCTTTCCAGTTAGGGATCTTGCCCTAGCGTGGTTTCTACAGACTCCTTCGTGTATCTCGCAGAGCATATACTCTGCTTCTTCTGAGTTGGCGCATCGTCTGTACAGCATGTTGTCAATAATGACAAAGCGAGCTACCCTGATCTGTATCTTCCTTGCTTCCGCCTTATCTTCAGGTTCTTTCAAGTAACGGATGATGGGAGTCATCCACTCATCTTGTTCTTTTATCTTCAGAACTTGCTCACCTTCTGTGCTTGGCTGCCCCCTTATCTCTATACATAGTTTGGAAATTGCATTGTAGTCGTCTGACGAGGCCAATCTTGCTAGGAAGTCAGCTTCTGCGCTTTTGGTTCTTGGGATTTGTGCAAAGTCTAGGCTGTCAAAGTGCTATGAGAGTCGTTGGATGATCTTCAAGTACTTCTGCATCCTTTTCTCTTTGGCTTCATAATCTCCCTCCACTTGTCCGATTATTATCTGAGAATCAGTTTGGACGATAAGGTTCTTTGCTTCTAGAGCCTTCGCTAGACTTAGCCCTATTAGTAATGCTTCATATTCTGCCTCGTTATTTGTTGCTGGGAACTACAATCTGATTGCATAATTCAATGTTTCTTTTTTGGGAGATATAAGCACTACTCTTACTCTTACTTTCTTCATGGTAGACCCATCTGTTTAAACCGTCCATGTTTCCATAGAAGGTTCTTCTTCCTTATAGGGGTATTTAAACTCTGCAATAAAATTTGCTAGCACTTGGGCTTTGATTGCTGCTCGAGGCCGATATTCGATGTCAAATTGGCCCAATTCAATCGCCCATTGAATGAGTTGTCTTGCTACATCTATCTTGTTCATCATCTTTCTTATGGGTTGGTTGTCATGAGGACGACAGAATGTGCTTGGAAATAAGGACGGAGTTTTCTGGAAGTGACCAATAATGCGAAAGCTATCTTTTCCAACATTGGATAACTTGCCTCTGCTCCTTGGAATGCCTGGCTAGTATAATAAACTGGCTTCTGGAGGTTCCCTTCCTCTCTGATCAATGCTGAACTTACTGCAGTATTGGATACTACTAAGTAGAGGAACAACTTTCCCATCACCGAAGGGCTTGATAGGCGTGGCTTCATCAAGTACTCCTTTAACTTGGCAAGGGCTTCCTCACATTCGTCATTCCACTGAAAGGCTTTTTTCAATACCTTGAAGAATGGCATGCACTTGTCTGTTGCCCTAGAGACGAATCTATTTAGGGCTTCAACTTCTCATGTCAAGCTCTGCACCTCCTTCACTGTTTTTGGTGATTTGACCTTGATTATTGCTTTTACTTTGTCTGGATTTGCCTCTATTCCTCATTGGGACACCATGAATCCCAAGAATTTTCCTGAAACAACAGTAAAAACACACTTTGAAGGGTTTAATTTCATATTGTACTTACGTAGTGTGCTGAAGGTTTCTTTGAGATCATCCAAGTGGTTGGCTTTGACCTTACTTTTCACCAACATATCGTCTACATACACCTCCACATTCCTTCAAATCTGGTGATAGAACATACAGTTCACCAATCTTTGGTAGGTGGCTCCTACTTTCTTCAGTCCAAAGGGCGTAACTTTGTAGTAGTATAACGTTGAGATGATGCTGTATGATCTTCCTATCAATCTCGGGCATATCCTCGTGTTTCCAGGCGAAAACATCTTCGTTTCTGACGGTTGTTCTAATTTTCAATACTTTTGTGGAATCTCCTAGGACGATCTCATCTTCTTGTGGTGTTTCTGACAGTTCGAGAATGGGTTCTAGTTCATTGATCACCCATGTGTGGTTCTCCCCAGATGTTTGGGCAGCTTGGTATCACTCCCTTGCCAGAGCTTGGTCTCCTCTAATTTCTCCTACTCCATGGGCTGTTGGAAACTTCACATTCAAGTAATATACTGATGTTGCTACTCTTAGTTTGTTGAGTGCAAGTCTTCCCAAGATGATGTTGTATGTTAAAGGGCAATCGACTATGAGGAAATCAATTTCCTTAGTGCTGGATAAGTTCCTGCAATTACGGTTAGAGTGACGATGCCCCTAGGGACAATTCTATCCCTTGTGAAGCTTACCAAAGGCGAGGTGAAAGGCCTGATTCTTTTCTTATCCAGTTTCATCTGCTGAAATGCTGGCAAATAGATTATATTTGCTAAGCTTCCACTGTCAATGAGTACCCAGTAGATGTTGAACTCTTCTACCCTGAGCATGATTACTAGTAGGTCGCAATAAGGTTGCCTAATACTGCCACCGTCTCTTTCTGAGAAGACAATATTAGGCTCGTCATTCTTTGGCATCTTTATTAGAGGAAGCCACGAATGGACATTGTTTATTTCTTTCCAATAGGAATTTTTCAAGGACTTTAGTGTTCCGCTTGCTATTAGTCTTCCCGATATTGTCTTTATCTCTCATGTAGGAGGTTTGCTATCTCTTGCGCTCTGAGTTTTGTCCTGGTCATCCTTCTGTTTGTACCTATGGGGCTCCGTCTTTCTGACATACTTCTGTAACTTCCCTTGTCGGATTAAAGTCTCCACCTAGTCTTTCAAATGCCTACACTCATCAGTACGATGCCCGTGATCCTGGTGGAACCTACAGTACTTGCTCTTGTCTCTTCTTTCTACTGGAGTGCTAATTCGCTTCGGCCATTATAGGGAAGGATCGTCTCTTATCTGCATAAGGACCTGCTCAATTGGCATTATTAGAGAAATAAAGTCAGTGAACTTGGGTTTCCTGTCTGGAAGTTTCTTCTTTTTACGTGTGGTCTACCCAACACTTTATGTCTCCTTCTTCTTATCTAATTGCTACCTATTCCTTTGTCTCTCTTCCTTTTTCCTTTCAATTCTTTTGTGAGCACCGCATCTTCTGCATTCATGTACTTCTGACCATTATAGAGCAACTCTGTGACTATTTTTGGTGGACTTTAAGTGATTGAGAAGAAGAAATCTCCTGGCAGTAACCCTACTTGGAAGGTTGTTAAGATGACTTGATCTTTAGCTTTATCTACCAACAATAGCTTCTTATTGAATCAGGTGTCGTACTGTCTTAGTAATTCTCCTTCTGCTTGTTGAATGTTGAGAAGATGGCCAGTTTTTTTGTCTTTTCCCCCCAATGAAATGATGAACAAAACCCTTGCTGAGTTGTTCAAAATCTGCAACAATTCCTAGGGGTATCTTGCTGAACCATACCCTAGTTGCTCCTTTTAGTGTTGTTAGGAATGCCCTACACATCAGCTCGTCTTAGGTCATTTGCAACAGCATTAGTGTCTTGAATGATTCGATGTGATCCAAGGGATCCTTGGAACCGTCATACGATTCCAACTATGGTCGACGGAATTTTGGTGGGAGGGGATGGTTCAGTACTTCATTAGTGAATGGTGAGTCCTTCCTTTGAATCATCCTATCTAGATTATCTCCGCCTTTGTCCTTCATAGAACTTTTTAGTTCATCCATCTTCTTCCTTATGTTGTGAAGTTCATTCTCCACCTGGTGGAATTTCCTCCTAAGGTACTGTCTTGCCTATTGGCTTGAGAGTTTGACTCTTCTACATTTTGGCTTTCACATGTTCACCGACATTCTGCATTTTAGGATTCTATTGTCTTTTGCAGTTCTTGATTCTGGCGAGTCAGTACTTCCACATTGGGAAAAAGGGCTTGGATTTGTTGTTGTTGTTGTTGCACAGCATTTGGATGAGGTGTGGTCTCTGCTTCCATCTCGTACTTCGAGGAACTCTTTTGTCACTAGGAAAGATGGCTTGAATAATTAGTGTTCCCATAGATGGCACCAAACTAATGATGCAAAAAATCAATAGTTGAGCTCCTCGTCGTAGCGAATGGACGATGCTGTGAATGGGGTCATCTCTGTAGATGGAAAACCTGCAAATTGAACTATGTGGAAGAGTAACATGCCGGTGTGGCGTCAGCCAAACCACCTCCGATGCTTAAGTTAGTAAGGGAGAAAGATTCTTGAGAGAAAAAGAGTCAAGAGTGATTTCATAGAGTATTTGTGTGTACCTTTAACTTCTAGTACCTTCTCTTTTATAGTCGTGTGCCTCATTAATAGGCAATGATGTGCTGCATTTATGCTCAACGGCTAGTGCATTACGAAATCTTTGTCTGAAGTTCACAGCTCATTCTGTGACCATTGCTTCATCTGTTACGTTTGATCATCAATGAGTGTAATAAATGCGCAAAGTCTTCTTTGGGTTAATGACGATCTCCACTTAATGACGACCGTAAATTTTAGACTTATCAGTGCCTATCAGGCAAAAGTTAAGACTTATGAGAACTAAATGGCTTCTACAGATCAAGGAAGAGGTCACCAAGTAATTGAAAGTAAGATTCATCAAACCCACACACCAAGCCGAGTGGATAGCCAATGTTATGCCTTTTTCCCAAGAAAGATGGGAAGGTAAGAATGTGTGTTGATTTTATTGATTTAAACAAAGCTTGCCCTAAGGATGACTTCCATCTTCCTCACATAGATGTCTTAGTGGATAACACCGCCGGTAGTGCCTCGATGTCTTTCATGGATGGTTTCTGGGGATACAAACAAATCAAGATGACTTGTAGGGATATGACCAAGACTATCTTCACCACAGAATGCGGAATTTATTGTTACACTATAATGCCATCTGGGCTCAAGAATACGGGTGCGACCTACCAAAGAATGGCCACGGCCTTCTTACATGATATGATGCACAATGAGGTAGAAGTGTATGTCAATGATATGAATGTGAAATTCAAGGAGAGGAGGGTCACATCATTAACATGAGGAAGTTTTTCGAAAGGATCAAGGAGTATAGGCTGAGATTGAACCTGTAGAAATGCACCTTTGGAGTAACTGCAAGGAAGTTATTTGACTTTTGGTAAGTGATAGAAGGATAGAAGTTGACCCATCAAAGATCAAAGCCATGTTAGAAATGCCTCCACCTAAAAGTGAGAAGGGGATAAGGCAATTTTTGGGCCAATTACAATACATTAGCCAATTCATTGCCAAACTCACTTCCACTTGTGAGCCCATCTTTAAGATCTTAAGGAAGAATGGAACCATGAATAGAATGATGAATGCCAGAAAGCTTTTGAGCTCATTAAAGAATATCTTCTTCATCCACCTATCTTGGTACCCCCGATGCACGGAAAACCACTACTCCTCTATCTCTCTATCATAAAAGATGCAGTTGGAAGTTGTTAGGGTTTATGCCCTAAAAGTCAATTTATTTGCATGTTATAAATAATTAAATTGTTTAATTATATGAGACTATTTGTATATAAACTAATTGAACATTATCATAGTCCTTGAGATGCATTGTATGTGATTTAGTTATAGAAGATGTAAATTATAAGTTCCTTGTGAACTCAAAATGTAGTTCGTAGTCGGTGATGAAATTGAGCGTTTCATCTACGAAGACTATAGGCTATATCACATCAACTAAGATGGTTTGTCTTGATCATTGGAGTGGATACTTCTAATTGATGTGTTGATAAGTCTTAAGTATGTAAAACATATTGAATTGGACCATTGTGAGATTAATTATTCAATTAACAACTATCATCTGAATAATAAATCTCAAAACTTTTAATTTCATAGACTCTCAATCTTGAGAGGATAGTGAACCTAACCATGAAATGTAGGTTAATTTGATATATCAGGAGTAAGATCTAATTTAATGGTCAAAATCTCAGTATGTTGGGTAACCACACATACTGTTGAGGGAACACATTTTCTCAAGATAATCGATAATCTCTTTCTATAGAGACATGAAATATCCCCTTGAGATAAGTTTAATGGGAACTGGTTATTCAGGGTCGGCGACTTTAGTAAAGACTTACAAAAGTTCATATTTTATGAAATTAGATTTCATAAATATGAATAACTAATAGATTAAACTGGGTTCTTAAGGAATAAAATAGTTGTTTACAAAGTGATAGTTTATTATGACTTTGTTGACTATGGATATTTCATGGAGGGGTCAAATCTTGAGAAATAATTTATTAATAAGGTCTAGAGTTCAATTATATTTCTATAATGGTACTTGTTATATAATTAATGTGACTTTAAGCTTGTCAAGAGTTAACAGATAAGTCTAAGGCCCATTGGAGCTAAAGTCTTATTTGTCCCTTTGGTCCAATCCCAAACCACATACTAAAACTCAATTGGGTTGGCCCAAAAGGCTAACCCAATTAGATAATCAGTTATTTATTTAATAAGAGTTATTGTATAAAGTAAATGCCAAGACAGTTAATATGTACGTATGATTAAAAGAAGAGAAAACAGTTTTTCTCTACAGTATCTTTGGAATACACTTCGACAAGAAGGAAATCAACGTACGTAAAAACTAATTGAGAGACCACTCATCTTGGGCACCTTGTGAAATTGGGATGAAGATTGAAGGTATTCTCAAGTCTTGTTTTTGAATTTCATTGCATCAAGGTATGCTTTCTGTTCTTTTTTCTAAAATACAAGGTTATATGTTATCTCTTGTGAATGAAGTAAATCCTTATGTTACTTCCACTGCGTGTTTTGTATGAGATGCAAAACCAGTTTTTCCAACAAATGGCATCAGAGCAAACTTCAATATCATATTTGTATAACATGTTGGTTGGGTTCTAGAATCCAAGAAAATAGTTTTCTTGGTGTTTTTATTTTCTGCAATAAAGTTTCTGCATAATTGTGTCCTTGATTGTGCTCTTTTATGAAAGACATGGTTTGAGGTTTAAGTATTTAAATTAAACAGGAATATTAGTCAAGCGCGAGCATTTCGTTTTGCACCGCTTGGATATAGGTGGCAATTGGGCATAGTTGTTGAATTTTATTCAATAACTATTGCTGATACCATTAATGTATATGAGTATATCTATCATGGCGGGATAAATTCTTTTAAATATGAATTTCGTGGGACCCGTGTGGCATATACAACCTGCTATTAACACTTGTTATGATTTTCACTGGACGTACATGACTGATTGAATTGTTTTCTATATTGAATAATGAATATGTACAGTTGCTAGTCTAGTGATATATTTTTATAATCAAATGGTTTATGTTAATGCTAGAATTAAAGTACTTTGATTACTAATTGAAATCCTTTAATGAAATTTATTCCTAAAGAGATTAGGATTTTGTTTTCAAGGGCTTCTAGCATTATTAAGGCTCTTGATCTTGATCTTAAACCCTTAATGATTGATCTATAAATCTTCATTTATAAAATCAAAAGTGTTTTTGATGGAAAATAGTAAAAACGTAAAAAACGGTTACCTAAAAATTTCTGAAAAATTCAGTTTCATGAGTCTCGATCAATCGAATAGGAATCAAGAATTGATCAAATCACTAGAGGCTTTGTGATGAAATTCCTCAATTTTCTAATCAAAGGCATTGAATTTTGAATTTTCACTTGTTTTTGACTAAATGTTAAAATTTTGATAAAAAGCAAGGCTATGTGTAATGAGATTACACATAATTCTATGTAAAATTATTGATTTATAAAAGTCCTTAAAAGTTGAGGACATTTATTAATCATTATCTAACTAAAAGGCCTAATGAGATTAAAGATTTTAGTTTAATAGAACTCTCAATCCTAAATTGTTTAGGACTTGTCTTTTAAGAAACATTCTAATGAGATAGGAATTGTTGTATGATTAAAAGTTCTTGATTTATTTTAATTAGAAGTTTTTAATGAAATTAGGGCTCTAATTAAAAGGTGTATAGATTCTAATGAGATTAGAATCCTTTATCAAGTAGGTTAACGATAGAGTTATTTATAATTAATTTTTGATCCATTAGATTATAAAGAATCCTAAATAGTTTAGGACTTCTATTTTAGTTAGTGATTCTAATGAGATTAAAGTCTTTAATAAGTGCAAGGTTGTAAATCGTGATGAGATCACAATAGTCTAAAGAAAACCCAAATAACTGGTGGGAGTGTTGGATTCAAAATAACCCTTTTCTTAAGTTTATTGTAATGTAAGTAGGTACCTTGTCCTGGCCTTGAGCCCTGCATTACATGCATAGGATATTTACTTCACAGATTACATGATTAAACTTCTTTGTGATTATGCGAATGTTCATTACCCTATTGTGACATGACTTAGTTAGACCACATCAAATTTAAACAATTAAACACATTTGATGTGTAAAGTTAAAGTTGTGATAAGATTGCAATGATTTCTAGGCAATCCACTTGTTTTAAAATTTCTAGTGGGAGAAAGATTCAAGGGTTAAGTCTCACAGCCTTCATTGTCAGTTCATAGTGGTGTGGGGTCAACATCTCGTCTTGGCCCTGAGCTTTGTGTTCCATGCAGAAGGTGTTTATTTCATGGTACTACAAGATTGAACTTCCTGGCTTATAGTGGTGTGGCCAAGCACCTCGTCTCAGCCTTGAGCTTTGCAATCCATGTGGAGGGTGTTTTGCATCATGGTACTACAAGATTAAGCCTTACAATGGTAGAGTTATGTGGCAACACATGAATCTAGGAAATGGTGTACACTAGACTAAGTTTGATAGTATCCTTTATGCTGAGTTCTTGCTATTATTACTTAGAGGCTAAAGGAAGAGCGGCAAATTATTTATTTTTTTTTTTTGGCTAAGAGTTACCATGATAGCATTAATAATGAGAATAGTTCTCGCTTGATCATAGTGGTCAGTATTCACTCTATGCTGAGGGATATCAATTGCGGGATTCGGTTGTCAATGCACCTAATATAATGTGGTTTTATGGGTTCCATATTATATGGTTGCGAATGTAAAATTATAATGTCCTTGTAATTATGTTCATAGCAAATTAAAGCTGTCATAAATTTTTGTTCTATAACTAATTATGTTCATAGCAAATTATGTTTTGATTCAGCATTGTCATAATTTCCTATACATTATGCATTTTGGAAGATAGCTTATGATGCGATCATAGCCTCATTGAGATGCTAAAATGTTACATTGGCTTCTATCTCAAATATGCTACAACATGAGATGCAAAAGTTAGCAATAAATTTAGACTTTATATTAAGTCAAAATGATATGTTTGGTATGAATCATATATTGAGTGCTAAGAAAGGCCTAAGGAGTTCCAATTCTATGTTATTTTATTAAAATATTTTCATCTTTAAATGAATTGGAATCCTTGGAATTAGAGACTAATTGTTAATCTAATATGGATATGATCCACAAGTCTGTGTTAGAATCATTTGATCAATTCAGAATGTTTTGAAAAAAAATAAATTCTTTTTATTTTATCTAAGTTGATGAGTGTGTTAGGTTCTAAAAGTTTAGAACAATTGGCAAATCGTGAACCCAAACTTGTATAGATATAGATCCTAGAGTCTATAAGTATTATTAGACAATGCTCAAGGTGATACTAGTCAAGATTCAAGAATATACAAGCTACAAAAAGAAGAGTTCAGAAACTGTCTGGTTCGACCAATCAAGAAATGGGCTTAATCGATCAAAATACGGGTCTGCAAAAATTTTAAGTTCGGCCCAACAGCAGTTTAAGCCCAAAAAGGAATAGGGTTTCTGATCTACTTCTTTTACTATACAAAGGAAACCCTAAGCACGTTTTTATAAGGGTTTTCAAAGAGAGAAAAGTGTGCCTCCTTTGTATCTAGGGTTTTGAACCCAAAAAACTCTCTCATATCTTCTATTGGTGTTATTCCTCGAAGAATCTCAAGATTCGGTGCTGTAGAAGTTGCTGCCTTCTCTAGTCATCAAAGGTGTTGATGATCTAAACATTTAAGGGTGGTCCTGAAGCCATAAACAAGAGAGTTTATGTTGATGAACATTTGAGTGGAGTCTCAAAGTCACAAGTGTGGGTGCTTATGTTGCAGAGGCCAAAGAAATAAGTAATCCGTGGATTCGAAGCTTGCACATGGTTGTGTTAGAAAGTTCTACGTGTGGTAGCAATAGGATGTTAGTGGTCTAAGTCTTATTGTAAGCTTCAATTCTTTCTAGTGGATTTGCTTTTTACCTTGAGGATAGCTAGGTTAAATCATCTCCAGGTTTTTAACCAGTTTGGTTTTCCTAGGTTATCAGATCTGTGTGTTCTTTATCTTTTACATTGTATGGTTCTAAAAGTTTAGAACAATTGGCAAACCGTGAACACAAACTTGTCTACATATAGATCCTAGAGTCTATAAGTATTATTAGACAATGCTCAAGGTGATACAAGTCAAGATTCAAGAATATACAAGCTATAGGAAGAAGAGTTCAGAAACTGCCTGGTTTGATCGATCGAGAAATAGGCTCTACCGATCGAAATACGGGTTTGCAGAATTTTAAGTTTGGCCCAATAGTAGTTCAAGCCCAAAAGGGATTAAGGTTTCAAATCTACTTCTTCTAGTATATAAAGGAAACCCTAAGCACGTTTTTATAAGGCTTTTCAAAGAGACAAGAGTGTGCCTCTTTTGTATCTAGGGTTTTGTACCCAAAAGCTCTCTCATGTCTTCTACTGGTGTTATTCTTTAAAGAATCTCAAGATCCGGTGTTGTAGAAGTTGCTGCATACAAGGTCAACATCTAAGGAGATCCAAAACTTTTGAGTGGGGTCTCAAAGTCACAAGTAGGAGAGCTTGTGTTGTTGCAAAGGCCTAATAGAGAAGGAGTCTGTGGATTTAGAGCTTGCACGTGGTTGTGTTAGTAAGTTCTACACATGGTAGCAATAGGATGTTAATGGTCTAAATCTTATTGTAAACTTTGATTCTCTATAATGGATTTGCTTTTTGCCTTGAGGATAGCTTTAAATCGTCCCTAGGTTTTTTACTAGTTTAGTTTTCTAGGGTGATCATGTCATTGTGTTCTTTATTTTCCGCTGCTTTGCATGATATGACTTTATTGTTTTAACCTAGATCTAAACAATAAACCTAAGTATTCACTTGGCTAATTAATTAGGTTAAACAATCTAGTTTACAGCGATCTAAAACCTAACAGGGTGAGTTCTATGCAACGGAAGACATCCTAAAGGCTAAGGCTAGGATCAATATGACTTAATTCAAATTCTATGCCTTAACCGAAAGGTAAGGGTAAGAAGAAGAATAATAATACCAAATAGTTGGGCAAGCTAGTTATCCTAGGAGTTGCCAAAAAGGAAATTAGACTCAAAAGCATGACCAAAAGGAAAGTGTTTCCATTATGGTAAAGCTAAGCATTGTCCATGATTGTAATCTAGATGGAAATTTACATGTTTTACCTTTAAAGAGAAAGTTTCCATCCTTTAGTATGGTATGTTTGGCACTTAAGTCTAGGTCTTTTTAATCTAAATGATATTCTAGACTGGTGAAAAATGGGCTTTTAGAACCATTAGTTTTTTGTTATATTCCTAGTTTACGAATTCTATTTAAAGGATAATATGAACTAGGGCTCCTTTATTGTAAAGGAATATAGTTCCAATGACTTCTTTAAGTCAATGCATACATGAAGGAGGAATATGACTCTTTTAGAAATGGTAAAGTACATGATAAGTATTTCTATTTACTATTTCTTTTGGAGATATACTCTAATTATTACCATACATTTTCTAAAATTGATTCCAAAAGTTTGGTCCTAGGACATTTGTCAAATTGTGGATTGGGTGAAAACCTAATATTTGATATCTACTCTTTTGGGATGTCCAGCACATGTGCTAGAAAGGAAGTCTGACAAATTGGAATCAAAAGGTAGAAAAATGTATGTTTATGTTAAGTATCCAAAAGGAATTCCGGAAGATTATTTTAGTAGCCATAAAGATAACAAGGTGGTTGTAAAGTACAATAACAAAGTTTCTAGATAATTACTATGTGAATAATCTTAAAGCTAAACTTAGAACTGTTCTAGAAGAAAAATGTCAAAATCTATTATAGGACAAATATAAGTTACATTTAGAAATGAGATATTTGTATTAGATACACCATAAGACACTATTCTATAAATAGCTAGTACACTTGTACCATATTGTAGTGGGAGGATTATCAAATTGCCTAATAAATTCATACTTTTGGGATAAACTTGTGAAGTTATCCCATAAGGATAAGAATTTGATCCTCAATCCTATGTAAAAGCAATAGATGATATGAATATGGATTACTGGATCAAAGTTATGTAAATAGAATTAGATTCTATTCAAAATCTAATGCCCATTGGAGCTAGAGCCTTATTTGTCTCTTTGGTCCCATCCCAAGCCACATACTAAAGCCCAATTAGATAATCAGTTATTTATTTAATAAGAGTTATTAAATAAAGTAACAACCAAGGCAGTTAATATGTACATATGATTAAAGGAAGAGAAAATAATTTTTCTCTACAGTATCTTTGGAATACACTTCGAGAAGAGGAAAATCAACGTACGTAAAAACATATTGAGAGACCACTCATCTTGGGCACCATGTGGAATTGGGATGAATATTGAAGGTATTCTCAAGTCTTGTTTTTGAATTTCTCTGCATTAAGGTGCACTTTTTGTTCTTTGTCTAAAATTCAAGGTTATATGTTATCTCTCATGAATGAAGTAGATCCTTATGTTGCTTCCGCTATATGTTTTGTATGAGATACAAAACCAATTTTTCCAACAGAAGTATGCTTGCAGAAATGGACAATGATAAGAATGATAGGGTTGTATTCTATTTGAGCAAGGGGTTCCATGATTATGAGACTAGGTACACACCCATAGAAAAATCATGCTTTGCTCTCGTATGGGCTGTACAGAAGTTGAGACACATCAACTTACCTTTCCAGATATGGTTAGTGGCCAAAATGGATCCATTAAATACTTGTTTGAGAAGCCTACTTTAAGTGGAAGACTATCGAGATGGTTGATCCTACTATTTGAATTCGATTTGAAGTATGTGGCAAGGAAAACTGTCAGAGGGAGTATTGTATCAGATTTTTGTGCCGAGAACCCTGTGAAGGGAGAGGATGGTAGAGAAGATTTTCCTAACGAGGATATTTTGGATATTGAGCTAAGGGCATGGAAGATGTATTTCGATGGAACCTTGAACCAATATAGAAATGGGATAGGAGTACTCTTAATCACTCCCGAAGGATCTCACATACCCTTAGCAGTTAAGTTGAACTTTGAGGCAACTAATAACATGGTAGAATATGAAGCTTATATCACCAGAATGGAAGCTCTCTGAGAAGTGGGGGTGAAAGAGGGCGAGGTCTTTAGAGATTCAACTTTGGTCATAGCTTAAGCACAAAGGTTTTGGAAAGTGAATGAGGAGTACTTAAAACCTTATCAGCAATATCTAGAGGATTTGACCAAAAATTTTGACTAGATCGAGTATACAGTCATCCCTAGAGCTCAGAATCAGTTTGTAGATAACTTGGCTACCTTAACTTCCATGGTTGAAATACCCGAAGGAGTATGGACACAACCCTTATAAATTGAACAAAGTTATGGGATAGTACACAAAGAGAAGGCCGTAGCTTCAGTCTTAGTTATAAAGGAGGAAGGTGTTCCTTGGTATTATGACATAACGAAACTCTTGGAGTTTGGGGTATATCTGGACGGTGCTGACAAAAAAGAGTGTCGTTCAATTAGGATGATGGCAATGCAATACATCTTATGTGGAGGTTAGCTCTATAGGAGATCCTATGATGGTATACACCCTTGTTGTCCGAAGAAGGAAGAAACCGAGAAAGTTATGGAAGAAATTCATCAAGGGATTTGTGGTTCTCATATAAATGGGAGAATGTTAGGCAAGAAGATCATAAGAATAGGGTACTATTGGAACATGATGGAGACCGACTGCATAGACTTTTTGAAGAGTTGCCATGATTGCCACATACACGTGAATTTGAATCACGTGCCACCTAGTGAGCTATACATCATGACCTTTCCGTGGCTTATGTCAGTCTGTGGCATATATGTTACTGGAAGGATAGCCCCTAAGGCCTCAAATGGACACAAATACATCCTAATGGAAATTGACTACTTCACTAAATGGGTGGAGGCAGCCTTTTACTCCATGTCAAAAGCCAAGCATGTGGCTTGATTCATAGAGAATAATATCATTTGTTGATATGGGGTACCCCAAGAGATCATCTCCGATAATGGTTCTCACTTTGAGGGAGAGGTTAGAACAATCATGGAACTGTACAACATTGAGCATCTTAAGTCTTCACCATATCGACCACAAACCAATGGGGCCGTAGAAGTAGCCAATAAGAACATCAAGAACTTTCTAGCCAAGATGGTAATGACATACAAAGATTGGGCCGAAAAGCTCCCATTTGCCTTGTGGGGTTACAAAACTTCTATATGTGCATCAACTGGGCAACCCCTTACGCTTTGGTCTATGATTGTGAAGTAGTGCTTCCCATTGAGGTGGAGATACAATCTTTGAGAATACTAACAGAAACCAAAATCCTAGAGGCAGATTGAGTGAAACAAAGATATGAGCAATTGGTTTTGATAGACGAGAAGAGAGCTAGGGCATAATACCATGCACAAGGAGACCGAAAAAGGATTGCTAGAGCATTTAACATAAAGGTGAGACCTAGAAACCTTAAAGAAGGGGACTTGGTTCTAAAAGTTCTTAGAGGTGAAACTTTTAATCCGAGAGAAAATATGAAGCCAAGATGGTCTGGTCCTTTTATTATCAAGAAGATCATGTCAAGAGGTGCTACAAAAATTACAGATTTGGATGGGGAAGAGATGCTTTGCCCAATCAACATGGATAGACTCCGAAGATACAACATTTAAAAAAAGAAAAAAGAAAAAAAGCCTACTAGGTTGAAAACTCGAAATGGGGGTCTAGGAAAAAGTTAAGGCAAAAAGACCCGCTAGGTTGAAAAGCCAAAAGGGTGATCTGGGCAAAAGATAGGAGCAAAGACCATGGGTATGGCGAAAATTCATCAAAAGACGTCACGGGAAAAAATTACATGGCATGGAAAAAAGAAAAAAAAATGATGACAATATGCGAAGATAATAAATGGGTGGTTCTCTCATTGCTCAAATTAAAAGATGATATATTGTTTTTATAGGGGATGTGGAACATTCCAATCTTTTATTAAATTCATAAGAAAAGACATGAGAATCATAAAGTGCAAAAAAAGTAAAATTTGGGGCATATCAAGGTGGTTGGTCAGACTTTCTTTCTTTTGATTGGACTTCTTGTAAGCTTTCTTAACTATGTGAACCCACTTCATGACAACCTTAAATTGTTTCTTATATCCTAGAGTTGGATGAAACCATTAGAGCCTCTCATATGGCCATGTTTGGAAAAGGGGAAAGAGAGAAGGAGAGATGATGTGAGAGAAAGAAAAAGAAAAAAAGCGAGAGAGAAAAAAAAAAAGTTCAAAGACGATACAACGAGCCCCGATGCGTTGAAAATCGAAAGGCAATCCATGCAAAAATTAGAGAAATCCCGCTAGGTCAAGGACCTAGGCAAAAATTAGGAATTGAAAGAGAGGATCATCCATTTTAACTTGATAGCATAGGAAGGTGCAAGGGAGAGACCAAAGGGACTACTCAAGGAACAATTCAGGCAAAGAGTTTCCAAGAACAAGAGTGTATGTTTTTAGGCCCCTTACAACACAACCGGATTAACCTAGTTAATTAGCCAAGTGATTACTTAGTCAAATTAATAGATATAGGTTAACACAAATTTATCATATCAATGTAAAGTGCGGAAAATAAAGAACACAAAGATATGATGACCCAGGAAAACCAAACCGGTAAAAAATCTAGGGAGGATTTAACCTAGCTATCCTCAAGGTAAAACTGAATCCGCTACAAAAGAATTGAAGTTTACACAATAGCGACTTAGACCACTAACATCCTATTGTTACCTTGAGTAGGAAACTTACTACCATGACCACATGATAGCTCCGAGTCCACGGACTACTTCTTTCTTGAATTCCTAGCAAGTACAAGTACTCCCACTTGTGTATCTTTACGCTCTTGAATCTGCAATTGAAACGATCACCAAGTTCTTAACATTGTCTTGATCCTTGATAATTCTAAGTATGTGTGAAGGCAAATACCTTTAGATCTCACAAAATATTCACATACACAGCATAAAGAGTAACCTCAAAACGTGGCTAGGGTTTTCCCTTTTATACCTAGAGCAAAACATAAAATCCTACACGTCAAACAGGCTTGGGCTGAGTTGGAAATTTTGCAGAAAAAATAATCAGCACGACTTTCGATCGATAGAGCCTAATTTTCAATTGATTGAGCCAGGTAGATTTACATAGTAAATCCTGCAGTAACTCGATTCCAACTTTATATAAAAACACATACTTTGAGCAAGTCTAAACATGACTAAAACGTTTTGATCATGGTTTGCCAACATTACGAAATGAAGTTCTAATACATTAGTTCCTAATTCCTTAGAACCTAACAAAGAGAATGGCATAAAGTTCCGATAAGTTTGTAATTTAAGTACATATCCCAAATAAAAGCATAAATGTAAAAGTTGTTCTCAAAATAAAACCCAATGTCTAAAAGTGCAAGCATGTGTGCTAAAAAAAGAAAAGAAAAGAAAAATAATAAAAACAACAAAAAGAAAGTAAGCTATGCTATGCTATGTTGTGTCTGTGTCTGTGTTTGTCTGTTTGCAGGATCATCGAAAATGCCTCTTCCTCGGCAGATGGCTCAGAGTTGACTCTAAACCTCTTGCACCATCACCGCCATCATTATCATCATCCTCCTTATCATCCCCGCCTCCATACAGCTACCAGAGTACTCGGTCAGCTCTAGCTTGAGGTTTCCCGCAAGCAAAAAGAGCTCCTTATGCTCCTGAATAATAGGCTGAATTTTGAAGGAAAGGTTGTTAGAACAAGTATTCGGATGCAAGAATAGAATGGAAAAGGAACAATGATGAAAGAGAACTCCCCGCCCGGGTGCCTTTAGGAAAAAGGTAGCCCATGACATTTGTGTTGCACCCAACAAGACGCTCCTAAGCAAAGCCATCAGGGCTATAAGCATAGACTAACCAAGGCAAATGAGGAGGATCAATAATAGCACCGGCAGCAGGGCCCTCCTAACACAAGTGTTTCATTTAAGTGTTACTAATGTACAAAAATGTAGATGATGTCTAATTAAAGGAAATAAGAGAGTAGGAACACATATCGGAGCAATGAGGGAAGGCCTGAAGCGAGTCCCACTGAACTCATCATAATCTAGCTCATCCATGATCTGGTTGGTGAAGGGGATGCCCAGCCTCCACAGGTCCTACTTTGCATTTGTCACGAAAAGAGGAATAAGCATGAACACTAGAGGGTCCATGGGAACCCGAGGTGCATCCTCCCCCGACAGTTGGTAGCACACCCTTTCTGCCAAGTAGATCACCCTCAATCATTGCCCTCAAGGGGTTGAGAGAGACTAGAAGCAAGTATGGCAACAACCTCCGAGCCCACATCCACTACAGTGGAAACTCCAACTCAAGGACTCCATATGATCTGTGACAACACATGGGGTTAGAAAGAGAACCTTAAGGAGCATGCAAATAGTGAAAGCAATATGTTTCTAATTTACAACCTCGGGAGAGAGCCCATCAAGTTGAGCATGAAGCAAAGTGATCCTCCTTAAGTCCACATCAGCCCATATAGCAATGAAACCATACTCCACAGCCTAGTGCTAAAGATGATAGTGTTCAAGATTCAGAAATGACAGTTTGCAAGATGACATTGTGCAAGTGGTTATGGTACAATTTGCAAGATGTTAGTTTGCAAGGTTCAGATATGGTACAGTTTGCAAGACACATATGGTAGGGTGACAATTTGCAAGATATGGGTGTGGATATAGTTAACAATAATATGGTACATGGTCCTAACCTAGATGGCATGTGAATACGTGATGATAAGAATGAGAATGCATGAACTATAAGAGGGAGAGAAAGAGAGAGAGAGACAAACTAACCTCAAGGAGCTTCCAAGGCCTCACTAGCTAGCGTAGTGTCCCCCGACTGAGAGTATCTAGGGAGGAGTAAAAATAGGCCAAGCATACCGGCCCCTAGTTGATAGCCCAAACCCTCTCAAAGTATCGGAAAAGGGCTAACCACCTCAAGGAGACCATCTGCCCGCCATTGGTGAACAGGTATGCCCCTAACAAGTACAGCAAAAAGATCCTGGCCATCCAAAGGCACTCTTCAACCGTCCCCTATGGACAATGCATGAAATTCTCCTCGAGATCAGTATAGTGGATCGCCTTAGTAGCATACCTCTTCCCCAGCAAATCTATGCCTAACGGAATGCCCGACTCATCCTCTAAACTGATAGAGATCCCATCAAAATGCAAACCAATCATGTGGTTAAAGTCATGAGAAGTGATGGTTATCTTCTGGCCAGCAATGTGGAAGGTGTGGGTAGTGTCCTAACACCTCGAAGCCAAGGTTTGCACTAAGACAACACTGGTAAACCTCTCAGGCATCAGATGGACAACGGGCTTAAAACCCGCAGCATGGATATGGCCCTGAGTCTCCTTGGTTAGGAAGGAGTACTACACCCAGACCCGGCTGGTGCTACCCCTATCAGAATATGGGGTTGAAACCTGCAAAAAGAGAATGAGATTAATTTGTGATTAGGTGAAGGAAATGGTGAGAAAGTGATATTGGGTGCATAATAGGATGACATGTGACATGAGACATACATTTGAGTTCAAAAATGGTGAAGGATGATGTTAAAATTGCAAACAAATGAAAAACGGGTGAAAAAAGAGCTAAAAGGTTCAAATTAGGGTTTCTTCCTAGCACTATTCGCACGTAGAATCCTACACGCATATGCAGAGAGGATCCTACGCATGCATAAACTGAAGAACAGATACACGCATGCAAGAACATGCCTATGTACATGTAAACACAGGCTATGTATGCAAGAACAAGTCTGCGCATGCAGACCTAAATCTGCGCACGCAAGAACAAACACAGAAGTTTGTTCTTCGACATTTTCAAACTTTTCTCAACCAAAAATCAACCTAAGCATGTTCCTACCCCTCTTAGAGTGTTAGTTTCATCTAAACCCATCCCAAAGCAAAATCCAAGCATTTACAAGTCTAAAAACAGATTGACATGGAAGATCAAAGGAAAACTTGAAAGATGAGAAAAGTTTGAAAAACTTACTGATCTGGCCTTTGTACCCTTCGAAAGGTGTTGTTGTGACCTGTAGGCCAAGGAAGGAGCCGCTGTCAACCTTACCACTTCTAGCCTTGGGTGACATTGAAAGAGATGAGAGAGTTTGAAAGAGAAGTTGAAAATCAAATTGTGAGGGAATGAAAGTGAGGTAGATGGCTTTTGTAGAGAAAGTTAGAGAATGTGAAGAGATGAGGGAGATGAAGAGAATGAAAACAAAAAAAAAGGGGTTGGTAACTGTTGGAGAAAAATGAAAAGGTGGGAACACACCTGATGGCTAAACTACACATAGTTTAGGCCTCCCTGCTAAACTACATGTAGTTTAGCAAAAAAAAAAATCCCCACGGAGTTACCAAGAGGTTGGAAGTACAAAGGAAAATTCAAAAATACATCCAAAAATGGTGAGAATACCCCCGGTGGATCAAATGCATCCCAAAGGATCAAAGGCATCGAAATCATTCCGCAGCAGATCAAAACTATCAAAATATCCCCAATGGGTCGAAAGAACCAAACATCCCTCAGTGGACTAGAAATCATTATGAAAGCTCCTCCATGAGTCAAAATCATAAAATAAATCCCAAGTAAATCTAGCATCATAGACGGACTCCCCCGTGAGTCCAAGGCACAAAATTAGCTCCCTCGAGAGTTGCAAAACAAAATTTCCCCAGTAAAGTTTGGTAAAACCCCTTGAGGGTGGAGTTAACATCAATCCTCAGTGATTTATGATAAAAAAGAAGATAATCATTTCTCCAGTGGAAGGAAGTTCTCCAGTAAACAACATACCATCAGAAAATCCCTAGTAAGCTACCCCCACCTCAGTGGGCCATACATCATCAAGACTTCATGGTAGGTCAAAATCATCACCAAAACACTTTTCAACTGAATCATACTCCCCAGTGAGTCCTCTAGCATCCCTAGTGGATCTTCCATCCAAAAGTAGTCAAGCAATTCTAAATACAAACCTTGTGCACATATCCTATAGGAATTGAATATGCAAGCACATATCTTATACAAGTAAGAGTGGTGCACATATCCTCTGGGAATTTAATATGCAGGCACTGATCATATATAACAAAAAATTTGTGCACATATCCTATGGGAATTGAACATGTAGGAACGAAATCCCATGCAAGTCAAGCAAGTCAGAATACAGACCTTGTGCACATATCCTACGAGAATTGAATATGTAGGAACAAATCTTATCCAAGTTAGAGTGGTGCATATATCCTCTATTAATTGAATATGCAGGCATCGATCTTATATAACACAGAATTCGTGCACATATCCTACTGGAATTGAACATGTAGGCATGAAATCCTATACAAGTCAGAAAGTCAGAATACAAAAATTGTGCACATATCCTTTGGGAATTGAACATGCAGGCGCAGTTGAAAAGGTAGAGATAGAGATAGATACCAAGGTCAACCTAAGGCAAAAGCCTTACTAGAACAGGTAGAGATGGAGATAGAAGACAAATAACACACGAAGAAGTTTAAGGCAAGAGCCCCAAATGGACGCCACAAATATGTATCCTTTTAAGCTCGTAAGAGCACCCTTGTTTGTTTGTTTGAGCTCGTAAGAGCACTTTTGTTTTTATTTTTAGTGACTATAGGATAGTGAGTCACTTACCTCTTACTTGCAATTGGCAAAATAGGTTCTGGCATAGCGAACCTGTCGTTTCTCACTTCCCGAGTAAAAAACGTGGGAATTCGGACATACAAAATCACATGCAACTCTTCGGAGTTTCACCCCACCCCATGTATGCGTGATGTGTGTTGTATGTGTGGGTTGGGCCCGAGTCGTATGTCAAAAAAAAAATTTCTCTTATTCTTTTGATTTCGTTAGTGATGCTCACGAATCAAAAGTGGGAATCTATAGACACTATATTTTGTACCCCTTATGACTTAGGCCTTCGTTCCCCAATGATATTGAATTCTAAGACCCAAGGTTGGTTCAGGGCCCAATCAGAAGTTAAATTGACTTCAGAAGTATTAAAATGAAAAATATAACTTTTAATGAGCAAATAAATCTATTTTTAAAAAATAAGACCAAAGGAAACTCTCGCTATGCGCACGCAAGAATCAACCTGTGCGCAACTTTTTGCATTCGCACGCAGACCCGATCTTGCGCACGTATAGCGATTTCTAAAAACTATACAAGGCAAATTTTCTGCATTTATGTTGAGGTTTAGAATGAATCTCGCATCGTTTGGGAGTTGTTCCAAACCCCCTTTTTTTCACACTATAAGTAGCCTTACATGGTATATTTTTAAAACACACAGAAATCCCACGGGAAAACACTAAGATTCACTAGAAATAGTGAATCAAAGAGGAATTTTTTCACAAAACATCTTCAAGTCAATTTTCTTTTGATTAGGGCATTTTTTGGCCTTGATCTTTGAGTTTAAGATTACTAATCACTTTTTATTCAAATTGTGAATAGATTTGACTACGAGGAATGGTAAAAAATCAAGCTTGAAGTGCTTTTCTTTGAGGTATTAGTTTTAAACCTTTCTTTTTCTTTTCTTTCATTTTTTGCTCTTTAAGCCTGCTGTTTGTCTTGTTTCTTGCTATAACATGTTTTGATATGCTTTTCTAGCCTAGATTTATGTTTTTGTATGTTTAAAATGCATGTTAGGATGTTAGATTTAGTGTTTTAAATCTTTGTTATGTTTCTAGGGTTTCTGGGCAGAAACTTGCATATGTATAATCTTGCCTACGCACGTAGGCTCGATTATGCGCATGTAGGCTTGTTCATGTGTGTGCATGAACTTGCCTAGAAACCCTAACTTTATTTATCTTTTTTGATTCTACCTTCACATGTTTGTTTTGTTTAGCTTTTTTTTCCATGTTTCTATTCTTTCAAAGCCTCTGCTTCACATGTTTGTTTGCTTGTTTGCTATCACATGCTAGAATTAGGGTTTATTGTTTCAATGCCATGATTATGCATTCATATGCTCATGCATAATGCCATAGGTGCTGAGTTACTACAAGGTGAGTAAAGGTAAGTCATGCATTCATATGTACATTCATATGTTTGTTTATGGGCTTTATCATTTTATGATGAAATATGTATATACAATGCTTTTAATGATGACATGATGTGCTTGCTGCCTATATCTTTGCTTTGATTTGATGATACATATGCCGCGTTTTTTGAGATGATATGTTATGCCATTATTAGATGAATGCTAGGATGATGTGATGAAGTAAGCTACATGAATGATAGGTTGTTTGATTAGATGTATGGTAGGCTTTGTTTGTGAGCATGATAGATGTATGGCTAGGGATATTTGATGCCATGTTGATTGTTAGTTGCATGATTTGTGCGTGTGTGTGTGTGTGTGTGTGTGTGTGAGGGAGAGTTAGATACAAGTATTGAGTGTACCTTTAATAGGGTAAAGGCATAAGACACAATAATGGGAAGCCAACCTTAGGGTTGGGCGATTTTGGGAGCCTAACACCTTCCCAAGACCGTACCTTAACTCTGAACCCATATCTCTAGTAGTAAGATCAAAAGGCTCCTTAAATGCTACATTTGCCCCTTTTGCTCAGCTAACAGGGTTTTGACCCCCTGTATCTCTTCTGGGCCTTTACTAAAAGCCTTAAGTTCGGTTCTCCCTCTGGTACTAAGATGCAGCAGGGGCCTTCTCTTTACTTTGTAATCCATCTTCTTCCATCCTATTATGTTCCTCTATCCACCTCATCAGCTGGTGCATGTTCTCGAGGGGCTTTATAGTCAAGGAGTCCCTCAGCTCAGACTCATAAGGAAGCCCCAATTTAAAGGTGCTCCTGGCTACCTATTCATTACCTCCTCTGATCTCATTATACAGTTCCAGTGTTGGTCCATGTAGGATCAAAGAGTCTCCTTACTCCCTATCTTCATGGAAAGTAGGGCGTCAATAGGCTAAAGGACTCGGATGCACATCACAAAGCAGGCCTCGAACACTTGGATTAACTCCCTAAGGTTGTGGATGGAAACCTTCCTCAAATTGTTGAACCATCTCATTGCCATGGGACCGAGGCTAGAAGGGAATACCTTGCATAGGAGCCCATCGTTCCTAGAATAGTGACTTACATACTCTATTGGGTTTGTCTTGCCATCATAACAAGTGAACAGTGAATGAGTGCAGTGTCTCAGCATCTTGGTATGCTTTATTTTTTAGAAAACAATGATCAAGCTATCCTTTTAAGTGCTCGGCTCATGGCATCCATGGTGGCATTTTGGCATCCCTCCTCCCTTTCTCTTTTTGGCAATAACGAATCTTTATCTCTAGACTCATTCGACCTTTCCCTTGATCGCCGAAAGTGGTTTTCGTGGGATGATCTCTCTATATAACTGCTCTCTAAGTCCTGGTCATGGGACAATCTCTCAAGAGTCCTTCTTCGGCGCCTTTGTCGTGCCTCCAACTCTTACTCCCTAACCTTCCTTCATAGGCTCTCCAACTCATGGTCCCGATCACTATGATATGAACCTTCCAGTTCATATGAGACCGTCCTCTCTCCATAGGATGAAGCTGCATGTAAGTATTCCTGAGTCTCATGCCCATGGTGGCCGCAGCGCTCCCTCCTTCGCTCTTGTTCTACCAACCTAAACATTGGGAGGAGCCCTTGGATCTATTTCCACCAGACCCCACCGGACCTTCATTTACATGTTGCTATGCTATCTAGTAGTCTCTACCACCACCTATAGACCATCAACATAGTAGGATTTCCCACAGATGGCGCCAATTATGGTGGTACTGGCCCAACATCCTTGGGCTTTTGGGCTTGAACCCCCTAATTTATTTTTACTTTGGGTTGGACTTATACCACAATGGGAGGTCCTAGAAATGAAAATAAATGTTACTAATGGATTCAAACTATCATCTAAACCCAAAATTCTCTTTATCCTAGCCTAGCCGAGATGATGATTTGGATGGTCGAGCACCTACCCTAGAATCCGAGTAGGATTCCCTAATCTCCCAAGCGTGTGTTTCCTTACTTCTCTCGTGCTTCACTTCCCTAAAATTTTCCCACCCTCTCATCTTGCCTCTACTCCTCTATTTAAAATTTCCCCTTAGTAGGTAGTCATACTAAGGGGTTTTTTCCTATATTAGTGGATCCCTCTACCCTAAATTCAAAACCAGATGGGACCCACTACCTGCTGCTAAAAAGACATCCTTAAAACTTGTACCATGCACCGATTATTGCTCCATTGGCGGATTCCTCCGAGGCAATATTCCTTGTTCATATCACATTGGGGGGATACAAGGTTTAAGTTTTCAGCTGGGCCTAACTAGGCTTGGTCTAGTGTTAAGACACACCAGGGTCCTTTAGTGAATGGGCCATCAACACAGGAATGGACCAGTATTTTCAATCCGCACAATTACGTTATTGTAATCTTACATTAATATAATCTCGATACAAAAATACAACATTAGATATTTTAGGAAGGTGACGAGATTAAGATGATGTGATATATTTTGTAATTTTAATTTATGGTAATGTTAGAAAAAGTAAAATAAACCAAAAACTTAATGTCACGGCATCGTAATGTGCATCACATCAATGGCACATCACAGTGAACCAAACACCCCCTAAAGGAGTAGTAACATTTTTTGGTGTGGGTGTGTGTTCCAAACACTTTTATTATTATTTATTTTCTAGCCGTTGGGAATTCATAAGTAAAATAGTCATTGGCAATTATGAGAAAAATAGTCGTTGGGCAATAATGGATAATATAACCGTTGGGCTTTTATGGGTTATTTGTTACCAATAACTATATGTTATTATTCTCATGAGTAGCTTATCTAATACCCATCACTACACCCTTTCCTATAAGTCTTTTGACTACTCTAAATTTATAAATACATAATTACTATTCTTTTTCTCTCCCACATATTTTTCTACAACATATATTTGTTCTAAGAAAAGGCAATAAAGGGTTGTTCTTGAACCTTCGTGAGTGGAACTGCGTCCATCACGAAGGTTGATGTTATAGTCTAATCTTGGGGAGTTGTTTGGCTAAGAGAACTAGTCGTACCAAGTTTTACTCCGGGTGGCACAAATCAACCTTTGAGGACAACGCTTTTGTAGCATGATTCTATAGCGTTGTGAGATTGTTCTAAACTATCTTTATTTTATATTCTTGCTAATTATTTAGGATATTATATGTTGTATCAAAACTTCTTTATTCACTAAAATATTTCCAACAATCTTAAAGGTTGAGTTTCATACTTCAAAATGGATAAACAAGTTATTGATCATGAAATTTTATATTGTGGTATGATATTATGTTTGTAAAGAAAAAATCTTAGTAGTTATATTCATAGATATAATTATTTGTATCTTTTGTGGAGTTTCTTTTGCTATATGTTTAATCTAAACAATTTGGTGGACTAAGAATTTGAAAAGAAAAAATAATGATGTCCATCCAAATTTGATTTCGATTCATTGATACATGAATAATATTATGCAACATTGTCTTGAAATGTGGATACTAACTTATTGCATTTGCAATTTTTGTGATAAATTATGTGATACTATTTTTTTATTATATTTTGTGAAATTGTTTTATGTCTGTTGAAACCTAAGGAACATGAGATTGAAGAAAAACATATGTGTTTTGAGAAATATTTTTTGGAATTCACATAAAAAAATGTTAGCGATAATATTTATGAGAAATGAGATAAAATTTTATTTTTTGGTACAATTCTAAAAGAGAAAAATGGTGTAGATTTATGGTGAAGGCATTCCTATTGTTAAGTCGAAACAATGATGCCATATCAACTTGGCACTCCTATTGTATGATGAAGATACAATGATACCATAATTTAATTAAATATTATCTTCCTTACCAAAGTTTTCAAGTAACTATTTACGGGGTTGTATGAAAAAGAAATTGTGAATGATTAAATATTTGTATTATACAATTGTAGTATAATAATGTCAAGTTTAACAAAAATATTGAGTGTCTTATTCTTGTGAATTTATAGACATTCCTAAGAGTGTGGACGTTCCTAAGAGTGGTTTCTAGTAGCTAGAGGCTATTGGCTCTATGTACAAATGCTATTATTTTTACATCTCTTGACACAGATTTATGAAATGAAAAATTATGGAAAATAATTAAAATTTTATTTATATAAAAAATAAAAATAAAAATGATCCAACTAGTATTTTGGGCTAGTGGATAAGATTTAGTGGGAATAACTATTCCTTTTATCCACCAAGTGCAAGAGTGATGTTGAAAAAATATATGTACATAATTTTATTGGCTATATGTGTTGTTTTGAGATGGTGGGCAGGTTTTTGTGAATTTGAAATAAAAAGACCTTGCAAAAATCTGTAATAAGAGGAACCAAACTCCTTAGTTTGGTACATAGTAATTTGGATGATTGAAAATATCCAATGACTAGAGATGGTAAGAGATTTTATGTAATCTTTGTTTATAGCCATTCTATATTCACTTAGATTTGTTTATTAAGAATCAAAGATGAGGTTTTCAAAATTTTTATAAAATATAAAAAATAAGTTGAGAATGGCATAAGCCTAACTTGGTATACCTTGAATTGTAGGGGTGGTTAGCTAAGATTTTACCCAAATCTAAAAGGAAAATACCTCAAAGTGTGGGGTACTTGCCTAAGGTCATGCTACATGAACCTAAAAGGAAAAAACTTAATTCTTAAATATGTGTTGGTTATGTTTGCTATAGTTCATGATATAGAATTATTTTTATCAATAGTGATGTATTTAGAATTTAATACTATTGTTGAATCTTAAAAATACTTTCTTTATGTATGAGTTTCCTTTGAAAAATAAGGAAAACATGTTTCACGAACCTATTGATACTTCTAATGATCTTGTTGTGATGTGCAAGAATTGAGAAGAAGTAAGCAAAGTAGGGAGAAAAGGAGTTAGGGTAACAAGTTTCTTACCTATATTGTTGAAGATGAACATGTATGTTATTATGAGGCAATTTAATTTGTTGGTGCACCATTATGTTTGGAAGCTTTTAACGAATTATTAGATTTTGTCTAATCATACTTGAAATGGGTTGAGCTTCCACCTAAGGTTAAGCCTATTGGTTGCAAGTGAGTGTTTAAAAGAAAATTATAACTGAATGGGATCATAGATAAGTATAAGGCATGCTCGGTAGCTAAGGCCTATAAGCAAAAGTATCATGTTGATTATTTGATACTTATTCTTCGGTTATTAGAATTGCATCTATAAGAATGTTGTTTGTCATTGTGTCTATTTACAAAGCTAATATACATCATATTAATGTTAAAATTTCTTTTGCTAATAGGTGATTTAGAAAAAGAAATTTATACGGAGCAACCCGATTGTTGTGTTGTCCTTGAAAAATAATATAGAGTTTGTAATTGGTTGAATCCTTGTATGGATTAAAACAAGCACCTATACAATGACATGAAAATTTTGATATATGATGCTTACACATGGATTTGTGATTTGTGGTCATGAGGATAAATGCATATATAATAAGTGAAATAATAATGAAGGTGTCATTATTTTTTTATATGTTGATGACTTGCTTATATTTGGTACGAATCCTTTAAGGACAACACTTTTGCAGCGTGATTCTCTATCATTGTGAGATTGTTCTAAACTATCTTTATTTTATATTCTTGCTAATTATTTAAGATATTATATGTTGTATCAAAACTTCTTTATTCACTAAAATATTTCCAACAACATTATCTAGAACAGCCAAAAACATCCTAAAGAAGCACTGCCATTTTGCAATCTAAGCCACAATTTCATTTGAAATCTCTGAGCCATAATTTATTCAAATTTTCAGCCAATAATGTAGCTATTAAGATTTGTTAGACAACTAAACATTCTGTAGCTACTTGATTATTGTTATACAAATAAACATCCCGTAATTACTAGCTGATCAGTGACAACATATGAAATTCCATCAATACTCAATCTCTTTGGTGTTATAAGCAAAGCAAACCTCTTGATCAAATCATATAATAATCTGCTTATCTTCTGAAGAACAAAGTTGTGACAAGGCTTGAATTAGATTATGATTATAAGTTGGCCTTGTGCACATCAACAATATTTGTGCTTGAGTTGTTTTAGGACAGTTATCTAACTTTAGCCAATGAGATGGGAATTTCTCATTTTTCATTGTTTATGAGATAGATATTTGAGTGTATTTGGAGTTTGAGTTTTTTGATAGTATTTTTATGCTACATTTGTTAACTCCATATTGGTTTAGTCATTTTTTTTATATTATTTTTGCCATATTTGTTAGTAGAATTTCCTCCTCATTGCTGTCCATGGATGTAGGCATAGGCTAAATCTCGTAAATCCTTTTCTTTTATGAGATTGTGTTTATTTATCTTTCTTGATTTCTTCAACCTTATTATTTATCTGTGAGATCTTTTTCAAGCTCATAACAGTTAAGTTTTGCTACGTAAGCATTCGAATTTTATTTTATTTTATTGAGATTTTGGTGATTGGTTTATATATGAATCAAATTATTAAAAAAAAGAAAAAAAGAAGAAGAAGAAGATGTCAAGCTAGTTCAAAATCTTTGGCAGATAATACTATGGTCTCTAATACCAATTTTGAGGTAGAGAAATTTGAAGGAATGAACCACTTTGGCATCTGGCAATGTGAAGTTATGGATGTCTTATTTTAACAAGAGTTGGATATTGTTTGAAAGACAAATTAACAAAGGTGTCAGATACAGATTGAGAGCAAAACAATAGACTGACTTGTGGTATCATCAATTTGTGTTTGGTCAAGAATAAAATTATTTTTTTATAAAGGGAAATGAAGACTAAGGAGTTGTGGAAAAAATTGGAGGACAAATACATAACCAAGAGTGTAGAGAACTGTCTCCCTTTGAAAAAAAAAAATCTTCCATTTCTAGTACTATGAAGGTTTTTCTATGTTGGAGCATTTGAATTTAGCTTAGCAAGCTTTATAAGGCCTAATAAGGCCGACCACTACATAAGACTGGCGGAGAAAGCTCGAAGAGCTCCCCTTTATAGAAAAATGCTAGTTGATTTGAAAATTTTTGAGGTTGAGATTAGTGACAATATTAAAGTTGTCTTAATTTTAAACTCACCACTTGATAATTGAGGATTTTCTTTTGAAGAAGGTCTGGTTCATTGGAGAATTGTGTGATTGCTCAACTAGTTATGTGTTACCCCTTAGATAACAAATTTAACAATGGATGAGTCACCATTTACTTTATTAAATGGAAAAAAATAAGATAAATTAACATTTATAAAATATCTCTTTACTAAACAACTTAAAGATTACATCATTGAAATGAAAAAAAAAAAAAAAAAAGAGAATGAAAAGTACATTATTTTGGTTGTAGTTATAATCTAAGAGAAGAAATGTATATTGATTTGGTCCTAGTTAGAATCTAGAAAATAGAAAAAGTGATAAGGAATCGGCCCTCAAAGTAAGGATCTAACTTTGAAGAATAAGTTACAAAATTGTATAGGTATTAGGCACTCATTCCTCCTGATTCGAAGATCGCTTTTCAAGATATAAATTACCATATCATGTTATGCACTCATCCAATCATGTTATCATGCCATTGCAAAAAATTAAATATGCTCATCATTTTATTTTAATGAAAATTATAAATTTTACACTACAAGAAATCTGGGTTTAGGCGACATTTGTAAAACATCGCCAAAACCCAAAAAAGCGTCACCTTGGACAAAAAGGGTCTACAATGACTTTTTTTTTTTTTTTTGGTGATGTTTGAAAACGTCACAACAAAGCAGCTAGTATAGGTCTTTTGCTATGCTTTTAACAACGTTTTTTCATTTATAATGTAGGAAAATACATTTAGCAACGTTTTTAAAACGCTGCAAATAATCAATCCTATAGCGACGTTTCAAAACTATCACTGTTGCATTTGTCTTCTTGCTTTACAAACATCGCTGTAGGGTTAATTATTTGCGGCGTTTTAAAAACATCACTAAAAAAGATTTCCTCTTACTTTTTAGCGACGTTTTAAAAACATCGCTAAAATTTGCTTATTATTATTATTTTTTAACATTAAAAATGCTATATAAACTACTCAAAATTCAACAATAACTAACATGAGCTTGTAATAGATCAAATGTACCTATTGATCATCAATATTCCACAATAACAAATGTCCAAACTAACACACTAACACCATTTCACATAGATTCAAATATATATATATATATATTTAATACAAATACGTACATAACTTATGTCTAAAGTATCATCTTGAATTGAACAAAACACTTGTCTACCTAAAAAAAAAAACAAAAAAAAAAAAAACAATGACAACGACAACAACAACAACCACCACCCGAACTATGACAATATTATAAACAAAGTACAATACTTCCAAAATATACGTGGTTGTTCAAAACAAATATGTGATAGACTGTACTAAAAAGAAAGCAACCACTCAAACTATGACAATATTTTAAATAAAATACAATACTTCCAAAATAAATGTGGTTGTTCAAAACAACTATGTAATAGCCCATGGAGTTCTTTAAACACTGCATTTACTGCAATAAGCTTAGTTTCCTGATGGGATAAAGCCTACGATCTATGAGGAGTTGGAGATTGATGATCTAAATCGAAACCACCCTGAATACAAATTAAGAGTATCTAATAAGTTCATAAAGAAATCATTTTAAGTAACAAAATAATAGTAGCTATACTTAAAAATTTTAAACACTAAATACATTCTTAAAACATTAAAATTTAATACCCAACTATCTTCTGAAGAATGATTTTGCTGATTTTGCATTAGTTGCATCAATTGGGTCACTCGTTCCTCTAAGTTATCATAACAATTCACTTTCTCCATCATAAAAGCCACTTGATTCTTCAACTAAGTCACTTCAGCATACCTTTCTTGGCTTCTTATTTGAGCTTGCAGTAGTGTTACTGGTAGTTCGTCCATCCACTTGGGGTTGGGCCAATTCCCACACCCCTAACATGACCATTAGGCTCATTACCAAACACTTGAGCATATACATCATTTAGTGCCCATGCAATACTACCAATAAGGTCGGTTGACTGCAGACGATTTGAAGGCTTACCTAACAATTCGTTGATTTGTTCCTAATATTCAAAATTTGAAGAGAATAACATATTATAATTTATCAATGTTAATAGATTCAGTATTACACTTGGTAAATCATGATATTGCTTACAATGTTGCTTTCTGCTTTGGAGTTAACAGGAGTACCATCTTTACAAAGATGGAGTTTTAGGTATACATCTGCATGCTCTAAAAGATGCCCAAGCGTTGTTACCAACATTATAGTCATTACATTTATTTAATTAGAAATAATGGTTTCATACTAACTTAAGAACAATCTAATAAGCTATTTACAAGATAATTATTGAGTCATTACCATTTCTTCAGCGTACGAAGCAAAGTTTTTTGAACCACCAGTATAGCTCTGCAAAGCAGCAAGTAAATGCAAGAAAAAAAAAAACTACTTTTACAACTTTAACTCATGTCTCCTAAGTTGCGGAAGAGGTAAACTAGAAAGAAATTGGGACCATAACCAAAAGCTGTCACTAAGTTTCCACAAAGGCTAAGATTAATAATTTTGAGGCCAGCACTTCAAAGGAAGTCAAAGAAGGATGAACAACTGAAGAGGAGAAGCAACATAATAGAGTTGTTAACAAATATTATAATTACAAGATGGGACTTTCACTAGAAAATGCTTCCCAATCCAAACCTAATTTTGCAATCATAATTGAGACCAAATAAAGGATGGCAGTTTATGTATAAACAATCACAAGTCATCAATTACATTAACCTTCATGAATTCCATTATGCTCATAATCACAAATGTAGAAAGCTTACAAGTATTGAAAAAAAAATAAAGTAGTAATCAACAAATATAACCCAACAATATCCATCCAAATTTCCAAATTTAATAAACACTCCCAATATCAATTGCAATGACCTTATAACACCATGCAAGCCACCCGCTTGCTTCAACACAACAGTCCACCCAATACAATTATCATAATCACAAATATAGAATGCTTACAAGTATTGAAGTCCAAAAAGTAATCAACAAATACAACTCCGCCATATCCATCCAAATTTCCAAATTTAATAAACACTCCCAACATCAATTACAATGACCTTATAACTCATAATTATCATAATCACAAATATAGAATGCTTACAAGTATTGAAGTCCAAAAAGTAATCAACAAATATAACTCCACCATATCCATTCAAATTTCCAAATTTAATAAACACTCCCAACATCAATTACAACGACCTTATAACACCTTGCAAGTCACCCGCTTGCTCCAACATAACAATCCACCCAATACAATTATCATAATCACAAATATAGAATGCTTACAAGTAGTGAAGTCCAAAAAGTTATCAACAACTATAACTCAACAATAATCATCCGAATTTTCATAAAATAATAAACACTCCCGATATGAATGTAAATCACCTTATAGCACCATGCAAGCCACCCACTTTCTCCAACTCAACAATCCACCCCAACAAAATTATCAACATCTCAAGTACAAAGTTTTAAGAAAAAATTACTTACTATGCTCAAGCCAAGCATGCACCTTTTCAAAAAAATCCAAACTTATCACAGTAAATGAGTGGTTAACCTGCAAAATAAAAGAGGACACTTAAATGATGTGGAAGGCAAATAAGGGTGTCATTGCAAAAAATTTTAATGAGTCGGGACTTGGTACAATTAGGCAGAAAAATTAAGGACCACTTTGAAAATAATATTTGAAGTTTAATTGTATCCTAACTTTGTCATTTGGTACGCATAAGGAAACTTACCCATTATGCCTAAATGTCTCAACTGAAACATGTGCTAAAAATTATCTGATTTCCTTAACAAAAGAAACTTCAATCTAGCGTGTATGGCAAGGCCTGGGCCAAATCCTATAAGAAGAAAAGAAAGAAAAATACTTTCATTTTTAACAGAAAGATTGACACATTTGGGGAATAGTAACTAACATATTTTTGTATCCATTTCTATTTACCGAAGTGCTTTTACAAGCTAGCCAATATATGCACAAGTTTACACATTCTACCTTAAAGTACCATCTCCCTCTATCTCTTTCTCTTACACATTCTACCCCAGCCACATCTGATTAAAAAAAAAAAAAAAAAACTCAGCTAGTCTAGCCACCATTCCTCTCCGATCTGAGAACGAAACCCATCACCAAACTCCGATCTGTGAACGAATCCTACCACCAAACTCCGATCTGTACCATCACCAAAACCCACCACCAAACTTCAATCTCAGCCATTGAAACCCACCACCAAACTTCAATCTAGCCCATGAAAGTCACCAACAAACTTCAATCCAGCCCATGAAATCCACCACCAAACTTCAATCCAGCCACCAACCATTACTGATCCAGCCACCGAACAATCATGCAACCCATCACCGACTGACCCAAACTCTAACCACAGCCACCGACCCAAACTCTGATCTGTGCCATCACCAAAACGCACCACCTAAAATCGTGAGGATCACGAGGGAGGGTTGAGAGAGAAAAGAGTTTCGGAGATTGAGGCAAAGGAGAAGTGTAGAGAGTTGAGAGAGTGAATCTGATGTGAGAAAAGAGAGAAAGCTGAATAAAAAACTATTTTTTTTTTTAGCATTCTCGTCCGTATCGTTGCAAAATGCACGATACTGTTCACATGTGGCAAAAATTATGAGATTTGGAACATCTGATAAAAGGGGGGTTTTGGTGTTTAGTGTGCCAAATGTGCCAAATATTTGGCATTTGGCACATTTAGCACATCTAGTGTGGATGCTCTAACAACCTGTCACTTAAAATTTACTGTGAAAGTGTTGTACATGTAGCGTTTATCTCTCTCTTTTTTTTTTTTTCATTTTTTTCATTTGATAAAAAATTATTGTTTTATTTATTGACTAATATTTATGCTTAATAATGCTATTATGTTGAAATAAATAACCCCATTGGTTAAAATTTAGAGGAATTTTTCTACTTGGGGGCCTTAGGCAACCACCCCAATTGCCTATACTAGAGAGCTAACCCTGGGATAGGTGCCAAGAGCCATCCATATGTAACTAGGGGTTTCAATTGGGTATGAGTTTAAATTTGGTAAAGTACAAAGGCTTTCCGAATTTGGGTTTGAGGGGTTTAAGTTGGGGAAAAGAAATGTTCAATTGGTTTGGTTTAGACTTTAGATAGCATAAGTGTAACTTTTTAATAATAAAAAAAAAAATTGTCACTTCATTTTAAAAAAAGACACGATATTGCTCTATTAGAGATATTGACCAATAAACTAACAAAATTTAACAAAAAGACCAATAGTGCTCATTTTTGAAACATTAGACACTTACTCACTTAAAACTTTTGGGATTAAAACTCTCACTTAATAAAATTTAGTGAACCAATAATTTATTTTTGACCTAACATTTATAATTCATTTTCCTCTTTTTGATGTAGGATAGCATCTTCAAATTAATTTATGTAAATTGTTATTTTTGGTATTTTTATGTATTTTTCGTTATTTCAGGTTTAGGGCATTTATTTCCTTGTTTTAAGGGTCTTTTAATGCTTTTAGATCAAATTTGGTTCTTGTTATGGTTAGGTATCAATTAGGAGTTATTTTAGAATATATTTTTTTGTCTGTCAAGTTTTACGGAGCCCTTAAATAGGCCCCTGAGTTTAACAAATATTATTCAAT